>JANZLD010000008.1:17034220-17047892 GCA_026413575.1 Erythroxylum carthagenense | reverse complement strand
TTTTAATTATTAAATCAAATTTTATTTGAATATTTATATATTTTAAATTTAATTATATATAATTTAATTATAAAAATTAAATAAAATTAAATTATTTATAATTTTATTGATAATAACTTTAAATTTATTAAATATATAAGTATAATGTTGAATTAAATTATTCATAATTTTTATTAAAAATAAATAATTAAATAGTATATATTTAAATGATAATAAATTATATTATAAAAAACGAAAAAAACAAAACAAAAACTACATTTTATAGTTTTCATAATTTTTAAAAATTGGAAAAAAACCAAAGCTAAAAACAGAAACTAAAAACTCAAACAAATAAGATTTTTTATTGAATTTAAAAATAAAAACAGAAAACTAAAAATAAAAATAGAAACAAACATCCCCTTAGCTTTCATATATTGCTTGCTTAGATTAGACTTGTATATGTTGGATAATTATTTACGATAAATTTAGTTAGCTTAAGAAATTATCTTCTAAGAGATAAGCTTATCTTCAATAAGATATATTATAGATAGGATTAGTAAATACATACTAAAAATCTAGTAGTTTAGTATTATAGAATAGATTATACTAATGTATAAATTACGTATAATTAGAGAAATAAAGTGAATTTTTTAATATTTTATATACCATCTTATTTCATGATATGAGAGCTATCAATTATGATAGCCTAATTTTTCCAGCCACATCATAGCTAAAGTTTAACCAACCTTCGGTTCCTTTGATGAGTCCCAAACTTCATCCCAAATACCTAGTTATGTAATACCTTCAGTCCAAACTTCATCTCCTTGATAATCTTTCGTTGCAAATCACACAACATAGATTAAATAGAACAAATTTTCTAGAATGGTCCCAATCAATCATGCTCGTAATCAAAAGAAGAGGTAAGGTTGGATATCTAACAGGCCTCACCCACACGAAACAACAGTCACTTATAGTACTTGGGAAGTTGAGAATTCTATTCTCATCACTTGACTTATAAATTCAATTGAGCAAAAAAAAAAAATAGCCTAACTATTTTGCAAAACTGAGTATTATAAGTTACTAAATTATGGTAGGAGATGGATCTATTTTATGCAATAAATTGAGAGTATTGTGCAGATGCCGAGAAGTATGAAAAATCAATGGAGAAGGAGAGAGTTTTTTTATTTCTTGCTGGGACTTAAGGTTGGACTTGATGAAATACAAGAAAGGTTACTCGGTTTAGAAACGTTTGCTTAGGTGCGTAAGGAAGAGAGTAAGAAAAAGGACATGCTTACCTCACATACTTCTAAACATGAGAGGCTCAACTTTATTGACAAACTCTCAAAAGGAGTCTACTTATCAAACCCGAGAGCAAGAAACCAAGAACAAGCAATGGTGTGACTACTGTGATAAGTCATACCACACTCGTTAGACCTGCTAGAAATTACATAGGAAACCGCTAGATTGAAAACCTAAAAGCCAAAGAGTTCAACAAAAACGTGGAGCAACACATGTAGCAAAATCCGATATCAACAAACCCACATGACTAAACCTATCCCTCCAACAGATTGAACTACTCTATCAACTCTTGAATCAAACAAAAATCACAACTAAAAAAGACATATGATCAACAAGCCTCTATTATAACACTAGTATATAAAGATAACTTATGTCAATCATTGTTATCAAAATCTCTAAGTCAAAATCTCTTGATTGTGAACACAAGTACATCAAATCACATGATTGGGTCTTTGAATGTCTTTGAAAAATATGAGTCATGTAATCAAAAAATTAATGTCTGGATCGCAAATGAAAAAAGATCACCAACTATTGGTCAAAGGAGAATTTGTTTGCAAAAATTGGCATTAAATATTATTCTCTACGTGCCTAAGTTAACTTATAATCTACTATTTATCAGTCAATTAACCAAAGACATGAATTGTATTGTGACATTCTTTCCATCTTATTGTAAATTTCAAGACCAATGTTCGGAAAAGATGATTGGCAATGTTAAAGAAAAAGATGGACTTTACTACTCAGGAAAAAGTTCTCCTACTAAATCCATCAAGATAGTGAAAAATCCAATTCAACAGGATTGAATAAAACATGTTAAAATTGACATAAGCTTTATTATATGTGGAATAGAAGGGAGCATTGATCTATATTATGTCCCTACTGAAACATAAGAAGCCGATATCTTCACAAAAATCATGCCAATGCCTAAATTCAAAACAATTCTAAGCAAGTTAAGAATGATAAATATCTATTCATCAACTTGAGAAGTGTTGAATAATTATCTTATATAAGTTTAGTTAGCTTAGGAGATTATCTTCTAAAAAATAAGTTTAGCTTTTAGTGGATAAGATAAGCTAATATATACTAAAAATTCAATAGTTTAGTATTAGAATAAATTATACTCATATAAATTACATATAATTAGAAAAATAAAGTAGTTGTTCTTATGATATTTTCTATGCCCTCTTGTTTTAGTATCAAAGGTGCAAGTAGCTATCTCAGTTACAAATATATCAAAATGATTCACATTTAAATATCGAGTTGATATTTTATAATATCTTTAAGTAGGGCGGAGAAAGTTAATTAATCGAAGCAATACAAAATTAATGACAGCAACATTGGTACAATTCGACTCCAAAAGATCCATCAGCGCCATCAAGCAGCTTTTTCACATACCACAAAGCTTCCAGGGTTAATGGTAATGCTCTTGGTGCAGTTGTCAGTTTTGTAGATCCCAACAAGTCGATCAGCCAACTCAAACATGTTGTTTCTAAGGCTGTATGGGGCATAAACATTAAGAACATGAGTTATGACTAGCAGCTGCAGCATAGAAGCAACTATTCGATGACATTACCTTATAATTATGAATTGAGCATCCTTTGTCCTATCCTTCACGTAATGTCCCACAATTGAAACATTTTTGAAATCTAGAATTCAACGTGAATTATGAGTAAAGAGAAGTAAAACAAGGAGCAATCATGGCAAGAAGATAATTGAGTTTTTTCTAGTCATTACCTAGAGCAGCGTCAATTTCATCCATTACGTAGAGTGGTGTAGGCTTGTAGTGATGAAGCGCAAAGACAAGAGCTAGTGAGCTGAGAGTCTGAAGACAGAAAACACACATGTCATTTATCCTAATAAAAAAGGTTACTGTCGTGTCTCATGCTACTTTCACGCACAACTAAATAATGGAAGAGTCAATTATGTATTGAATTACCTTTTCACCACCAGATAAATTGGCAATGTTCTTCCAGCTTTTCTTTGGTGGCCTCACACTGAAGACAACACCTTCTGAGAAGGGATCTAAAGAGTCTACTAGCTCAAGTTCCGCATCACCTCCAAGTGTAATCATCTAAATTTAAATCACTCAAGAAAAGAATAAGGAAAAGAGACTAAACAGGTGAAAAATGTATGACCAGGTGCAAACTTAGGGTCTGGCTTGAGAAAAAAAGACACAAAAGGAGAAATATCTAATCCACAACCAGAAGAATACACCTAACCAGTGACCCACAACCAGTCAAAAGATGCAATATACGAACCTGATACATTTCCTTCAGCTTCAGTGATATTGTGTTGAATCCTGTCATAAACTCATCTAATCTGCCAAAAAAAAAAAATTCAATAAATCAGAATTGCGCTCTAGGACACAGTGAAGATCTAAAACATGGACATAACAAGAATAGATATGCCCGCCTTTTCTTTCTCCATTCATCATACTGCTTTTTCATGTCGTCACGTTGTTGAGTGATCATGTTCAACTCCCCGACTCGATCATTGTATAATGAAACTTTTTTCCGATATCTATCAAAGTTATATAAGATAATATCAACATGCAATTAAACGTATGCATAGTTTCAGATCAAGTTAAACAAGATTATTCGTACTCTGAGATCGAATCTAGATTTGGGTTCATCTCCTTTAATTGTGTTTCTAGGAGAGCTACCATTTCAAGGGCCCTTTTGAGGTCACAAGCATCGGTTAAAGTCCCGTCCGCAAGCGTTGCTTGAAGCTTTTCGGGGTCAACTAGATCTTTCTGAATTCTGCCATAAACAAGCATACATTTAAATGTTCTTTCAAAATGCTCTGTCCACAATAACGCCTATTCTGGATCCTAGAAATGGAATTAGAATTACAACTTTAATAGAATTTGTATGTAAGAAATGAAACTTTGAGTTGTTTAGAGATAAAAGTATTCTACATCTACTCTGGCAACTGAAACTGGGTGTATAACAGTCTGATTTCCATGCAATTAGGTATGGAATATAAACTTCAACTTCAACGACAGATAAGCCACGGAATTAAAGTCGACGATCTGAATCAAATTCTGACGCTCATAGTTCAGAGTTAATAGTTATTTTGCCACAAACTCAACTTACTGTTCCATATGATGCGTAAGAGCAGTTTGCAAATCATCGAGCTTTTTCTTGTAACCCTTCCCCTTCAATTCCAACTCTTTGTAGCTTTTTTTCATGTCTTGTAATTTATAATCAGTATCAACCTTCAAAACAAGATTCAATTCTCATATTACACGACGTATAAAAAAAAACATACGCACTACAAGATAAGGGAAGGAGAAAATAAAGAACCAAAAGGTATAATAATAAGATAATCCAGGATACAGAACCTCTGATGCGCGCAATTCATCCACGACCCTCTTAACATTTTCATAATCCGACTTTGCTTTATCCAGCACCTCCTTGTGTTGATCAATCAACTGCATTAGAGACAACGGACACTGTAAGAGTTTACCAACCCGATTCCCACCAGTGAACCATGTGTTCAAAGGTAAACGAAAAAGTAGAAAAAGCAGACCTCCTGTGTTTTCTTGTAGTTCTCTTGAACTGTAAATGCCTTTTCTTCTATTCCTTTGAAGATCCCTCTCATTTTATCCTTCTGCTCAGTTAGTCGTCCCTTTTCCTTCTTTGAGTCTTCGATCCCTTTAGTTAACTTTTTTATCATTTTCTGCCCGGTCTCTGTTTGAACTTTGTGACGATTGATCTCCGAGCTATTTTTGTCAATATCCTATACAGTGAAGAGCAGCATGGATTAAGGCAGACACTGCAAGACAATAGCTTGACAGTTTAAAGTCAAGTCATAACTTACTGACTGAATCTTGTTGACCTTTAACTTCTGAGCCTTCAGCCTTTCACCACCTGCATTTTCTATTTTATTTTGAAGCTCCGAAGCCTAAAAGCAGAACTCAATATAGTAAGCAACCAAAGAGAATCATCAAGGCAAAGGGCATTTTGTTCTCCAGTAGGAAAATTTGGAATCAACTAACTTGGAAAAGAATATTCACCGCAATCTAAAGGAAATAAGAACACTAACCACAACTGGTCCTCCACCATAAACCATTTTATTATTTGGAGCCTAGAAAAATTGGTTAGGGACATATACGGAGAAACTCAATATAATTACTTAACACACCTTTTCCTTCAACCTTGCAGACCCTTGAATAAGTCTATCTATCTCTTTTTCTTCGGTACAAATAATTTTCTTGAGCTCCTCCAACCTATCAAGCTCATCCTTCTTTGGTCTCGATGCAGCCTCCAAGGAACCAAGTTGCTTTACAAGATAACTATGTTCTGAGTTCATACTGTCAATCTGGTTGCGAGGTAAAATTCACAGAATGACCTTCCTTGTTACTCACAATGACAAAAGGAACCTTGGATAAAACATGACAACAAATACCTCTTTCTGACTTCTAGCCAATTCCATTTCCAGGTTTTCAATTGCTTTTTCTGATGTCCGATAGCACTTCACTGCATTAATCATTCTTTCACGGATGGCATTTACTTTGTCAACAATGGCAGAAAGCTCTTTCTCAGAATTTAAAACAGCTTCTCCGGTTACACTTGCAGGTCGAACAGAGGTTCCCATCTTACCACCACGAGGCTTGGTGCCACCACCACTCATTGTGCCAGATTTCTCAAATAGTGCACCATCAAGTGTCACCACACGTCGGAACTCTGTGTTTCCACCATATGCAATTCGAGTTGCCTGTACATTCATAGGACACGCAATCAATCTTCTTCCCTCTATGAAAGATTTCAAACAGCTGTTAGAAATATAAATCATATAGCACATGAATGTGGTATATCTTCAAAGATGTCATCAGGGCAAAAAATATAAAATCAAATGAACACTAGGGATGGCAAGGAATTGTCGAATTCCAAACTTCATCACACATCATCTTGTCATAAATCCAAGGTCAGATTTTGTTCCAGGGCGTTGAATATAGCAAGATATTGCAGCATAAAGAGTTAACAAGTGTTTTAATTCAGAAAGAGTGGGCAGCTGCACTTCAACTTTCTCAGCAACATCATTCCTATTACTTTCTAGATCTCTGACAACAAGTGCTTTTCACCTAGAATCTTGCCAGTGAAACACAGGTAACCAAGTATTCAATTCAGGAAACTATAGATGCACAACTTGGAGGACCAAGGAGAACTATATCAGTTCAAGAATCTATTCCACAAGTTTTCAGCAGAGAAATAATTAAACAAATGCAAGGTCATTTTTGTTTCGACCATTAAAGCTAAAGAGCAAAGCTATGCAACAATAATAAAACGAGAATCAACCTGCTCAAGGTCCTTTGCTACTATGGTGTTACTCAAAGCTGCAAAGAAAGCAAGCTTCATTCTTTCATCTTGGACCCTGACTAGATCAAAGAGACGTGGAACTCCCTCTGGAGTTCTTATGTTCTCCTTCAGCTTTGACAAAAGGTCAACCTGTTTCTCCTGCATTAGTAAAAGAAAAATGTAATGCTGGAATCAAGGTCTCCTAAACACAAATAACAGTAGTCATTTCATAAGAATGTTTGGCATCCAAGCTCAAGCATCTCATCGCAAAAGAAAAACTTCATGATGCCAAAGCATATAAACTTTATCAAATCCAAAGCTCAAAATCATGTTTTTAGAGAACTTAAGAACTTAAATCAGAACACCTTTAATATATACAATTGCCAGGTTTGGCTCAAGTGTGACAAAAACTCGGTAAATAAGTAGAAGATGCCATAATCAGGTCATGAAAAACATGCAACTTGAATTGGACCTCTAATCCAAGTTCCGTTCTTACTATCATCAACAATTCATTTAACTATTTAGCATCTAACTCATCAATCAGGCATATTTTCAGGTTTTAAGTCAATTTGAAGTGTAGTGATGAGACATCGTTGATACCAATATCATGAAAGTTGCAACTCCAAGTTTATCCCTTCTGAGTAGCTCAACGCATGCCTGGGCTGCAGCAGTTGTTTCCACTACAATGTAATCAAGTCCAGGACAAGCTGTTGAAATTGCAACATCATATTTTGCTGCAATGACAATCAATTCAACAACAAAAAGTGATCAGACAACAGAAGATTGTATCGCTTAACTTGTTAATAAGAAGAATGGCATGAACATGAGCTTATCAAGTACAGCAAGGATGTTATAATTGAACGTAGCAATCTACAAATACCATCTAAGCAGCAAGCACTGCCTTCAACTTATAAAACACAACATTGATTTTATTGTCCTTGAACAACAGGAAAATATCAAAGTGGATCACAATACAGAAGAATCCAAACATGTAATTCAATATGATCAAAACAGAAAAAGAAGCGTGCTTGTCACATTTTGAATTCATAAGCAAACCCACCATCAATAGCACCCAAATCCCCCATACGACCATAGATTCCTTCAATTTCATTAGATTCCTTGGCCCGAAGAATTGCTTTCAAAACTGATCCTTGACTTCTTTCAGAATCAACAACTTGTTTAAGTTCTGCAACCTTCTGTTGTGCAGCTTGTTCAAGAGGCATCAGTGCTTCTTGCTCTTTGAAGCAGTCCTGTAAAAGATAGTTAACATAAGATAGCACCAAGGCAGTAGAAAAGATAAAAGCATGGTTTCGATAATCATCATAACAGGACATACTTGCTCCACTTTATGTGCTTCTGTTGCTTCAGACTTGTGCTTTACAATATCACTTTGTATTTTGGCAATGGATGCTGTTTTTATTTCAATTCTTCCCAATATACTGTCCATCTGCTTGCGTGCATTTTCAAAAGCTGCATAGCCAGCTTCATGCTGTAACAGTGAACAAACATTCAACTAGTGTATAACACCCTTCGTTAAAGAAATTAAGAATTTTTCCTAGTTCCTAGTTTTGTCTCAAGGTATCTTTATAACTTCAAACTCCATAGAGTAGTACAGAGACACCTATATGGATCATACCTGGACAGTAGCAAAAATTAGAAGACAAATATGTTTTAAACAATGAGGATAGACTACAGGCACTACAACAAGACAAATATGCTTTAAACAATGAGGATAGACTACAGGCATTAGAACATTTGTTATCCATATTATCATCTCATAAAGAGTTAATATAACATGAGAACCCCACCTTCTCAGTCAAAAGCTTACTCTCTGTGCTAGCAACTTCAAGTTGTCCCCTGTGATCAATCAATTGTTTTTCCCATGGTTCAAGTTCAGCACGAACAGTGACAAGCTCAGAGCGATATCTTTCAGTTTCAACTGTTTAAAAGACAAATTACCAGGGATAAATTAGTAGAAAAAGCACAGGAGAAAATGACTGCTGATAATGGAACGGGAATCAATTCTAAGTAACTTAAATTGATCCTTTTAACTTGCAGAGCAATTATTTGTTGAAATGTTGAATATGACTGTCTAGATTAAACAGAAAAATATATTTTAAAAGAAAAAAGATCAACAAAAAACTAAGGTTCACAAGTTTAATTCAAAAGCCACCCTTTCACTCAAGAAGATGAGCCTTTATTAATCTTATTCTCCAAATAAGATGAATCATACACATTCACACAGCCAATTCCTTTGGGTAATAGGTAACCTTCCACTAACTTGTGTGCTAAAATTGCACCCAAAAGGAATCAACTTTTGTTAGCGAAATGAAAACAATTAAACCTTTTGAATTCTCCACAATATCCTCTAGCAATTTCTCCTCATCCACCAACATCTGTTGCAGCCTTGAAATATTTTCCTCAAGTTTCGGAAGCATGATAGTGGAGTCCTCACAATCCTTCTGTAAGTTTTCAATCTTAGATGAGTCCTGCCAAAAACAAAGAGAAGTGAGTCGACAACACAGAAACAGGTTATTCACATTTTTGCTTACCTTTTCAATCTTTTCCTCAAGCTTCTTGATCTTTTGCTTCATGTGTTTCAGATCCTCCCGGTATTTAACATCCTGTCTTTCAAATTCCTTAAAATCTTCCTTACAATTTCGAAGGTCATTGTCAAGTTCCTGAATTCAAGAGATGCAATTGAACTGCCACTCAGTTTGTAAGCACTCCGAGAATTTAATAAGAACAAATGAAAAGTCCATGATGGATAATATAATAAATGAATTCAACCATCATTGTAAAATATTATGCATACAAACCTCCTGTTTCTTCATATATTTGTTGTGCACTGCCTCTAGATCCTTCAATGTTTTATGACTGTTTTCAATCTTCTCTCTGAAAAAAATGAAAAAAGATTCAGCATATGCAATTTCTGACAATAAAGAATCTACAGTGAAGAGTCACAAAAATAACCTTTCAGCCTTCAAACTTTCTTCTAAGCTAGACACATTGTCTTGAATTTTACTCATTTTTGCTCCAGTATCTTCACAAGCCAATTTAGTAGCTTTCTCTTGCCATTTCAGGTGCGATAACTCTTTCAGCATGTAAGCCTCTGCCTCATTCTTGACATCCTATTCAATGAAATAAACCAAAATGCTTTGCAAACATTTTCAAAGATCAGCAACAAAGTGCAACAAACTAGACAGCACAAAAACCTCTAAGCTATCTCTTTCCTTCTCAGCTAACTTAACCATCTGCACCACCCCAGATCGTTTCTCATTCAGGGACTCCAGCCTATGTAAGAAAGTATCGTATAGAATGAGATCTGAATTTAATCTAAATCAGATTCATAATACAAATAGTCTTCAGCAAAATAGCAATGTCTGAAAGAATGGAGACAGCAGCGGTCACAAAGCACATAAATCCATAAGATTCCACTGAGTATTTCTTAGTGAGGTGAATGCTAACACATGATAGCAACATTACCAGCTTATTTGGATTGCAACCTAAACCAGAATCACATAACATTTTTATGATACATCATCCTTGGACAAGTAATAGATCCTATTGAAGAAGTGTGCCATTATGATCCTAATTACCAAAATTCTAAACTTTTATAGCAGGTTTTGAAGGATAGAAAACGTATATAAGCAGCGATTTTACCCCTGGATTTTGCACTCGAACAGATAATAAATATAGATGTAACATATTGCAGCAAGGATGTCAACACAGAAACAAGAGCAATTCAGCCTGTTTATGAAACTAGAAAACAAAGTACTCACTCCTTAAATGACTCATCAATTTTCTCAACATATTTGTTAGTCCCAATTATATCCTCCAGATATTCAAGAAACCCTTCATCATGGGGTCCTTGAGCCTTCGGCTTCATCAAAGAAATCTGCTCAACTTCACCCTAAAACAAAAGAAAGAAATGAAGCCATTAAAACAACATAATGTCATTCAAATTGAACTGCTGAGCTACAATAACAAACCTGAAGAATCAGAAAGCGGTTATTGTCCAGGTCAACTCCTTTCCCTTTGAGCATCTTGGTGACCTCAGTGAAATTACTAGCACGGTTATTGATGTAGTACTTGGAAGAATTATCCCGAAAGGCAACCCTGGTGATTACAAAATCTGTTCCTGGAACAGCTTCATAGGTTCCATCATCCTACAAGGTTTTGGAGCTTTAATATTGAGTATTTCCCTTATTTTCAAACTCTTTCTCAATCTAAACATAACAGCATAAAATGTGAAAACTTACATCATTTTTCTCCTAATAAACAAACCCAGCTGTAAACAAAGGGAGTAAAGCCCTTTAGGTTACAGTAAGAAAAAACAAATTTCACATCCAAAAGAGTTACCAGGTCAATGATTTCCTGAAAATGAACAGAAACACCGGCACTATCCAGATTCTGGTGATTGGTAGAATTGTGAATAAGCTCCGAAACTTTGTTAAGTCTCATCTGCAAATTCAAATGGGTGCATAATAAGTAATAGACTAGAAAAACTAAAACTAAAAGAGAAAATCCCGACATTTCACCCTGCCTGTAATAACCAAAAGAGCACATTATCCTAATAATCGAAAAACCTGCTTCGCTCGCTTTCCAAATACGAACAGCATCGCGTCTATTACGTTGCTCTTTCCACTTCCGTTTGGCCCAACAACAGCAGAAAAACTCTGATACCAAAGCAGAAACCAAACAGATTAGAGAAAGAGAGAAGGAGAATACATTCTTTTAATAGAGAAAGAGAGAAGGAGAATACATTCTTTTAATTATCAACTTCGGGAACAGTTCATGTTTGTAAATGAGAAACAAAAGAGAAAAGAAGCAAGAAATTTCCAGAATTTAAGAATTTACAACAGGGATGAGCACAGTTGCTTGGACCTCGAAATCGGCCTCGAGATTCAAAATTCAAAACGCCAACACTTTCAATCAGACACCAACAAATTGGACACAGTTTCGAAGTCAAACCTTGTGAAAAGGACCAACGCGCTGTTCACCGGCGTATGACTTGAAGTTCCGCATCACCATTTCCTTGATGGCAAGCCTTGGGGCAGCTACGCCAGATCCGGCAGTGCGGGCCGTATCCGACTCGCTGGCCATGAACTCGTCCCCCATTGCCCAAGTCAAGTCAGTTCCTTGTCCTTGTGCTTTACTTGTAGGAGATAGACTGCTGTTGAAGAAGACTCATGCGCTTTTCTCTCTTTCGCTATTTGAAAATATGGAGAATTTTTTAGGACTGATGCGTCATTCGGGAAAAAAGAAAAATTGGAAATGGTTTTGGCGGGAAATTTTAGTTTGGTTGGGCTATTAGTAAAGGGACTATATACAACTTGTTATGGCCCTTTGGATGCGTCTTTCTTTTTAGTTTGGTTGGGCTATTAGTAAATGGACTATATACAACTTCTTATGGCCCTTTGGATGCGTCTTTCTTTTTAGTTTGGTTGGGCTATTAGTAAATGGACTATATTCAACTTGTTATGGCCCTTAGGATGCGCCTTTCTTTTTGACTGTGTGGTGAAGTAAATTGATTCATAAACGTACCTTTTTATCTTAACCAAAATCTTTTTAGCATTGCGATTGTCTTACTCTTAAAATTAAATTTATTACTCCTTATAAAATGTATTTGTTAAAATATATATTAAATCATAAATCATTGTTTTTTGGATTATCTGTTGTCCACATGTTTACGTAGAAACCAGGGAAGTGAAGTTTGAGTGAATAGATGGTCTGTCATGCCAACATAAGTAGAGAACTTTATTGAAAAAGTTCCAATGTAACGTAATTATCAAGGGATTACTTGGCAGGAACAATAATATTGCCTTTGACATTTTAATCCAATATAATCTAATTTGTGTAGAAAAAGAAGTAATCGGTCTACTAATTTCATCCAAAGTCCAACCTAGCAAAGCTCATGATAAGGTGTACCGCTCATCGCAAGCATGGTAACTGCTATGCCATCACCTTGTATAGCTAGCTCGACAATTAATTTGTCTTAGCTAAAAATGAAGTACGTATAAATAATCTGCAAAACTTTGGCTCTGTTTACTCTCGACTTTCTCTTTTGTGTTGTACTTTAAATAATCTGCTATGCCTTTAAGAAGCTAACGCATGATAGATCGGTAAGGGATTATTTGAAATCTTTTAGTTCTCTCTTACTTGATATTGAAAATATGTCAGAAGAGGACAAGCTTTTCAACTTTTTGTCCGGGTTACAATCGTGGGCGCAAATGGAATTGCGGAAGCAAAATGTGAAGGACGTAGTTGGTGCAATCGCGGTCGCTGATGCCTTAGTGGACTTTCGAGCAATGAAGGAAACTAAGGTAAACTTCTCTAATTCTACGAAGGGCAAAGGCCATGCTCAACAGGAGAATGCCGAGGGGAAAAAGAAGAAGGACTCCAAAAAGGGAGACTTCAGGTGGAAAGGCAAGCAAAGTGGTGGGTCCGAAAGTGGAGAGACGTCCTCCAGAAAGGGCAAGGTTGCCTGTTTTTGTGCGGTGAACCACATTATGCAAAAGAATGTCCGAGGAGAGAGAAGCTAAATGCCCTGCTAGTCAAAGAAGCAAGTGAATCTTCAAAGGAGGCGGCGCTAAATCCGATTGTGTTATTGAATGCGATTAGTAAAGAACCTAATCCTTATGATGAATTGATGTATGTGAAGATACAGGTTAATGGGATAAAGGTGACCGCAATGGTGGATACGGGTGTGTCACATTCCTTGGTTGCGGAAAGGATAGTGCGCAAGTTGGGGCTTAAAGTGTCCAAGATCCTGACAAAGGTAAAGACTTTGGCGGGTAAGGCACAAGCGGTGATGGGAGCTGCTTACAACATTCCAGTAAACATAGGAAGTTGGAGTGTCAGGATGAACTGCATGGTCGTACCACTTGAGGATTTTGAGTTGATATTGGGGATCGATTTCCTTAAGGTAGCAAAGACGATGCTGTATCCTAGTTTGGGAGGTATGATGCTCATGCATGGTGAAAAATCCTTCTTTGTTAATTGTTGTTGTTAGGCCACGATTCCTCTTTCTTATTAAATAAGAATGTTTAAATTTATTTTGAGGTTTAGTTTGCTTAATTTCTTTTGGTTAGAAT
>JANZLD010000008.1:16996119-17010386 GCA_026413575.1 Erythroxylum carthagenense | reverse complement strand
CAACACTCGATGTAGAGAAGTGAATGTAAGTGAAATTAACAAATTTTAATAATTTCTTAACAATTATACCTTAATTAGTAATGTAAAGATTGCTTCCTAATAGGATCAAATACAAGAAAATATTCAGCGACAATCTCAGGAGGAGCAACCTGTGGACGAGACTTAGACATATCTTGATGTCGTGGGTGGTAAGGACTGTCATGGAAGAATATTCGGCTTGGGCTCATATGCAAACACCTGTTATTCGCGCTCTTCCCTTTCTAGTACAACAGCATCTACTCGGCCATCGCAAACTCATGATGTTTCTTAGCTCCGGGCCATAGTTGACACATTGAGGGAGCAGCTACTTACTCAACGTCAGGAGCATCAAGAGGAGATAACCAAGATGAGAGGGGAGATTAGTCTGTAGATGAGAGAACAGTTGAGAGCAGAGATGACTCAGCAGTTGAGGGAGGAGATGAGGATGGAGCTGCAGCAGGTTTCAAAGATCAAAGAGTGGATGGAGCAGATGGACCAGGCAGCTAAGAGGAGAGAGGAGATGGAGCAGCTTACTAAGATGAGAGCGGAGGTAGAGCAGATGACCAAGGACAGACAACACATGCAGGAGATGGCTCAGCTTAGGCAGGAAAATAGAAATGTTAAAGAGGGAGGAAACAGTTCAAAACATCCATGGTCACCACGACATTAGCATAACATTGTCATTTGTTTTCAATTACAAAACATAAGATTTGTTCTTTCTTTTTTTAAATTATTAAATTAAATTGTTTATGTGTTTTATTATTTATTAATTTTCTCATTATTCAAACTATATATACAAATTAATATATTATTAACAAATAATATAACGTAACACAAATAAATAAAGTATATATATATAAATATATAACATAACATTGTTATAACAACAAAACAACAAAATTAAAAAAAATATTATTAGTTATTACCGACGAAAAAGTGTCCGTCGGAAACGAATTTCTTTTACCGACGGTAAAATAAACTGTCGGAAAAATGGTTGAAGATACCTTCGCCTCACCGACCGTAGCAAAATTTCTCCGACGGAATCCTATCTGCCTATTCCATCGTTATATAAATACCGACAACAAATTTCTGTCGTACATTCCGTCGTAAAATTGCGACGGAATTTGACGGTCGGTATTTTTACTTACGGGAAATTCACCGACCAATTTTTTCGGGCATCAAATTCCGTCGGTGATTACTTTCACCGACGGAAATGTGTTATTTACCGACGGTTATTTCCGTCGGTAAAATGATTATTTCTTATAGTGAACTCTTTTTTTTTTCTCATTTACCAACATATTGATTTCTTACTTTTTGAACTTCATTTATTCCTCATTCTTTCAACTGTTTTGTTTAATATAAATAGTTATTTCCTTAATTTATGAATCATTTTAGCAATCCACATAGTAAATTTGTCATGTGCCACGTGAAAAAAAAATTACATCTCTAACTTGAAAAAAAGTCCATAGTTCAAATATTAAACACAAAATTCTTTAAATTAATTAAAATTAAAATTCACTAGATAATTGAAGCATCCATAAAATCTCCTTCTTACATTATAATCACTCCATAAAGTTCTTAATGAAGCCTTTAGCTGAAAATATTAAATAACATTTTAAGCATTTGAACTTAACGTTGTATTAGAAGATGATGAGGATTTTATAACTTTAGGAGCTGCAGCTATAACTATCACACTAATAACACAAAAGTAAGTTTCATACACCTTCGTAAAGACAAATATTGCATAAAAAGTCTAGACGTCCTAAAACTTCAAATAAAAGTTCATATTGGATCTAACAGTAAACTAATTTGAAGCATACAGCATTATACAAAAAGCTAAAAAAAAATACCTAAATGATGGAAAGTTTATCAAATTTTATCTCTAAGATGCCATTGAGCTTGAAGTATATTAAATTTAAACCACACGTTAGTAACTAATTGACTTGTCCTTTTAATTAGATGCATGTGTTAATGTAAAAGAACATCACTTACAAATTTTAAGAATTAGAGGGTGTAACTTCATGGTTTTCCTTTTTTTTACCTTGAATGATATCATAGTTTAACAAGCAGCTAGGTAAATTAAACATAAAAACCTTGATGGTGACACAGACACGTAACGGTGCAATAAGTCTTGCACTTAATTAGTGCTTACATTATAAGAAACAAATAAAAAGAAAAAAAATAATCATCACATATTGCAGAAAAGGCAATTTTGAAATTAAGAGACATGCACGCCTTACACAAAGTTGTTCTTCTCTATTCTTTTTTTGGGTAATTTCGTTGTTCTTCTCTGTTCGTCATAAAAGAATGAACAGTGGGCACAATATCTGTCAGCAAAACAAAGGTACCCTTCCCTTCTCCTTGACTCCCCCAAGCCCTAACCATGTCATTGTGAGTAGGAAATTAAAATTATATCACAGTTTTTTGTTCAAAAACAAGCTTTAGAGTCTAACCAACTTAGCGCCTCGTTACTTAATACTATCAACTTTCATTTATTAACAGTTTTAGCCTCAAGCCATATATAAAAAATTAGATAAAATTGTTTAATTGAAATAATCGATAGAAGATAGAACATCGACAAGGCTTAATAGAAGTCGATTTGAGAAATAATTTGTGATATTTAAGTTATCAATTAACCCACACTTACCATTCAAAAGATGGAAGACTCTATTATTAGTCATAAATCACAATAAAAAATTATGGTTCTTTTTTGCCAATTAAATAAACCTGGTGAGCAAGCCAAAGAGATCCAATGCCTAAAATACTTACATTACCTTAGATATCAAAAAATCAATTAAAGCTAAGGAAGATTACCATTAGGAAGAAAAAAGTTAGAGATAACTCACCAACTTCTACACACGTAATGTCGAAGGACTTCCAGTGTCTAAGAAGGAGAAGCTGCATGGTTAAGAGATAAGAAGCCATCAAGGAGAGGCCACGTTATTGCCAAAGAGAGGCTGCATGATTAGGGGTGATATAAGGAAGGACCGGTGTTTGCATGATGAGGCAGATAATAAATATAAGTTGATAAGGAGAAGTCTGCCAAAGACGAAGATGATGGGGAAGCGTGTGAAATAAAGAAGTAATGTGAAATAGATTTGGTGGCCAACAATTTCCAGGTAATTT
Organism: Erythroxylum carthagenense; assembly: GCA_026413575.1. Classification (NCBI taxonomy): domain Eukaryota; kingdom Viridiplantae; phylum Streptophyta; class Magnoliopsida; order Malpighiales; family Erythroxylaceae; genus Erythroxylum; species Erythroxylum carthagenense. The sequence goes on along the minus strand of JANZLD010000008.1, from coordinate 17,007,242 downwards.
GATTATGGTTCAAATATGAAAATTTCGAAATCAGGAATTTTTCTGATTCAGATCACATGGAATGAAAAAACCAAATTCAGAGTTTTTAATAATAAGTATTTTTTAATTAAAATTAGGTTGATTAATATTAAGTTAGAATATTTTAGTTCAACTAAATTTATTAATTTTAAGTAGAGTTTATTATATATTATCTGAATTAAAAATAGTTTATTTAATTTTAAGTAAAAGATATAAATTTTATTGGTTCACGTGACCTTTATGTGACATAGTAAAACATATGTTATTATTTAAACATAAAAAGTTTGTACTATATCGACGTTGACGTGATATATAATCGATGGACATACACCGAAATAAAGAATTCGTTGATAAGAATTTTATCCTAATTTTGTGTACAAGCATAATAATCATAATATTGCAAAAATTTGGATTAATTAAATATTAATGGTATTTTTTTATATGTGTTATTGGGCCTTTATTTATGGGTGTATCATGATAGACAAACTTGACTTATATTTTACAATACACAGGAAGTTATATTATTAGTCGACCTTAAATACAATCATCTTATTAAGAACTGTACGGATTTTTAATTAGGATTTAGAATAGTAGTAGTCAATTCTTTTCATCTTTGTCACTTCACTTTACAGAAAATAACAATAGATTCAATTGTTTATCAATTTTTAGGTATTTGTCCATCCAATTATTTAATCTAGTATGTTGCAATCCTAACGTTAATCAATTGTATTGATTAATTATGAAATTAATATGTGATTTGGTGTTTATTATTTCCTTGATTCGTCACTTTAAATTTTAAATTGAATGTCTTGAAAATATTATATTTTAATTTAAACACTCTAAAATAATATACGGTGACTATTATTTTAGTAAAAATATTAAAATTAAAAATGCAACTTTGATTACATTCATAGTGGTGAGGAAGGTATTTTCTTTTGCAATGTAAGCTATTTTGGCATAATTTGAAGTCCATAGGACTGGGTAAATAGGTGGAAATAATTAGAACCAATTTGATGGATGCTTTTGTCTTCTAAGAATGCTTGAACTAGAAGCCACATAACCAGTTCTGTTGGATTCAGTATATAACTAGAAATGAACCAGTCGATGCATACCTTGGAAGAAGAGAACAGCCCCATTATTGCAGAAAAGCTTTGCTGGTTGTTGCCTTGATTATCACTCCTCATACATATAATCTTTAAGGAGACACGGAAAGGAATGGATTTGCATCATGCAATCTCTTACTCCTTTATGTGATAATGCCCACTAACTGCACACACTGTGCCCATAATGCAACGGCCTTGTTTGAACGTGACACATCTTTGAGCTCACACGACATGAATCTATTCTTGCAACCAAAAGGGTAAGGGGAACCAATTAATTCAACTTGGTAATTAAGATTCATCATGAATAGAACTAAGTTGAATGACATCGTCTTTTTTTCTCGGAGAGAAAAGGCCTGACCAAAGTAGCCCATCATCGTTAACCATTTCTTAGCCTTATTTCGGGTTAAAGCACTTTTTAGTATAAAAAAAGATCGTTAAGATTGAAGACCTATATATATATATAGTATCAGAACAAAACAAATATTTGATCTTTCTTGCACTAGCCTTTATCGGATTTAAAGATACGTATATCAATAAAAGTGTGATATTCTCTGGAGTTTATTGAAGCCTTATTACTTTGATTAAGTGGACGCAACCTGAACCAAAGCAAGTACAGCTCTTCAGAGTCTCATAACCTGAATTACGGATTACCCCACTGTTTATAGAATGGAAAGAATGAAAAGTAAAATAGAGGAGAGCAAAAGTAGTTGTCAATGAATACCCTACGGACCTGTAGAAAACATGATCCTTGTACCTAAAAATGTGCAGAGTCTTAGGTGCAACAAGGTACGCTGTCATTGTATAAGAACACACCATATCCATCCACAGGCCCCATCAAATTATGTAAACTTTTGGGACCCTGTAAGTCTCAAATGAGATACTTACTTAATCCTTTTTATTGGTGCGTTTGGCATTTTTTTTAACCGTTGGATCATGACATTTGCTCTTTTCAGACGAAAGCTTAGTTGCCGCAGCTGCACAGTAAAAGTCGTCTGGAGAAGTACATTGGTACCTCCTCGTAATCACGTATCTAAACAATTCATGTCTATTTCAGCGCAGGTGGGTGCTTAATAAATTGCCATTTTTCAAATTCAAACTCCCACAATGCTTGTCGAGTGGGTTAATTCAGACGGTGCTCAACCAAATCTCTCGTAAAAACAGATAGCGGGATCTACTAATTCAAGGCTTCAAATCTTCAGTGCCATTTTGACCAATATCTTCTGGACAAAATGAAACAGAAGATTTGAAGTCCTAATTCAACTTTGTTACAAAATTAAAAAGGAAGTAACTCATCAGTAGCAAAAAAAGGAAGTAACTAATTGAAAACCTCAACTTTATTACTTTGGCAGCAAAACTTAAAAGGAAAGTAACTCGTTGAAATCCCCTGCAGGGATGATAAATCAATTCAAAATAACTAATAATTGAAATGAAATTGAATAAATAATAAAAATAAAAGAGTAAGTAGACACAATAAATACATAAACTAATACTTAATAAATTCAATTCCAGGTTTGTGAGTTTCAATGCAACGGTTATGTTCACGCACACATATCGATGATTAAACCTTAGCTGCTACATGATTGGTCTGATGACGTCAGTCATCTCCGCTTCCTCCTGACGAGTCACGACCCTTTGATTTGCCACTACCAGATAATTTGCTTCACAACAAAATCAGTGCCATGGATCTCGTCTCATCTCATCATCTTTACTGTAGTCCTGCAAGTACGCAACCATCTCTCTCTTCATCTAGATTTTAGTTCCTACTTCCTAAGGTTCGACAAATTATAATTATCGAAAACTTGACTTTTTTAAAGAAAGGTGGTTACTTTTCGGACGTGGGTACTCCACGTGTCAACGGGTGCAATGACAATTAACACGTGTTATTATCTTAAAGCTCCGAAATCTTGTTTTACGTGTTAATTATGATGATTTCTTTTAGAAGTTGTGTCGAGACTGGAGACCTATTTCTTAACATCACTGAGGCTAATTTTGTCCAAAAGATTGTTTCCCGTCTCGCCGTGGCCCTACGCTACACCGGGGTTACACCGAGAAAGGGAGGGCACAAGAAAACTCGAATCGGTGTCGTTTAGCTTAAAGGAAACAGAGGGAGAGAAAAATATATGAACCTTTTCGGGTAGATGTAAAAATAAAAGTTTATGGAGGCTGGCTAGTGGCTACCCGAAATTCTCCCAAGTCGACAAGAATACCTTTAATTTTTAAAATTTAAGAATGTAGCGTCACTTGCACACTTGAGACTTGACTAGATAAACCTAATTTACCCATCCATCTGCCCTGATTGAAGAGTTTTAAACTGGAAGTGTGTACCAATTTTCATTAGCTTCTTTGGCTGCATGTAACAAATATTCCATCTAATCAATATAACGATCTACTGTACTAATAAAACGTGGTGTAGTTTTTCCAATTTGATTAAATTATGGTTGTAGCTGAAAGCAAAAAGCAAGAGTGAAGATGCTTATGGAAATGGTCCACACGATTTGCAGGACCGAGTCACTGTTAATTTGGGTCACAGAAATTCTCCGACAGACTGCAGGTGGAGGAGAGTTTCACCTCCTATCATTCTACCTACGTCATTACTATTCAACGTTGTCACCAACTCCTCGTGTCAACTCAGTCGTAACCACTGAGTCCCTATCCTAGAAGTTAAACTCGGACAATAACTACGTTGATTTTGGTCTAGAGCTAAAAAACAAACAAAAGTAACACTCGTATTCGTATATACCGCTGCAACTAGGGTCAATGACTAGTAGACCTACATTTATTACACCCAAAAATCTAACCCGCGTAGAGTAAAGGACTTAACCATAGAATTACAACTTAGGGTTAGAAAAAACCCATGTGAGTTAAGGTTAAGAAGGACAACCACAAAACCCAGATTTTTTTTATCATCAGTTTGTTCTTGCAGCAAACCCCCTCTGTCATCACCACCAACATCATCTCCGCCACCACCTCCATTTCATAACCACAACAGAAGAAAAAACTCAGAATCCCCAATCCGTTCTCTCCTGTACCAAAAATATCCAGTCTCTAAACTTGGTAAACTTAATGAATCTGTCATTTCTCTTGTAGAGTTACTTTGTAGGTTGAAGCTTGAGCTATGGACTTGACCCCAGCTGCAACCACCACCACCACCACCACCACCACCCCACCCAGAAAATCCCCGGAGCCAGACACCGAGACCCCAACTCGGATCCAGCCGGCGAAGCCCTTATCTTTTACCAACGGAGTTCTCAAACGCCACCACCCTCACCACCACCACCACCACCATATTGCTCAGCCAATTGTCATAAGCTACAAAGAATGCCTCAAAAACCACGCAGCCTCTTTAGGCGGCCATGCTCTAGACGGCTGCGGCGAGTTCATGCCGTCGCCGACTGCCACCCACACTGACCCAACTTCCTTAACGTGCGCTGCTTGCGGGTGCCACCGCAACTTCCACCGCCGCGAGCCAGAGGACTCCCCTCCTCCAGCGAACACCACCACCACACTCGAGTATCAACCCCACCATCGCCACCACCCTCCACCGCCGCCTGCACCACTTTCCCATCGGAGCCCCAACTCCGCCTCTCCCCCACCCATATCTTCCTCCTACTATCCCTCCGCCCCCCACATGCTTTTGGCCCTCTCTGGCGGCTTAAACGACAATGCAACGTTGAGCGTACCCCCAGGTTCCTCTTCTGCGAGGAAACGTTTCAGGACCAAGTTCACGCAGAGCCAGAAGGAGAGAATGTTTGAGTTCGCTCAAAGAGTAGGGTGGAAGATGCAGAAAAGAGACGAAGACCTGGTTATGGAGTTCTGCATCGAAATCGGGGTCGATAAGGGCGTTTTAAAGGTATGGATGCATAACAACAAGAACACCTTTGGCAAGAGGGATGGTAACAACAATAATAATGGGAATGGTATTGCAACCGCTGATCTGGAGACCACCCATAGTGACATCAACCACAATATGAACAATAACAGCACCGAGAACATGAATCACCATCACCACAATCTTCAGCTTGATAATGATAGCCTTGCACATGTTGGGACTAATGGCTCATCTTCATCTTCCTGATCTTTGAACTGGGGATGGGGATGCATGGTGGCCAGAAATTGGTGGGTGACGATGACTATTATAATAAGTTTTTAGCTAGATAGAGTAAGCATGGTTTTAGTTGTTCATTTCTTTCATAATTTCCAGTTCTTTCTTCCTCATCCAATCCCTTCTCCATCTTCTTTTTTTTCTTTTCTTTTTTTCTTGGTTTCCTTAGTTTAATTAAGGGTGATCACCAACTTTCTTGAGATAACATGGGAGAGAAGAGATTGAACCAGAGGCAAATTTGTTTTCAGTTCCCTCGTATCTAATTACTATCTTTTTACGTACTTAATTAGACTTACTTGGGTTGGATGCACTGTTTACTTGGCTGTTCTGGTAATTAATTTTATTAATTCTTTTTATACGGAGGTAGCTGCGCTTGGGATCATAAACTTCTCTTGTCTATTGATTGATAGCTAGGTTCCGATTTCCATCCATTCACAATAGATTGAGCAACATGAGGGAGAGGGAGAGGGAGAGGGAGATAGATATATTCTTTATCTTGTGTCTGATACAAAGAAGCAAAAAGTGGTCACACATACACTTCCTTTGGTTACATATTATTCTAACATATCTTGTTATCTTTTATTCTTTAGTATAATCTTGTGTAAGATGTGGAATAATTAAAGTCGATTTAGAAAGTGTACTTGTGTTATGGGCTCTGTGTAGTTTAATTAATTGATTAGCAGAAAGCTTTTCAATGATCAGTTTTGAATATTTTAGCGAGGATTTGAGATTCTAACTTCGTTCTTCTCATTGGGTATTTTTGTCTACAATCATGGGATACAAAGTAGTTCTGGAAGCCCTAGTGGTTTTTTTAAACAAACTTAACTATAATTAACAATCTTTTTCCGTTATGTGTACTGGCTTTTGCCTTTTGGACTATGCGAATCCTAAACCTAATACTTAATTAGGATAACCCCATTCTCGTACATGGAATTGGATGGCTCCAAGGGTCTTAATTATAATGGCTACGCATCAGTTGTTTCACTTTCCTTTCAAGGGAGGCAGAGACCTCATAAGTTGGTGATTACTGATTATTAAATAAGGTAGGTGATGGTGCGGAAAGCAATACTTGAATCATGTGTGTCTTGTCTAGATTCTATATAATCTGAAACTAGCTGGGGTCTCTCTCTATCTTCTGGAATTGTTGGTGGGTGGTTTGTTTTGAGTTTGGTCATTGATGAAGTCAGTAATCTTGTTTTACGTCTTGTGGTTGAGTTTTGCTGGTCCAACTGCCCTCTGTATGGGTCAGGTCTTATCTCCCTCTAATACTGATAGAGTCCTTGACCCTAACACCAGCTATGGTATGGGTAATGGGTGTGTGTATATGTATATGTTATATATAAGAATTGGTCTACAGACTACCAACCAACACAGGAAGGAAAAACAAAAAACAAAAAAACACTAAATAATTATACGTATCAAAATCCCGTGGCAGCCTTACTTTGATATGCTTTTTCAGTAAAGAAAGGCTTAAATTTGTAGACCATGCATCGGAGTTGCTTGTGAGGTATGGAGAGGATCACCTCTTTTGGACTTTTTAAAGCTCGGATACATATACAGATCAGTATACGTGTTAGGTGTTTGTCAATTAGGAATGTATGATTAAGAACATGATTACCTTTAAACGAAGCTTCTCATTATTAGATTTAGACATAAAGAGTTAAATATTGTTCCTCGGCTCTGCAACTGCAAGTAGGCGGCTAAACTTGCTTAAGAGATGAAAGCAAGGTGTGGCGTTTGTATCAGTATCACCAATCATAAAATATAGAATGTTTGCTTAAGCCATTTGTCCTAAAACGGTTATCCACCTAATGTGTGGTTACTTGATGTTTCGTTGGTGGTAATTAACCATCAAGAATTGCTTACGGAGGGAGCCAACTGGAAGTGGTGCCTTAATCATTGTTTTGCTAGTTCGTGTCCCTACACAGTAATGAAAATGGCCTAAATCAGTAAAAGCTCCCAAGAACAACTTCAAGTAAATGAATGCTGTATGCTTTGTTATTTTCTATCTCACCTTCAGAGAATTGTTAAAATGATGCCTTACTAGACGCAAACTTTAACATACACCAAGTTATGGTGTATGTCACTCACTTTGTCGTTAGGACCGATTAAGACTCTTGGTGAAGGAGTAACGTATGCACCAATTGCCGTACCAAAATCCCATATGCTTGCACATGGCTAAATTTTGCTCTTAGAAGTAAACAAAAGTTTCAAAGTTCTTAGTGACCTCATGATCGCATCAGCTACTATGATTAACTTAACAATTTTAAAAAAGGAAAATTTATATATTTCTTCTAATCGTCAATAAACTCGAAGAATGTTAATTCGAAGTACAAGTATATATAGGCAGTGGCGAAGCCACACATGGTTAAAAAATAGGCTCAAGAAAACGAGGTTGATACCAATGAAGGGTATGTATGTAATTTATCCCCTTAATTTTCACTGATCATTTCTATGTTTATATGAAAAGCTTCAACTTAATGACATTTTTTCCCTCCGTTTTGCGGATCTATCATCTCCCTATATAAAAGTTGAAATGATGCTTAAACTGAAAATGGAAATGTTGTGAGTTGTTTTAACATGAGAAAAAGGCATGGCATGATGGGTCTTCCTAATTAGATGGGGGGATTTCCTTAAAAGTATATTTGGAGCTATAGCTAATCAGGTCCATAGAGACGCATGCAATGCAATGCAGAGTGGGCATTTAAAAAGGCAAAGATAGTACCATCACATTCAATGACATAACCTACTAGGTGGCGAACGAATCTCTATGCCAATCTAGCGAAAGCATAGCCCACTTGTGACCTTTTCCCCCTCAATCAAAATTTAGCCAAATCACAGATTAGTTGCTATCTCCGGTTTCCACTTCTTTCTCAACATGCTTTACACATTTAAATTGTGGTTAGTAGGAGTTACTTAATCGTCTTGAATTAGTATTGCAAATATATCGGGGCATACCTATATTGAACATAGTGAGAAAGTCTTGACAACCGCCACTCTATTTTCCTTGTAATTTAGCTCAAATTCAAAACAAGAAGTCATGGCCATGTTTTTGATGAATATTAGATATGTATAGCCGACAAGAGGTTTGCTGAGATCAAATTATTTAGTACAATTAAAAAGATGATAGTGGTAAATTTTTTTTTAAATAATTTAAAATCCTCAACACTCTCTTCAAGATAAGGGAAGAGGCGATGGTGCATAATAATAAGTCAAGTAAGGACCACAAAAAATGATCTCCAGCATAAAGTTTAATGCACTTTGCTCCGTGGTCCAACAATTATCAGCCCATATGCCTTGTAGTGGTTTTGTGAATTGGAGATTTCTGGACAAGTAGACAGTAAAAATGCTGCAAATTGGCCACAAAACGCCAACTTGGTTGTCTAATTCTGATAATCTTGTAGTTTATGATGCTTTAGTTGTTTACTCGTATAAGCGACCAAAAATGATTCACTTGTTGCTTTCACTATTCTTTTTTTCTGCTTACTTTGAAAGATATCTAGATGCGTGCAATTGCTTTTATTTTAAAGGAGAAGAAAATTCAAAATCAAGAGCTATGTGATCAGAGGTACGAAAAATGCTGCTTGTGCAAGTGCAGGATTTCGTGGTCATACGTACCCAAAATAGAACTGGACATGATAGCATGTGAAGCAGAAAGGGTAAAAGAGCCCAAATGTCTGGCCCAGAACTGGAAACCTATTAGTACAAATTCACATGCCCAATAACTGTGTATTTTGATCGAGACCTTGAAACTGTATGATTGACTCACGAGCTACAATTAGTTGTGGCTGTAAGAACCCAACCTGTGTCAAAAGGACAATTGATTAAAATAAGGAAGACAATGTACTTGAAAATGTTCAACTTTTGTTACATCACTTACCAAAATTGGCTGCCACCCCTACTTGAAGGGCACATCTTCGTGACCCTCAATTCAAGTTCCTCCTGAGTTCATTGCACAGCAATTATTCAATTACTGAAAATTTGACCTTCCAGACTTGCACTGTTAATTATTACAAATGTCAGAGAGAGAGATGCTTTAATGAATAATCATGTATTGGGTCTACTGTTATACGTACTATTCATTTGCCTTTTTCGCAAGACTTGAGAATTAAGCAATGAAATCCTTATAAACCGATTAAAAGACGAGAATACCATTGACCAAATTTATTCCATTCAAGGATTTTACAGCTTTAGCTCTTTAAGCTAATCCGACAAATTGATATCTAGTCAGGAAAGATTGTATGGAACAAATTGATATCTTCCACTACTGCATGTCGTCTTCCATGACAATGGACAGATAGCTTGGTCGATTTGTTAACTGTTAGGCAATGGCTATGAACCCCGAGCGTTAGATTGCTGTTTCGGCCCATAAATCTCTCTTCTGATGTAACAGTTTAGGCCCAAAAGTGATATATCATACCAAGCAGGCCTGGCAAATTTTCAACGTCAACTTGATTGGAGGCACAGTTCTCGGCCTCAATTTTTTTTTCCTTTTAGGTGAAAGATACCATTTTACTTATTTTGAAAAATACTTGACTATTCTAAAATACTTAATAAATGTCTTTTGTTGTCAATTTTTTAAAAAGGACTTCTTATCAAATGTATGTTGTGTCACTTTAATAAAATTATTATTAAAATTAAATAAAAATATATAAACTATGATTTGTCCGTGAGATGGACATGTTCTTTAATTAAAGGATAATTCATTTTAAACACTTTTTCATAATCAAGTTGAAGCATCAAATGTATGTTATGTCACTTTAATAAAATTATTACTAAAATTAAATAACAATATATAAAATTATGATTTGTCAGTGAAATGGACATGTTATCTAATTAAAGGATAATTCACTTTGTAACATCTTTTCATAATCAGCTGCTGCTTTAGGATAAGTTGAGTCAATTTTACAAAATAATATTTATTAAAGTAATACAAAAACATCAAACAAAAATTCTTGTTTTAGAATATGTAATGCATCAAGAGTTATTTTTAAATAACTTTAAACAATAAAAATATTTTTAAAATATGTGAAATCACAAAAAAGTCAAATCCATATCCCTTTTTTTTTGCAACGAAAATGAATGCCAAATTCTTTTGGATTTCATTTAGATCTCAAAAGTAGCCAATTTTTTTAAATAAAAATGAATTAATTAATGAAGAACCCTAAAAAGAAAGTATGAGGTCGAAGAAAGTATACAACAAGAGAACTCCAAAAGGGGCATTTACAAAAAGGCTAATCCAAAATGCCAAATGCTATCCTATTGCAGTACAAAAGAGACATGTTCTTGACTTAAAAAAAAGGACATAAGTATTAGCAAAAAAAGCTCATGAATCTTACACTCGAACAATAATGAGATAACTAAGGATTTAAGCTTTAGCACATTCATATCTAAAACCTACAAGAGCTAATTAAGAAGTTTAACTATTATAAGGGATGTTATATCTTGAAGTTACGTTAGGCTTTGCTTGGTGATCTCTTTTACAATAACTAAGAAGTTTAACTATTCTAAGGGATGTTATATCTTTGTTTCTTTTCCCTCTAGAGTGCATTGACGATGTAGCTAAAACCAAGTCTAAAATGTTGTTTGATCTACCTTGGTATTAAGTGCCTGTTTGGTTCAGCTTTTGGAGACTCCAAAATCACTTTTTCCTACTGCAAAAGCTATTTTTGGAAAAAGATGAGTGTTTGCTGCAAATTTCAAAAGCACTTTTAAAGTAGAAATAGCTTTTGAAAAAGTTAAAATACAGCTTTTTGAAAAGCAAAAATTTGGAGCTTTTCAGAAAAGCTCAAATTTTAGCTTTTTCGGGAAGCTGATTTTTCGTCAGTTACGTATATATCAAATTTTAAATCCTCTCTTTCGTTTCTTCAGTTCACTCACACACTCACGACTATCTTCTC
>JANZLD010000008.1:16919200-16933713 GCA_026413575.1 Erythroxylum carthagenense | reverse complement strand
TAGTCATTAGTGAACAAAACCTTATGTATTGCAATCCAAATTGCTAAGCCTGGTTAAAATGGATATTAATTGATACTCATAATTTTCGATAAAACTGTCTACATGTTGTGTGTATATATCTTATCTGACAAAAGAATTGTTTTCCATATCTACATTTATTGGGTTAGTCAAATTATCAGTTCTCCTTTTGAATTAAAAGCAGAAAATTTTCAACTGTTAATACCATAGCGAAAATGCAAGTGATTCAAACACATTAAGTGTAAGCACAGTACATCATTAATCCATAAAACCTACAATAATCTGTAAAATAAAATTAATCATATTAAAGATAAAATATATCAGTTTTATTAAAAAAATTACATCGACTTTTAACATATAGCTTAAATATCTGTTGAAATAAAAATATATTAGTCTCTTGTACCTAAACTCATATCCAAGAATAATATCAGCTAGATATTGTTTGAAATTGACTGCTACCCAATTCAACTACAATGTATACCGAAATGTTTGTTCCCCTCCACATTCATACCTAACTTGAACACTTTTTTGCTTATGCATTTCACATGGAAAATTTTCTTGCCACTACGATCAGTTAATATTTGCTTTACCGAAGACAAGCAAGCAAACAAGAAAACTCTGATACTTTTTGCAGATCCTTTTTGTTCTTAGGGACCGATAGATATTTTATCATGTTATTTGCTCAAGATTATAATTAATGCATCTAATATTAGTAGCTTTCATGCTAGAATGATACAAATATGTTGTCAGGCAGGAGGAGTTGATTTCTCAGGATGTCAATTTCTTTAATGTATATAAGTGTACTTTCTATCTTTGGCTTTGAACTTGTTCGAATTGTATTGACTAATTAGAAAAAGGAGATTTTATTAGTCTTTTAATCACCTTTTAAGTACATGGCTAAGTAGGATTTCCATCACAACAACCAACATGATTAGATATATGTGGGCCTCTTGTCACAATTTCAAAGTAATGATCTCACAATACCGATATGACCAAAAATATTCCGTGTATTTTCATTCCAAGCTTCAAAATGATGAGTGCCGAATGGTTAGTGAAATTAATGATCCCATGCGGCAATTACATTTATTTGGTACAGATGATTTGGGGCTAACTTGACTATGTATAAAACTGCAATTACATTGTCTTTGGAAGAGCCAATAACAACTCGAGTGACAATTAGTGAACTCTCAACGTTATGTGAGTTGGGTGTTACCACACTTATTTACCAGTTTAGAAACACCGCAGAAAGTTTACGTGGAGGAAATGCATTTCATTTCAGGTACAAAGAAAAAGACAAATACTTTCAACTCCAAACTGAAAGCTTAGCCCATTTAATCAAGCAATTAGACAACAGATAAATTCCATATTACATTGGATGTCCATCGCTCACCATCCAAAGAGAAAAAAGGAAAAGAGATCGAATCAATAGATCATTACATTCAAACATTGGGAAGCATTAATTAGCTGTGATCTTGAAGTTCCCAAATCTTCTTTTACAGAGGAGTTTATCATCTTGGACACACAGAAGGTAGCTTCCGACCTCCATAGTTAAATTCACTCCAGTTTTTGAAGCTCGATACATAAAGTTGAGTATATCATATTAACACGACTGATTTGGAGCGATCTGCTTTCCGATTTAGAAAGGCACACCATAGTCATTCTTCTTCTCTTTTGCCAGCTTCTTTCTTATTAATTCAAATACAAACACCATAGAGTAAAATTACAATTCATAATCCTTAAAACCCTAGCAGCAGCCAAACCACAACTACAGCAATCTCAAACACACCTGGGAAATTGGTACCAATCATACGGAAGAAAGACGACTTTGAAGAATTTCAATTATTCGAAATTGAAGAAGGTGAGGAGCATTCGCATACGACCTCGGTCTCTACTTCTCTTCTATGGAAGTTTCTGTGACAGCCACAAGCAGCACACGTCAGTGCAGCAGTTGTGCCCTCCTCTCCACTTGCCATGAACTCTCTGCAGCCATCTACCGCATACCCTCCTACATTAGCTGCATGATTCTTTTGGCATTCTGCATATCTGACGCTCCTAACAGTGAATGAAGAATTAGTTGAACTTCTTGAAGGCTCCTCTCTCCTCACCACTACTTGTCTCTTCCTCATCGTGGAGTTCAATGATTCTTCCTCCTCCTCCTCTTCACTTAATCCAAAAACAAGGGTAAAATTCTCAAAGTTATACGGTGAGCCACAACTAAAATATGGCATAAAGAGAAAGGGAGAGGTTAGAGAGAGGATGTGAGAGTTTTCCTTTAGGTAGTGGCCTGAAACCCTAACCCTAGAGGGCGTATTTATAAAGTTGTAAACCTTCTCAGAAATTTCATCTCTCTCTTGAAATAAATTTTGTTTATTATAAGCTGTTCACTTCATCATTAATACGGTAGATATTATTTTCTACCAGTAAAACTTAGAATAGTAGTTGTGAAGTGAGATTTCAATTAACTCTGTGTAAAACAAGATTTACCCAAAACTATGAAAAAGCTTTACTTTTTACCTTAAAATGTGATTGGTTTAAAATAGAATGATCAGCTAAGATCTTTTTTTTTTTTTTTGGTTGATCAGCTAAGATCTTTTTAATAACTTGATATATCCTGTGGCCCCTAAACTTCTCCTAATGCTAAAGGACATGTTTTTTGTGGGGTGCATTGAAACGATGCCAACAACATTTGTCTAGTTTCACCTAATTTAATCAACACGGGTATGTTAAGTAAGCTTGCCTAACCTATACTGAAAGTACTGGTGGCAAGTGACCACCATGTTCCTTTTATTCTTTAATTAAAATTTTCCATATCAATCAAATTTTGTTTCGGTAACTTGATAAAGCTTTCGCGAAACTTCAAACTTTACAAGGTCTTGAAGTCGTGGGCAAACTTGAAGTTTCTGATAAATTGACATGTACCACTCTTGCTCTTCCCGCAAATAGTTATTGAAGTTTTCTTTTTATTTCGTGCTCTGGATGCGGTTTCTTAGTGATATCTTTTCACCTGTTGATTGGTTTCTGATCCATTTTTCTATGTCATCATCAAAACCAGTAGAGAATGTATAACTATAACATGTAATCTAATAAAGCTTAATATGGTTCGTTAAGCTAAAATGTCAGACGTCAAAAGGCTACAAATGCAGTGAAAGTAGTATGGAGAATGGGAGATAAGACTCAAGGTACGTTGCACTTGGCTTTCTATTACCTTAATTTCTACCTCTACCATATACGAAGAACAGAAATCTTGCGCACTTGAAATTCCCCATCTTTTGTTACTATTAATTAAAATAAAATTCTCATTTTTTTCTTATTTACCTTCACACCCAACATTAATATCTAAAAATATATAAAAGATAAAACTTACAACCATTAAAGGTTAGTTTGCGTGGCAAGAAAATTTTAAGGTATCAAATGTCTTGTTGTCTAAATTTGGGCAAACTGCAAAACAGCTCACGTGTTCATTGATTTTGAAATCTTCTCCAAGTTTTGTATCAAAGAAGCTAGCGGTTTTAAGATATTTTTGACGCCAGATGTTTGCGAAGGAGATTAATTACTTGTAATGTTAAAGTTCAGGATTTAATTAATTTCATGAATTTTTAATTTATTAAGTTCAAGCTACAAATTGGTTACTTAAGAAGGAGCAGGGAATTGAAGGGGATTTTTTAAAAAAGAACAATACACGTGTAGTCTGATTCTAAATTTATCTCATGGGAATTCGTAACTCGTGACCAAAATATGATGAAAAGAAGCAAAAATGCTTCGTCGTTTAATCCATCTTTTTGACTTGATGTAAGATTTGATCGTGTAACGCTATAAGCTAACATGAAGAAACATATAAAATTTCTTTAGTGATCAGTATGAATCTTTTTGCCATTTGGGTCCAACACAAATTCTCCCGCCGGCCTAATGCAATTATTATGTGTGCTGTTAGACGTTGTAATGCACTTTAAAGACCAGCGGAATGCCCTCTTTCTTTTCAATGCGCAAGCCATCCCAAAAGATCTACCTAACCAGCTATTCCCAAGTAGGCATTTGATTAGGTCTTGGTCTGGCGAGCGAAGGTGATGGGAGACTAAAATAGGCATGTGGGTCAACCTATTCCTCATTTAGGTCATCAAGTGGCACACAACTTTGCTCAATATAGCGGCTTCACTGCCATTAGCCGCTTAAATAATTAAATACCAGAATCAAAAAAGTGTGAAGAATACCTAACGGCATGGCCATGAGCGCATATGTAGGGAAAGCATCCATATCATCAGGGAAGCAACCTCCAGGGCCAGTGAAATTTAGTAACGTTCAAACAAAATACAATTCAGACATGGAATCAGATATTTAATGTTAATTTGTACACGGCTGTTTCCTTGCCTCGCTCCAATGTTGGGGGTGGTAAGTAATTTCATCTAGTTTGCCTATTCGTGTGCTTTCATTGATCTCTTGAATTCTTTATCTGAATAAATTTATGTGCATAACTTCTTCAAGCTTAGTCTTCAATACAAGTATAATAGGGCATCTTTTCAAGATATGTTTTTTTAAAAAAATATATAACACCTATACTTTAGTCCACTTTATACACATTTTTCTATAAGAAAAATGCTATTTCCTCCCTATTTGTGATTGTCAAGCAACAGGAATATATTCTTGCTACTTACAATTAATATTTTCTCCTCCTTAAATTTCAAAAAGTATAAATTATACAATTTGCTTGTACTGGATGAAATTTAAAATATATTATAGTCTTCAATTTAGAACACTAGATATATGTGAATTATACCTTTTTTACAATATTTAAAATTAATATTAATCTCATGAGATGTAGTATATTTGTGTGATTCCAATATCAGAACTATTTCCCTTTGCCACTATGTCTTTTATTGAATAATTGATCTTACGCTTTTTTTATTGTATAATAAACAAAAAGATTAAGGTGTTTTGGGGAAGTTCTAAAAAGATGCCAAACGATGTGATTAAACTTAATTCATTTCACTTTATTAGGAATTACATATGTTTTAAAATGTGATCGTAGCTGTATTGTAAACATAGTATTGGTGGGTACCTTGAACTAACGGTTATAATTGAATATTTCTAAAACCATTATATTGCTGAGATTATTCTTGGAGTCAACATTTACAGTTAAATAAATTTAGAACTTTTACTGTAATAGTTTAACTTCAAATTGGTTTAACATGAATTCTGTTTCTGAATCTTATTGAATTACTTATCCAAAAAGACAGATAGAAATTAGTTATTTCAATTCATTTATTTTCTGAAATGAAAATATGATTACCATTTAACATCAGACTTTATAGTGGTTTTTATATTTTCAACTTTTTTATTTTCTTGTGGAGGCCCAAATTGCACATTATTTCCTCCATTTTGAAGTGAAATAATATGTTTTTTATCCTTTCAATTAGAAGTTTTTCAAAAATTGATTTTTATCCATGTTTTAAAAATTAGATTTGATTTCTGTGATGGAAATCACTTATACTCCACCAAACTTCACTCAAATTTAACAGAAAACAAGTAAAAATTGAAGACAGAAAGTGGATGTGTGTGTTGGTATTTGAAGAGCTTCGAAAAGAGGAGGAGGAGAAATTCTCGATGGTTCTATTCAGACAGAATATAAATGATTTAGATTACAGACACATCAACGTGATTGAATACAAGTCTGAAGCATAAGGTTAAAACTCAATCATTTAATACAAGTTAGAAGCAACACACTTAAACACTTTCGTATTTACATTATCACAAGCTCCAAATATTACAAAACGCACAGCAGAGGAAGAACCTTTTAATAAGTCACGTGGAAGGCACAGGGAGGTGGTCTGATAGAAGTAAACTCATCCGAAATCCATCATCTTCTTCAACTATATAAAAGAAAGAAGCAGAAGGATTAGACACAGACACCACAATATAGAACCTTCATATTTCAATTTACATTGTATTCAGTTTTTTAGAGTGAAAAAATAGAGTGAGAAAATTTCAGAGAGTGTTAGAGTACACACCTGTGGGTACTAGAAGAGTTTGAAAGGGCTCTTTGCAAGTGTAGTAAATACACTCAATCTCTATATTGTTTCTCTTCTTCTTCATCATACTAATGAAACACTAAATCAGTGGGAACCTTGGACGTAGATAGTTTTAAACTATCGAACCAAGTAATTCTGGTCTTCTTTTATTTTTCTGCATTCCTTAATATCTGTAAAATAACAAAGTTCTTTATCAGTCTTGTTTAAAAGAACAACAGTAAAGTAGTAATATCCCAATAGAAGTGGTATCAGAGCATTAGAAACTTCCTGGGGCATTTCTTGGATACTCCAAGCATCAAAGAATCATCAAGAACAGTCAGTAAGTAAAAGCCTTTAAGTTCTTTACACTACAGTAATCATGGTAGGAAAAGAAATGGATGTTTTTACTATAAAAGAAGACTTTACTATCTGAAAACTCTAGTTACAAGCTCTTCTTGAATCATATGATTGCTATGGAGCTATAGAAGATCATTATGATCTACAGACTGATCCAGTAAAGAAGCTAAAGATGCAAACAATTGTATATTACAAGTTAATGCTTCATTTATCACCAACGGTGATAAGAAAAGTGCATAATTGTAACACTACGTAAAAACTTTGAAGTAAACTTGATGAGTTTTATGCCAAGAAGTGTCTTTCTAATAAGATGATACTTCTTCACAATCTTGCTAACTACAAGATGAATACCTCTGTCTCCTTATATGATAACTTAGACCATTTCTTTAAGCTAGTTCAAGATTTAGAACCTATAGATGAGAAAATATCTGAGGAGAATCAAGTTGTAGTTATTCTAAAGGCATTACCTTCTGAATTTAATGCATTCAAGAGGGTAATTAAGCATACTAGTAGAGAATCCCTTACTGTAAAGAGGAAGTTAGACTCTTTAATGGAAGAAATTATGGAAGTTAACCCTTTTAAGAAAGAGGCAAAAGTGATGTTTGTAGAGAATAATCAAGAAAAGAAGCCTTATAAGAAAAATATAAAGAAAAGAAAGTGGTAGAAGGGAAGTGGAAAGGATAAGCACTCTAAGGAAGGTGATGAAAAAACGAAAAAGGGGAAAAAAAGAAGAAGAAGAAAGAAGTGTCTTTAATGTGACAAGAATGGATATTTTGCAAGGGATTGCAGAAAGAAGAAGATGGATAAGGCAACAGAAAGTAGAGTTTCAGGGAAAGTGGAAAAACCAGAAGATTCAAATGGAGATAAAATTCTGGCCGTCATTGAGGACAGTGAGGACCTCAGTAGAGAGTGGATCTTTCATTCAGGGTATACAAGGCATGTCTCTCCTCATAGAGACTGGTTTACTACATTCGAACCAATCACTGCTAAGGTGAAAATATTAGATTCTGGGCAGCAAAGGATAGAAGGGATGGAAAGTGTTTCCATCAATATTTTTGATGGAAAGAGAAGGACCCTTACAAATGTTAGATTTATGCTTGGAATAAGGAGGAATTTAATTTCTGAAAGCTTGTTTGATAAGAAAGACTTTCAGATCAGGTCAAAAGATGGACTCAGAGAAATCCTAAGGGATGGTAGAGTCATTATTAGAGGAGTGGAAAGGAGTGGGCTATACTATGTTATAGGCCCAACAGAAATAAATCAAATTTCAGAAAATGGAAGCCATGAACCAACCAAGCAATGACATGCAAGGTTAGGTCATGTAGGGAGAAAAAGCTTGTTTTATCTCTCTAGACAAGGTCTAATCCTTGAACAAAACTTACAGTAGTTGAAATTCTGTGAATCTTGTGTGCTAGGAAAGCACCACAAATCAGGATTTCAAAAGGAAGCTTAGAGAGCCACAAAGATCATAGAATATGCTCACAGTGATCTATAGGGGCCAGCTGAAGTTCCCAAAGTAGGAGGGAACTTATATTTTATGTCCATAATTGATGACATATCAAGAAAGTGTTGAATATATTCCTTAAATTCTAATCTCCAAAGGGAAATTCAGGATAATTTAGGGTCTTTGAACCAATCAGCCCATTTTTATGTACCACTAGAACCTGAAGAAGATGACACTCCACAACCCATTGATGTGGAGCCTATGCAAGGCTCAACACATCATGAAGAAAGAAAAGAAGAGGCTAAAGGTGTAGGTGAAAAAGAAACCCCACACCTAACTTCGGATGATGTTCAGGAAAACCTACAAGACTATCAACTCACAAGAGATAGGCAACTAAGACTGAGAATTCCTAATAGAAGGTATACTAAACTAAACTTGGTTAAGTTTGCATGCTTTATGGCTGAAATTGTAGGAAATAAGTTTCCAAAAACTTATGAAGTAGCTATGAGAAGCAAAGATGCAAAATAGTGGAAAGAAGCTTGTGAGAAGGAATATTCTTCATTGATGAAGAATATGACTTGGACTTTTAGTCCCTAGACCCCCAAAAGCTAAATTGATTGAGAACAAATGGTTGTTCAAATTAAAAGGAGTGACAGAAGTAGAACCTAGGATTTATAAGGCTAGGCTTGTAGCTAAGGGATTTAGACAAAAAGAAGGAATTGACTATGAGTAGGTATTCTCTCCAATAGTCAAATTCAATACAATTAGGCTTATATTAGTTCTAGCAACACTATATGACTGAAAAATCTATCAAATGGATGTCAAGACAGCTTTCCTATATGGAAAGCTAGAGGAGACAATTTACATGAAATGATTAGTTAGATTTGAGGATAAAAATAAGCTAGACTATGTTTTTCTATTGCAAAAATCCCTATGTGGGCTCAAATAAGTACCTAGACAATGGAACAAGAAGTTTCATGAGGTTGCTGCTAGTATGAACTTCATCAGAAGTTCATATGATTACTGCCTATATTTTAAGGATCTAGGAATGACTAAAACAATTTTTATGTTGGTCTATGTAGATGACCTAATCATCACAGGCAACGACTTAAATAGAATTCAAGAAGTGAAGTCTGATCTATGCCTTCAGTTTGAAATGAAAGACCTAGGAGCAGCTCAGAAGCTTCTAGGAATGCAAATAATTAGACATGGGAGGGAATGAAAGCTTTGGCTTGTTCAAAGGAATTATATAAAAAAAGATCCTAACTCAATTCAATATGGAACAAGCTAAGCCTACTTTACTACCCTTAGGATCGCATTTATAGATGGCTTCTGACAAGTGTCCTAAGACTGAGGATGAACAGAGGGCTATGGCTCACTATCCTTATGATGTAGGTGTTGGAAGTTTAATGTACCTTATACTATGCATAAGGCCTGATCTAGCCTATGCTTTTAGTATCCTAAGTAAATTCATGGCCAATCTAGATTTAAAACACTGGCAAGGGCTTAAGAATGTTCTCAGATACATATCTGGAACAATGAACTACAGATTATGATTCTCTAAAGCAGAACTAATTAAATGCAACTACTTGTTTCTATATGGTCAAGTGGAAGTTGATTATGCAACAAATAAGGATACATGGAAGTCAATCTCAGCATATGTTTTTACACTATCAGCAAACATGGTCAGTTGGAAATCACAACAACAATCAGTAGTGAGTTTATCAACTACAGAGGCAAAGTATTATGCTATCATAGAAGGAGTAAAGAAGCTAACATGATTATCAAGAATATTAAAGGAAATCAACACAGACATCTCAACACCAGTACTATATATGGATAGTCAGAGTGCGGGGTACCTTAGTCAGGATCCAGTCCTCCATGAACGATCCAAGCATATAGATGTGTGATTGCATTTTGTCAGAGACCAAATCGCCAAGGGAATCTTCAACTTGGAGAAAATCAAAGGTAAGAAAAATCCTTCGAACTTCGGAATAAAAATACTAACTCAAAAGAAATTTAATTTTTGCAGGGACTACTTACAGATTACAAAAGCCCCTTGATTCTGAAGGTAGATCCATCCGATCTCACTGAAGTGGAAAAAATTAGGGTTTCTAGTTTTTCGAAATCACTATCGGGTTTTTGTTCTGAGCTGAAGATTGATGAAGTAGGATGGAAAGTGTGATAGAAATCACTTATACACCACCAAACTTCACTCAGATTCGACAGAAAACAAGTAAAAATTGAAGACAGAAAGTGGATGTATGTGTTGGTGTCTAAAGAGCTTTGAAGAGAGAATAGGATAAATTCTCGATGGTTCTATTCAGACAGAACGTAAGTGATTTAGCTTACAGACACACCCACGTGATTCAATGCAAGTCTGAAGCATAAGGTTAAAACTTAGTCGTTTAATACAAGTAAGAAGCAACACACTTAAACACTATCGTATTATATTATCACGAGCTCCAATATTACAAAACGCACAACAGAGGAAGAACCTTTTAATAAGTCACATGGAAGGCATATGGAGGTGGTCTGATAGAAACAAACTCATCCGAAAGCCATCATCCTCTTCAGCTATAAAATAAAAGAAGTTAAAGGATCAGACACAGACAACATAATACAAAAACTTCATCTTTCAATTTACATTGTATTCAGTTTTTGAGAGTGAGAAAATTTCAAAGAGCGCTAGAGTACACACCTGTGGGTATTAGAAGAATTTGGAAGGGCTCTTTGCAAGTGTAGTAAATACACTCAATCTCTGTGCTGTATCTCTTCTTAATCATACTAATGAAACACCATATCAGTAGGAATCTTGGACGTAGATAGTTTTAAACTATCGAATCAAGTAAATCTAGTCTTCTTTTTTTTTTTCTGCATTCCTTAATATCTGCAAAATAACAAAGTTCTTTATCAATCTTGTTTAAAAGAACAGCAGTAAAATAGTAATATCCCAACAGTTTCAAATTGATAAGACGAGAAATTTAAAGTTTAAAAATTCAACCAGTATATAGTAAATAATAATGAGAAAATTAATATTTTATTAAATAAAAATGAAAAATAAAATTTCATTTTACTCTTTAACCTGTATCACTCATTTATTATCACATCTACATGTGGGTCTACCGAAAACAACCTCTCTACTATGTAGGAATAAGACTGCGTACTATCAGAACTCCCTAGATCTCACTTTATTGCGGAATTTCGGATTGGGTATAATGATGACGACGACGATGATAAAATCAAATAATTATAACTAGAGAAAAATCTAACATAAAATTTTAAAATAATCATAACAATTAAAATTTTAGTTATCTGTTCAACAAATCTGTGACGGTATCACGTAATGGTGGGCTTATATATAATCCAATCAAGTACAATGAAAAACAAGAACACATACACATGCAATTTGTTAACGGTAGCTATTACCTTGCTTCCCCAAATAAACCATCAAAATTGCGTACTTTTAACTGTTTAGAGGCTTCACTTAACTCCTTTTAAATATTTTTATTTTTTATTTCTCTCAGTTATCTTGAATGTTAGCGCTTTTGGAAGGTTTGTGATTTGAGTAATATTAATTCCTTCTTTTTGTCAATGTAGTACCTATGATTCATTGAAACTCTTTGGAGATATATGAAGAAATGGAAATAATTATGCAATTACAAGGAGATAGGAGGACCTTGACGTTAATATTTTTATGAAGATATTTCTTTAAAAAGATTAGATGAGCAGTTTATAAGAATTAGAAAAAAAATGATATTGGAAATTAGAAGTAGAATGGATTTTATTCTTGTAACCAAAATTAAAAATTAAAAAATTTATATGACGGTTTAAAGTTTCAAATTAAATAGTAACTTCTGATTTGATATGATGTTAAAATAGTTGTGTTCTAGGAAGATCCAGAAACATATTCCCTCATAAACTGGTTATGATTGTAAATTATACTTACCTTGGTCATGTATATATTTATATACATACATACATATATATATATATTGCAACAGAAGGAAGATCAGAGGTGTGGCTTGTAGTTCCCCAAAAAAGTACCCTTGAGAGTCCTCTCGTTAAAGATATTCACTGGACGAGTTTTAATTTAAAGGCATCATCTTTACTTAATACACCAATAAGCACAACGATACAGTAACCATGCAAGAAATTTTTCATGATGTTTGATCCAAAAAATTAGGAGTTGTAAGAAATTTATATCACGAAGATGAAGATACCATAGCATTGATACTTCCCAGTGCACTCAACGCATCTATCAACTTCTCCACCAGTCATTTCAGCCATCTTATGAAGACAAGAATTGAATTAGAATTGAACTAATCACTGGTTTACCGATGTTACTAATGTTTAGTTCATTTGCCATAAAACTCTTGAACAGGCTTCTCATTGTCCGTTGGGCACCAAATTTCGTGACTGTTTGAGAAGAGAAGATACAGGTGAATGTTATATCCCATTTCAACAGTATTTATGAAAGAAAACTGTTAAAATATAAAGCAGAGTTATAAATTGGATTACTGTAGCATGCAAAAGCTTGGTGATTTCACTAAACTTTTCAACTTAGAAATTGTAGTGGTTTAAATTATGACATTCTACATTTCCAATCGATACGACAAATGTCAATGGTAAACTGATAGTACGAATTCTTAATTATACGTTGTATTTTCTTGAAAGAATAAAAGAAGATGAAATAATAATTCACTAATACCTCAGGCTGGAAATATTAAAAGATTTCTTATTTTTTGCTAATTCTGCAATTGTTACTGATGGAAATGAACTTTCCACATCGAAAAATAGAATTGGGGAACGCAAAATTGGTTGAGCACTAACACCAGGCAAAATTTTCCCCAAAGAAAGTTGCTGTTATGTTGGCACTAACAAAGGCGATTTATGTCAGATATTTTTTTCTTGTTTCACAAAAATAGCACTTTATTTACTCTTTTTCTTGGCTTCATGATAGAGGATGACTCCAAAGATGCCAGTGCCATGATACAATGACCACAGTTCCTTTTCCTATAAAATTATATTCTCGATTCAAATTGTAGAAAGGAAAAAGTTTCGAAGTATTTGTTCTTCACAACAGACTTAACAATAACTATTAAATTTCATGGCTTCAACCCATAGCCATATGCGTTAATATAACATCGGGCAGCTTTTGTGAAATGGTGTGAGATTGAATTGGGAGTCTAGGAAGTACCATATTCCAGCGAGGAAGAGAGTTAGTTATAGGGTAGATTTGTGGGGTTGATAGGGCCTTAAGTTGATAATTGTGCTTTCAGAAGATAATGAATGATGAGTCTCTCTTTGCCACTCACCAACCCAACCCAAGCCACTGATGCCAATAGTAAACGGCTATTCACTTAGGCTTTTGGTGTCCTTGTATACAAAAAGGAGCATCTTAGGCTTTTAAATCACACATTTCCCCCCTTTATATTGCCATTAATCAACTAAGAAATGAGTACAACTACTCATAAATCAGGATGGAACATGTGATGCGGATAATGTTGATATGAGAACTTAAATATGGAAAGTTGATTGCTGATTGATGAGACTTCACCCATAGGCCCCATTACGTTACAGGCACTTACGCGTTTTATTTTGTAAGAGCTATGTATAACCATATTGCAGTTGCAGAGCCACTGCTGAGTCCTCAGGGTCCTGTCAACTTCATGCAATACAGACTTAATTGCCTTTACTTCCCTTTTCATCTATGAACCACAGGATAAATTTGTACAACCTTCGTTTTCACCTCACAAAATTAATCAATGCCTTATCAATTAGTCTCCTTAAATAGTTGTATATCACTGCAGGTGTGGTGTTCTTGCTTTGAAGGTGGCCCGATTAACTAGAAAATTTCCCACATAATAGAAGATGAGATCACCATTGCACCTTCTATTTTGCTTTATGCTTTATTATCTGCAATCAAAATGTTTCTTTCTAAAAATAAATTCGATACGAATTTTGTATAATTGATTTTACTTTTGTACACAACTAAAGTTTTGTGGTGTTGTCAACAATAATATATTACTTCTCCTTTAAAAGATCATGCAGTAAATCTTTTATAAAATAATAATAAATGAATAATCTATGTTTTAAAAATTTTTTACATAAAAACTAATTGGGAGACGGTAATGTAATCTAATTTGAATTAAAATTATATATATTTTCAATAACTCCAGCTTGAGAAAAAAAATTACATCATGAAGTCAACGAATAATCATTAAGATGATGAATGTTATCTCTCAATTGCGGGGCAAAGCTGGATCATCTATGTTCGATATACGTGTGAAACACTATCATAAAAGACTCCTTTTATTGTTTGATGCGTATCAAAAACTGATAATAATGCACGCCCATTTCTTATTGAGGTGCTTCTTTTTTGTAAGAACACTTCCAACGTAAAGAAGATTACATCTTTATTATTCAATTAGGATCAAATCATAGACTACAAACAGGAACGAAGAAGATAATTAGGATAAGGCATGAGCAAAGCCATTAGGCTCTTTAGACATAAATCTAAAAGACACAAACCCACGACCCTTCTTTAAATATAAATCTAAAAGACCCAAACCCACGACCCTTCTTTAGATATGGTTCTGTCGGGTTTTGGCCGAACGGTGCGTTGCCGTTGAAGTCCATTGTTATCTTTCTTCTGTGATGAACCTGACGTGAAGATACCTGCAAAACAG
>JANZLD010000008.1:16890532-16912409 GCA_026413575.1 Erythroxylum carthagenense | reverse complement strand
GCAATTCTTGGTATAAATTTTATTTGACCGGTTTCCGAGGATCAATTCTTTAATTGAACGACAAGCCGCGCATCATAGATATTAGCATCTTTTTCATGAAATAAATTCAAATTCTATATGGATTTCTTGCAAAACACCGTTTAGGTGACTTGAAGTCTTTTTGGCAAGGTTCATTAACTTGCAAAAGAGCATTGCCCTGTATCAGAGTTCTCATAACCTCTAATCAGTAACCGTTTTATGGCCTGACATGATTTGTTTAACTCATAACTATTAGGCATGGATTTCAGTTCTTATTGTGAGGGGCATATAGAAATACTTTTAACTTGTTTCGTACAAATGTATTTACTACTTTCAATTAAACAACCATTTCAAATTAACAATCGCTTCTAGTTATTACTACTCATTTCCAGTTTTACTTCTACATCATATCCTTCGCTAATAGTAAAGCCAATATTGTTTTGGCTGCTTACAGTCAAAACCTTTAACCTATTGTTGAAAGCTACCCAGAAGAAGCACATATTCCTTCAAATAACAGCTGTGAGACAATGTTATTGAACATCCTTAATAAAGTTTAGTAGTTTTGATCGTTCCTGTGAGAGGTAAGTACTTGTTTCTCAGAAATTTCTGACAATTATGTGTCAAAGGCTTCAATCCCAGCCAACAGTGATTCTGATCCAGACTTGAGAATAATCATTCACTCCAATTTGAAAAGCTTTTAGTTTTCAGTTCAATTTTGTTAAACTGATTATGTCCTAGTTTTTTCTACTGAACTTTTTTCTTAAACCCTTTTGGTATTTCTAAATTCTTTGCTTAATGTGCAATATGTACATGTGAGTAGATGTTGGGGGTTTGACAGAGGGTTGGAGCAATAATCAAATCAGAGTTTGGATTTGATTTACATACAAGTATCATAATATATTAGATGGTAATAACCTGAAAATCAATATTCTAAAACGTGACATATGATATGCTTGACTTTGTTTAGATTTATGTAGTGTTTGCCTCTTGATGATATATAATGCCTAAACACTAATAAGAAAACTCGTCCTTTCCTATTCAATTTTGTCCACGTTCAATTTACAACTCTATCCCATATAGGATTTGCAATGGGAAGGAATAGTTGACCCTGAACTATAGTTTTAGTTTGATTAAATTTAACTTATTTCATTAACTTTGATCTAAGTTTGATTGATTTGTAATAATTTATGAACCAATAAGAATCGTTAAACAAAAATTAATTAAACCAAACTTGATTTGTTGTGTTCGGGATGGGTAAGGACGAAACTAAAATGCCAACCTTATCTCCATAAATAACTCTCTCAGAAATATTGGGAATTTTTATTGTTGCACAGTTTGATAGATTTTTGCATGTTTGATCAAAGTGAAATTATTTTAGTTTATTGAAAGTTAGAACAGGTCAAGCAAATTCCATTTATAGATGAATCATACCTACATGTTTATTACATTTGAATCTGGTTGAGATTGAAGATACAAAAGTGATAGGTCCATTTGATTTATCTGTTGAAAGCTAGTAGTTATTGTAATCAATTACTCATAGTAGCTTCCTACATCTTTAGGGATTATCTTCAGCAAAAGGTTCAATTAGATAGAAATTATAGTGGTCTATTGATGTATTGAAAAAAAAGGGAGACCAACAACATTTCATTTGGTATGTTATTCTTGTACCACCTTGTTACTTGTTTCTTTTATATTGCGCCTATGCTGATTCAAATTCTCCTTTTTCTTAATCAATTTATACAGTAGATGATACATCAAAAGGAGCTGTAATGTGTAGGGGATACTTCAAGCTGACTTCAGCGGATCTCAATCCCAAGGTATTTATGGATTATTATATTGTGATCATTGATTAACCAATGTTAGCAGTTTGTTAGTGACTAAGAAACAAATTATAGAGTTTTGTTTCAACATGTGTACAATAGTTATCTTATTACATGTTGAGCAGGGTATAGTTTATCATAATTAAGTTGCAATTAGGCATTTTTATCATTGTTTCATCGATGTTTTTACTAAGAAGTAACTTTCAGAATTAATTATCATGAACTAAAACTAAAGGACACGTGTTTCCTATTTACAGTGGTTAAGTATCTTGATCAATAGTTTTTTGTATTAGAAAATAGCAGTATGCTCGTTCAGGTGTGTTTTTACTACCATCTACTCAACTGTTCAGATGATTCATTTCTAGTAGTTGTTTTGATGATTTTGCAAGTCAGGTTTGTGTAAAGCGGGAGCAAAAACACTTGTCCACTCACCTCAATACAGGTAACTTATCTTGCAATCTTTCCTTGCAACTATCTATTGATTTAGCGGAACATTTTTTAGTAATATTCACAAGTTATCTGGTTGTAACGCTGTTGTAACTATCTATCTATTATAATTATCTATTTTATCCTGCAAACTATCTAATTATAACTATTTGTTAATTTAACGGAACATCAGTTCCTCTTTGGGACTAGTTTGAAACTAAATCTGAGATTTAATGAAAGTATATCTGAGATAGATTAGTTTCATTAAATGAAGTCTTATAATAGTTTAGATAAATATGAATTTGCTGCAGTCTTTACTGTGTCAACGAACTATATATGAGATATATTTAATTTCACTAAATGAAGTATGATAGTAGTTAAGATAAATATGGATTTTCTGTAGTCTTTATTGTGTCAACGAAGTATGATGTACAAAGTTGCATTAATTTTGTGGAGGTTGTAGCCACTTTTTGTATTTATTGCATTTAACTCCATTTATTACTTAATACTGCCCCATCGTCTCTTTTTCACCTTTAAAATGGAAAAGTTCAACACAATTGTTAGTTGTTAGTCTTTACAACTTGCTTTTTTCCATTCATTAGGTTCTGCGGAATCATCAAGCTGGGCAAAATACTTCACGCTCTCCCATATATAAGGTACAAACTACTTTTATTTAGTGTTATTGCTTTTTTAGGAATTATGTCTTATTATTCTCACAAGTGTGATATAACATGCTATGTTTTGTGGCATGTTTTGTTGTACCAATCATATAGAGTCTTTACTGGTTGTAAAGACTGTTCTTCCCTAAACGGTTGTCATTCACCATTGTTAATTGTTCTCATTTATCATTGTTAGTTGTTCCTTGTTAGGAGTTTTCATTAGGTTATGTGGCTTATATTATTTGGTATGTTGTAAAAATAGAATGAATGACGATGTAATAGATTAAGCCAGAGAATTATGATTTTAATAGTGGCTACAAGAGATCGAAAGAAGAAATAAAAAGAAAAGAAGAAAAAATGCTTATATGTTAAGTTATAATAGTTTTATAATGTCCGTAATCATAACCCTTCTCTGTAAATTTATGTTTCTGAAATGCTATAGAAATGTTGTACCATTATTACGTTTTTTTACCATTATTACAAAAGTGCTATAAATTTATGATTAAGAAATGCTATAAAAATTTATAAATTTATGTTTCTGAAATACAATAAAAATTTATGTTTGTTTATATTTATCATTTTCTAATATTATTTAATTATTAAATGGTTCTTTTGTTAACAAAATGAAGTAGTATTTTCTTAAATTATCATATATTCACTGTGCTAAATTTAGTCTTCAAGAAAGATATAAAACAAAGTTATATTTCTACTTCTTGTTCTAGAAAGGTTTGTCTTTACATAATATGTATGTTGAATAGAAATCTCAAATAAGTATCGTATATATCAAATTTCGGTGGTCTATTCATAAAAAAACTTATGATATATGCTCCCGAACTTTAAGGAATGACCCAAGTGATCAGTGTATATCAGTTAACCTTAATTTATGGTTGACATACCTTATTGGTGGAATTTTACATAATTGAGATTCATTTTGCAAATAGTTTATTCTTCTCCAAATCTTGTTAAGATGGTTTTGCAATCATGCATTTAAAACTTGATTATTTAAAATTTACAAATTTATATTCATCTTTTTCTAATATTATTTAATTGTTTAATAGTTCTTTTGTTACCAAAATGTAGTAGTATTTTCTTCAATTATTATATATAAACAAACAGTAACTTAATAGAAAATATTTAATAAATTTTTTATTCACAGTAAGCATGCAATTCTAAAAGAAAACGTTCGCACTAATATTTTTTTAATTTTAGCACACACTCATGTTTATGAAATGTTATACTAAACTTGTCAAATTTAGTGAACAGAAAAGTATCATTATTTTTTTATAATGGCCTTGTTAATTTAGAACTCTCTCCTATCATTCAACTGAAGCCTAACTAACAACCATTTGTTTTATCCCTAACTCTCTCTTTTCTCTCTTTTTTTTTTCCTATTTAAGAAGGTTTTCTTTAGATTTTTATTCTTCTCCAAATCTTGTAAAGATGGTTTTGTAATCATGCATTAAAACTTGATTATTTAATATTTACAAATTTATATTTATCTTTTTCTAATATTATTTTATTATTTAATAGTTCTTTTGTTACCAAAATGTAGTAATATTTTCTTAAATTATTATATATAAACAAATAGTAATTTAATAGAAAAATGTTTTCATAATATAATATTTTAAATAAAAATATATTACAATAAAATTTTATATAATTTTTGAATAATATTCACAAGTTAATTCTATTACTCGTTTTACATTAAGAGATCAAATAATTTTAAATTAAGTAATTAATAAAAATATTATGATGATAAAAAGTATTTATATATTTATTTTATTGGAATAGTCTAATTCAAGTTACTAAAACTAATCAAATAGTGAAACCAATTGCAAATTGATTAACTAGCATGTAATCTTTTTCATCTTATATGATTAGATGACATCATCCCAAAAAGGAAATAAAGGAGGAAGTCAAGGGAGGAATGACATAGGCAGGATTCGTTGGCCAAAAGAAACTCTTCTTATCTTTTGTTACATTTGTAACCAACATATTGAAAGGAGTAAGAAAAAACATGGTGGAGTTATTTGTCAAAGGTTACCATAGAATAAGGTGGAGGAAGAGTTTCACAAAGCAACTAACTTACCATAGGATAAAACTAAGCTTACAAATAAGTTTGATTGGACGAGAAATAGATGGAGTCTTTGGAAATAGTTGAAAGGGAAAGCAACGAGATTAGGATGAGATTACGACAAAGGAACAATTTCTGCTAGTGAGGAGTGGTGGACTTTGAAGATTAAGGTTATCCCTTTTTCCCAATTTAAGTTATTTTCCTTTAATGCTAAATAGTTAGTTAAATATAAGTTATTTAATTTATTTGTAGGAGAATATCAATTTTAAAACATTTAAGGAGGAAAGGCTTAAACCTAAGCTTAAATGTAAGTTAGATCAACATTCTAGATGTTTGGCTTAAGGAGAGACTATATTTTGTCCTATGGTTGACCCTTCATAAGGACAACAAGAAGTTGAGGATGTATGTGTTCCTTCTCCACCTGATAGTCATAATGCTCATTATCAATTTTTAGGCTATCATGATATAAGAACATGGATGAGACCAGTGGTCTAAACAATTAGGAAGAAGTGTGGAGAGAACCTACCCTAACCCCTCAAGCTACACATGATGAAGGGAGTGAGAGAAGAAGATGCAAAAGGATTTTGGAGAGTGATAGTTTACAAAGTAACAAGAGTGAAAGAATCGATTCCGCCAAAAGGGTAGCAAGATTTGCAGCAATGTATGAGAGGCTTGACGATATGATGTAATTGATTCAAGAGAGAGAGTGCAACAATACAGATGAATAGATTCATTACAAAAATTTTGGATACAATGAATATTGGTGCATCACAGAGTAACGGTGCTCGTGCGTCACATTATAATGTTACAAATGCTTTGGGAAAACTATATACTTTGCTTGGTTTAAAGAATGATACTCTTGAATTTTACTTTGCTTATATGTTGATTGAAGATACGCAAAGAAGGTCTATTTGTTTTGGTTTATCAGATGATATAAAGAGAGTTGAATATATAAAATTTATGTATAAGTATGACAAACATAACAAACATTAAACATAGTTTCTATCTACCCATTACTATGTTTAGTTTATTGTTTTTATTATTTGGGCACTTATGTTGACATGGTGTATTTTAAGACATTATGAACTTGGTTAGCTTATTTTATTATATTATGTTATCTTGTTTGTAATCTATAACTTTATTACACGCTATATTATTTATTTCTTTATATTTAGACATATAAGTGTCTTGTTTATTTACAATATAATTTTACTTGTTGATATGTAGGTATGAATGATACTGTTATGCAAATTATGTAACTTCTGCAAATGAAGAAATTTTTGGACAATTAGAATGAGTTTTGGGATTCGGTAGCTTGTGTAGCGGGTTACATGAGTGTGTTTTTTTTAATCACATATACAAGAAATAATGCATGACTTCTTATCAAACAGGAGAATTATGGATGAATAAATTATTGAATGGTCATGAAAATTGGTGTTTTACTACATTTAGGATTAATCAAAATACATTTTGCCAATTATGTATGGTATTGGACAATAATTATAGTTTGAGACCTTCAAATATGATGTCTATTTTGGAGAAAGTTAGTTTATTCATGTATGTCCTAAGTAAAGGTTCCTCTAACAGAGATACTCAAGAGCATTTTCAACATTCTAGAGAAATTGTAAGTAGAGTTTTAAAAGAATTTTTAACTGCTATGGATGGATTTTTAAAGGATATACTTGTACCAAAAGATCCCAAATTCAAGGACATTCCACCACAAATTGCTAATGATGCTAGATATATGCCATAATTTAAGGTAATTGAATGTTCTTCCTTCCCCTTCATTATATTTTCCATTAAAAAATGTTGTTTTTATCATCTTATGATTATTGTTCTATATTAGGATTGCATTGGAGCTGTTGATGGTACATATATAACGGTAGTTATTACAGAGGAGGATCAAATGAGATTTGGAAGATAGAAAGGAATAACAACAACAAATGTATTGACAACATATGACTTTAACGTACTATTTAAATATGATTTAGCGAGTTGGGAGGGATCAACTCATGGTTCGTATTTTCCTTGATACAATCGATAATCCGAGACTTAAATTTTCAAAACAACCAATACGTAATTTTAATATTTGTAGGATTTGCTATTCATAATTTAGACTTTTTATGATATCATTTATACTAATTATATTGCTTATATAGAAACTCAGGTAAATATTACTTGGTTGATAAAGTTCATCCAAAAAGAAAAGGATATTTGACACCTTATCCAAAAACAAGGTGTCATCAATCGGAGCTTTGTAGTGCAAATCCAAAAAGATCTTAAGAAGTTTTTAATCGAGATCATTCATCATTAAGAAGTTGTATTAAGAAGACTTTCGGTGTTCTTAATGCTCGATGGAAGACTTTCGGTGTTCTTAATGCTCGATGGAGGATATCGGAGAAAATGCCTAAGTATTCATTAGTGGATCAAAATAGAATAATTTATGCAACTTTTGCATTACATAACTATATTAGAAGATGTACAAGTGGCGACTCAACTTTTAGCATCATCGATCAAGATCCTGAATTTATACATCCAAATGTATTTCCAAATGTTGAAGTTAACTCTACACAAGGAGACATTAAAGAATAGAGAATTTGGGAGATGACAACTATTTGTGATAATATTACTTCTAGTTTAATGGCAGTTAGAAGTTGTTCTTAAATTGTTATAAACCTTTACTTTAAATGATGGATTTCATTTCTTTTGCTCTATTTGAATTGTATTGTTAAACTTCATTTGGATTGTTATATATTTATGTTTGGATGTATCATCGTCATCATTATTGATGTTGATGTTTAGTTATTGTTGCGTTATTGATGCTGTTGTTATTGTTATTGTTGTTGTTGTTGTTGTTATTGTTGTTGTTGTCATTACTACTATATGTTCTATGTTTTCTATTAGAGTTATAAACTTAATTTTTGTATAATTAAATATTTAAAATTTAAATTCTTATAAAAATATTCAACGAAATACTAAGACATATA
This sequence comes from Erythroxylum carthagenense, assembly GCA_026413575.1. Classification (NCBI taxonomy): domain Eukaryota; kingdom Viridiplantae; phylum Streptophyta; class Magnoliopsida; order Malpighiales; family Erythroxylaceae; genus Erythroxylum; species Erythroxylum carthagenense. The sequence goes on along the minus strand of JANZLD010000008.1, from coordinate 16,904,425 downwards.
ATATTCATACCCTTATAAATTTTTCTTTTAAATTCATGTCCCCATAAGTCATTTTACACATAAACAACTAATACTAAAAAACTAATTTTACCAAACAGCTAATGCAATTAGCTGATATAATCAACTATTAGCTAACAATTAATGCAATCAACTGATTGCCAAATAAGGCCTTTATATCTAATCAGAACGTTATATGATGAAATGATTTAACTACACAAAAAAATTATACATAAAAAGGTTAGTTAAAATCAATTTAATATTGTTAATATTTGGGTGATTATGATATTTTACTATATATCAATTTTTATCTATAGATATAAATTATTTAATTATATAATTAAAAATAAATTAAATGAGTTATGATTTATATCCATTGTTAACATATTTAGAAAATTAATGGATCACATACATAGCATAATTAAAGAGAGAAAAAGATACTTTAATCAAGATAGAGTTAGACATGATTATAAAGTTTGAGAAACTTTAAAGGTTAAATATGAGATATTTAAAAAATAAAAACTATCATAAGATATTGAATCTTATTTGGACTCAATTGATATTTAATTACAATTAAATATAATGCTAATCAAAGATTAATTGAAATTACAATCATAATTCAACCAAGCTACCAAAAAGTCCAAACTAATTATAAATTGATGTAGACTTTAAAGGAGCTAATACTTTTTGGTTACCCCTTCCATTTGTAAATTTTTCTCGATTTATTAGTATGGATATTATTAGAGACTGAATGCTTATGAAGCTACGTTAGTGGCAATGAACTTAACTAAAATTCAAGGAAAACTATAGAAAATGTTTATTATCAAAGATCATATTACTTTTGAAACTCCTTGGTTGCCATGTTGTAAAAGAGAATAATTGAATGTCCTCATTCCCAAAATAATTGAACAAAAATATAGCCTAATCACATAATGTATTGATTGAAAAATCAAAAAATCTTAGCTCCAACGAATAGCTAAACTAAATACTACTAATTAATGGGCAATCTTTAAGAAGATGAACCAATGATTCATCCAAAAATCATAAAGACAACTTTTTTGTCTAATAAGAAAATGCCCGTTTTAATTAGCTAACTTCTTGTACGAAGGAAATCTTTCAAACCTCTCTATATAAAAACTCAAATATTAGCAAATATACTAATGTTCCAAATACATTTCTAGAAATGAAGAGGAAAGAAGTAGCTAACGCTACTATATGAAGCCTTATTATGAATGGAATCCTCTAAGATTGAGTGATAGGTAGGTAAATTTATCTTAAACAAAAGTATTTGTCAATAAATAATTTTAAGGTTGTTTTTATCTTAAAAGATAGAAAAATTTTGTCAACTGTTAAGCATTTCACCTATTAGTTGAAACATTAAGATCTTGTTTGGTCACTAATAATAAAGAGGTAGGAATAAAAATGTAACATTTATTTTCTAACTTTTACTTGTTTGGTCATTAGAATTGAATAAAATAGGGAATAATAAAACTAGATTGAATTCTAAACAATCTTGGATTTTTATTCCTAAAGGGGGTATAGGTATAAGTTGGAATCAAATTAAAAAAATATGATATGTGAGATATGATTAAAATATTAACAAGTTATTAACAAAATATTATTAGGATATTGATTCTTATCATAATATTATTATCAAAAGCATATATTATGTTCTTTTATATTAATTTCTTTAAGAATTATTTATACTTTTATTTTATCATAAAATCATTTATAATTATTTACAAAATTTATAAATTTATACATAATTGAAAATTTATTAAATATTTAATAAAATGCAAAATATTAATTAATTATTCACAAAATAGATCATATAATAACTAAATATGAGTAAAAAAATTCTTAGCATCATTCTTAATATTTGATACCAAATACTAGCATAAGTGTTAGCTTTGTTTAATCTCATACCAAACATGCATAATCAGTAATTTTACTCTTATTCCGATTCTCTCTTTCTATTCCCATTCTCACTTTTTATTATGATTCTTTCATATATTGTTACTAAATGAGACCTAAAGAAGTTTATGAATAATATCATCTGAATTAAATACTTGGTATAGGAAAATAATTTTAGGACTTGGAAACATTATTCAACTTTCAAATTTAACCTAATTATCATTCCTCACTCTTTAGATACAACCTCTTTTCAAACACCTACAAAATTATATGCATTAATCTACATGAAAGAGGGATTATCGCTCCTCTAAGTATTGAGCAAATCTCCATTTAAAAAAAATACTTAACTTTGAAGATTTTAGAGCATAAAAAGAGAGATTATTGGGCCTTCAGGCGTTGAGCAAATCCTTATTCTGTTAAGGTGCCTTGACATAGAAAAGCATTGGATAAAATAAGTGTTTGAGATATTAGGGCTAGATCTGATTTTGTTTATAGTAGAATAAATATGAAACATTTTTTATATAATTTCTCAAAGCTAAGATCACTTAAATTCTAGAACATGATTAATATATAAATTATAACAACACAAGATTACAATTCATACCTTATTATGAAGCTTGATTTTTTTTTCTTGTCATTTCCTTTAAATCGTTTTTGAAATCAACCCATCTCAAGTGCTTTAGTTACTAAATATTCAACCTCTAATGGTATCTACAAAATGTGTTGAGAGAATTCTACAATTATTACAGAGAGGATTAAAAAAGAGGTACTAGCTCTCTTGAAGCATAAGCCTATTTATAATAGGTTTAAAATATTTTAGTAATTTAATTGAAATTAAATTTTAATTTCAATTAAATTTTAAATAAAATTACATTTTTTTTAATTAAACACCAATTATGTCCAAATAAGATCTTATATCTCTAGGAATGGCAATTACCTGGCCTTAAGTCAATGGACCACGGGTCGAGCCACAGGCCAGGATTTCTTGGCTCGACTAGGCCACTGGACAGGCTCAGGCCAGGGCTGTCTAGGTCTAGCCCAACCCAAGGCCTAACTTAGAGCTACAAAACGACGTCGTTTTTGAATTTTTTAAAAAACAATAAATCGAGCAAGGTCGGGTTGGCCTACCAGTGGTTGAGCTCTAAGAAGGAAGAGATAAGAGGGCTCCATAGAGAATGTGGTCAGAAATCTATAATAGAGTCTGACCACATCGATTAAATTTATAGAAGATCTTCTTTCTAAAAAGATTCAATTTATAAAGAATCAAAATGAAAGAAACTATAAAGAAATGAAGGAAGATCGGATTCTAGTCAGGCTAGGGGCCACGCGACGGGCCGTCAACCCATTGCCATCCTTATATATCTCATATTGATTCTTATTTATTAAATATCTTATATTTAAAGTTTCTAAGTTTACAATCAAGTCCAACGTGATTAAATACTTTTTTCATCTTCAACTCATTCTTTGTATGACATCCATTAGATTCCTAAATATATTAACAATGCATATAAATTATAACCCTGAATAATATTTTAGATTAGATAAACTAAACTTCTTTAACTTATCTTTAGTTTTTGAATTAAATAATTTATATCCATAGATCATAATTAATGTTTAACAACGCATCATAACCACCCAAATATTTAAGAATGTCAAAGTAGTTTTGACTAATCTTTATGTGTATGATTTTTCTGTGTAATTCAATTATTTCATTATATAATGTTATAATTAGATAGAAAGTATGTAATTAATATCTAATCTGTTTGGGTCCAATCATATTAGTTCTATATTATTAGTAATTGATTCAATTAATGACATATGAAAACTATTTTTAAATTAGCATTTTACCTAGGTCAAAGATTTCTCAAATTAATAATAATAATAAAAAAAGAGAATATTCTATCTAATTACTTTAGGATGATAAATCTTATATTAATCTCTCAACTATTTTCGTATAATTCATGCCATATCCTATACCTACAAACTGAGCTATTATTAACTATAATAGGTCATAAATGGTATCTAAATATAACAATTCCTATACAAAATACTTTGGAAATCTCACGTCAAAGGGACCACTTATACAATCATTATAATGAGAATTATCATAAACATACAAGTAATATTTCAAATGGAATTCTCATATGAGAGATGTTCAATAAACTTATTCTCTAACAATTATCCATGCGTTTGATTAAATATCTCTATACTTTAAACTATAAGATCAACTATTTCTTTTATAAGGAAAAATATAATATGTTCTAATCTTTTGACATCTTATTAATATCATGTGTCAATAAAACAATGATTATGAATGATTTGGGGATGATACATAAATATAACATGAATTTTATAATTACAATCTTATCATAATTTCATTTATAATGTACATTTATCGCTTGGAATTTATCATTCACATTTAAATATATATAATATAAAGAATGTTTATAAATAATTTTCACAAAATTACAACCAATAGATTGAATGTAGGATATAAACCCACAATAAGATAGTAAAGATTGTTGTTATTATCATTATCTTACAAATTAAACATATAAAAAGGTGTTATGAGTTAAACCAAGTCTAACCATTTTAGAAATTATAGTTAACCCAATTTGTCAAAATACGTTATTGATTATCTGGCCATTATCATGAATAGTTTCCCGTAAGTAATATTTCGTAGGGAACACATTTTGGTAATTATCTATCATTATGCACAATGGGAAAAGAATGATTACAAGTTGACTAGAAGCTGGAGACGGGCTCTCGGAAGCAAACAAATTGCAGTGAGTAGCAGCTTTCAACACCAAAGGTGATGACGAAGATCATCACTCACATCAAAAAGCAATCGATGTATGAGTTATAACTACGGATGGCAGTGGGTTTTTAACCCGATTAATATTCACATTACCCGACCTAATGAATTTAAATATGGACAATAAATCGTAAAAATCGATGAATATGGATATTGATATGGGTTGAGTTATAAAAAATGAATATGGATATGGATAGAGTAAAACCAGCACTATGGATATTCATATCCTACCCGTTTTTCATTAACTCTATTTTTTCTATTTTTCTTGAATATTTATGGTTAAATATAATAAAATATTAAAATTTTATACGAAGAAACAACTTTAAAATCTCCACTTTATTCCTCAGTACTCACATTTTTCATCATATTTTATTTTCTTATAGGATGATAATAATGCAAATGATATGGAGATGGAGTTTTGAATGTTGTAGAGTTCACACAAAGATAATTTGAAGCTTTAGTTATTTTAATCTTTATTCTAGTTCTAAATTGTAAAAAATGTATGTTGTCTTTGTACTAAATATTATGATTTTTATTATTCTAATTTTATGATTTTTTTTAATACATACAAATCAAAATCTTGACTTATTATTATTAAAGTAATTTTGATTTGGAGCGTTCGCAAAAATCTACTCTTTATATTTTCTATTTAAAAGTTATATTTTTATGTACTATACAACTCGATGGATATTCAAGAATTCGAACAACCCAATGGATTCGGATATGGGTAGTAAATCATAAAAATCGATGGATATGGATATGGATATGAGTTGAGTCATAAAAAATGAATATGGATATGGGTAAATTAAAAACCCGAACTAAACCCTACCCATTGTCATCCCTAATTATAACTACTCCGCAAAGATAGAGAAAGATAGCTTTCTTTGCGTTGCCTGTTGACAAAACGTAATTAGTATCTTACAAGACTAATTTGGCCTATACTTATACTTGGACAAAAGGGGCATGCAGTTCAAGAATGCTCTTCTTATTGGTTACTTGATGAGAGTTTTTGGCATGTGATATGCCTCCATAGCGATCGACACTGGCTAAGCACTTGCATGCCTTTGTCACATAGATATGCGAGGGTGTTAGTTGCAATTAAAAGGCCGTCTTGGTATTAACTCGACTCATACTGGTGTAGTATATAAATAAATAGGTCTTCGTACTAGGTCAGTTGTGTTTTTGTATGTTGTTGAATTTACTTAAGAAATTGTACTACTCTTACGAGCCTACAAATTACACATAACTTGAAAGCGATCCACATGTTAAATTAAATGCAAACATGATCTTGAGTGGGCTATTGGGCTCTTGAGGTAGAAGGCATGAGAAGCACATGATGTTGTCTTCAGAACAATATCTTACTAGACCAATAAAGTCGGTCCAACTTATGCTATGGAATTATTGCTTTGATTGTGATCAACAGCTCATTATTCTATTCAACACAAATCAGCACTCGCGATAAGAGTCATTGGTACCACCTGGCATTGGAATCTATTTTACTGTTAAAATTACTTGGGCAAACGCAACAAGAAACTAATTAAATGCTTGTTGCTCTGTTTTTCTTGCTGTACTGGGTCCACGCTCAGTAACAGTGGCGTGTTAAAATCATTGTGCATTATCTGGGGAAGTATATACTAACCAGAAATTGGTTTTTTCATGGTTTCTGTTGAACTTGATTTGCCATCGAAGAGTTCTGAGTCATATTCTTTTACCGTTAATTTTAAGGCTATCTCTTTTATAATTTCAGTCCGACCAGCATTAGAAATTAACAAGTTAGCCACTGAACAAAATTAGAAAGGAAAAGTCACGCATGCCCGTTAGGATTTGCGCTGATCAGTTAGCCCAATGTACGAGTCACTTCACCACACGTATTTGTAATTAATGATGTCTGTGTCGCAGTGTTTTCTTGCAAAGATGAGATCTTGACTTTGTCCTCTGAGAGATGAACGGAGTTCTACGCAGACGGGTGGGTAGATATAGGGACACTTTTTTTTTACTTTTCTTGTTGTTCCATTGATAATGGAATTCATGAGGGACTTATGCCTCTTCCCACGCCTTTACAGTATGGAAGTAATGAATTATATGGATTACTTGCATGTCCAGCATCAAATTCCTACTAGTCCTGCAAGTGTCCTGTTATTTATGGTATCTATAAAAACATGAAAAGAAAACACCAAAGTCAAGTAATTAGAAACTGCTCTTTACTGTTCACATGTGCATTAAATGCCATTCTGCAGATCTTCAAGGCAAGTATATCCCTACCCTTAAATTTCTCTTTAAACTGAGCGGAAAGAACATTTATTGGAGAAAGAGAGGGGATTAATTACTAGTGGACTTCAGGCCTTCATCCCATACATGATCTCTCACCTTTAAAAAAAAAAAAGAACGATTCAAGAAAACTACTTGACCTATTCTGGTATGAAGTGTAAAATCATGAAGCATTTTCAGGACTGGGACATTGCAATGCTAAGTTAGGAATTCTTAATTGAACACTTAAAAAGCTTAAGGTGAGTTAGAGCCATCTTTCTTCATGTCAGTCCTAAATAACTTTAAGATTCTATAAGTAGGGATTAGCTTTAGACTAATAACTTAGGGTAGCTTCTATTTACTTTGAATTATTTGCAAGTTATCACGAACACATTTTAAATTATTTGGCATACCCCTTAAAGTAGTGTTGAGGGCCTGAGGCGTTTAGAAAGCAATGCCAGCCTTCTTGATTTAGTTGAGCATTAATTAAATGTTATTTAGTTCAAATCAAAGAGATAGCCTGCCCGAGCTATTGCAATACGCAAAGCTGCATGGGTTGTTGACTTTATTACTTGTTGCTGCCAACCTAGCATGCACAAATTCACAAGAAAGCTAAAAGTTTAAATCACAGCTCAAGCAATAAATGCTAATGCATGCCTTTTATTTACTTAGCTGCTTCGTCCTTCCTTTAACCTTTCCCTTCTTAATTGCAACAGCAAATGGGAAAGCAAAATTCTTATGGTCATAAAAGCTCAACACAAATATTGGTTCAGGTTTGCCAATTCAAGATCTTCTAAATCAAAAAACCAGTTGATGGTAAAAGATAAAGTTAGGTAGTGGTGATTCTCATAGTCATTATAGTCAATATCTCTTAAATTATTACTGCATAACACAAAGATGATGATCATAAACTTGATTTTGTTAGTAAATTAAACTTGTAAGTTCTGAAGGAGGATCTCTTGTTCCAATGTTTCAAAGTAAAAATAAAGCAACTGAAATTGTGGTTTTTAACCCTGTAATAATCAAGATTGGAACTTTATTCTCTACACCAGAGAGGATCAATGTGAAATTTACACTTCTTGTGCACTGGCACTAATGTGAGTAAGAATCTCTGACTGGTAAGGCCAACCTGAAATGAACAAATTCGAAGGCCTAGCTAGGAAGAAAATACATACCACAATTAGAAGATTGTGGTAATTACCCTAAATTGGGGATCCCTTTAGAAAAAAAACAAGTAGCATATAACCCCCCACAAGAAATAAGGTTCCCACCTAGAAAAGATTATTTTCTCATTCATTGGAACATCTTTAGAATGGTCCTTCTTGAGTAATTCCATCATCAAGCAGCCACTTCTCAAGCAATGAAAGCGGCAGTTGAGCACTGCAATCAGGCTTGCTTTCATCTTGGAAAAGGCTACCATCAGGCGACATAGACTGAGACAAGTCTGAATTCGAAGAAGCAAAAGACTCGAAACTGAAAAGTGAGTTGAATGTATCTGATAAATTGATGCTACTGTTGTCAGCTTTGATTGGAGTACCTTCACTAGACGCAGAATCAGCCCCTTGCATGTTAGCAAACGAATTCTGAGTAGTCGTTGAGCTTGTTTGGGACTTTTTCGACCCGTTTCTCATCCATCCTTTAAGCAATTTAGCAATGTTTTCAGTGCTTGATGCATAGGTTGATGTTGGAGTCTGCTTTGAATTATTTCCAACTGAAGGTTTCAACTCGGTTAACCAGTTTGGTTTTTCTGGGGACAAGGCCTCACATAGAGCTTGTCTAGCCATGTGAATATCAGTTTGTAGCGTTCTCTCCCACTGTCCTCTTGAGATGGATTGTTGAGTAGTAGTTATTGATAATCCTTCCCTTGCATGATCTTCAAACCCTGTTTGAAGCTTTTTAAGCTTCTTCTTCAGATGGGTGTTCCAGTAGTTTTTTATGTCATTATCTGTTCTCTGAGGAAGATATGAAGCTATGGCAGCCCATCTGCATTACAATCGATGAATAACATTACTTTTACGTTCAGAAATTAAGCCATCCAAGTCACCAAAAAATATAAATGGCACCATTTCAAATCACATCAAGTTCACGACAGAGATAAAACAGTTACATAGTAATTTTCAAATTTGAGAAAGAGAAAAGAGAGAACCTAAAAAAAGAAATAATGATTAATTATAAGATTTTACCTGTTGCCCAAAAGAGCTTGGAGGTGGACTATCATCTTCTCCTCCTGTTCAGTGAAATTACCACGTTTGATCCCAGGTTTCAGGTAGTTTGTCCATCGAAGCCTGCAACTCTTACTGCATCTGAGCAAACCTGAAAAGCCATGGAAATGAATAAACTCACTGGAACCCATAACAGAATATATTAACAAAAAACAGTTGCTTGATCGAAGTGATGATATTTGATCAACTACCTGTTTTTGTAGGCACAGCTCTCCAATTCCCAGGGCCATGTTCTTGAATATATGTTACCAAAATGATATCTTCTTCTGGAGTCCACGGTCCTTTCTTCACACCTATCTTGTCACAGCAAGGTGGCCTGCCCATAATCGCGCCTAGTTATCCTCTTTCTCTCTCTCTTTAAAGTCCGCCAAGCTTCGTTCGAACCCCAGCAAAAAGATCGAGTTTTTCTTCTACCGTCGCATAATCTTTGTATTATTCCTTTTCCAAAGTTGGAACACAAGCATCTAAGGATCAGTTTCTTAGCTTGAAGCAAATTTATAGAAAAATGACTCCAAAGGGAGAGGGGGTAAGGGAGTGAGATGACATAAGAGAAGCCAAAAGGGTACCACAAAAAAGAAAGAGTCAAAAGATGACAGCAAATGCATTTACTCAGTCGACAAGCCGAAGTCAGCTGTGCCAATAATCCGTCCGCGCCTCACAAGACCGCGTGGCATTCAATGTGGGTTTGCACTTTGCACCGGAAATGAAACCAAAGATGAACAGAAAACACAACACCCCATGTACGTATAATACGCTGTTATCTTGCTAAACCCTATATCCCATGAGTTTATGGTGAGTCTGTGACCCAAGACATTTCTGATAATATTGAGCTTGAATTGGAAAGGCAAAAAATATATATATACTATCTGCTTTGGCTTTGACTTCACCATTATTATATGTTCGTTGACTTTGTAGAGCAATCAATGGCATAATTCATCACTGTATAGCATACTCAAGAGATAGGAGTATCAAGGAAAATAAAGTGGGCTAGTTGCAGGAAAACAATGCATTCGAAAAATGAAATCAAGTCATTAAATTTTCAGCTTTCGGCACTTTGTTCATGATTCAATTCTAAGCTAGCTATAGACAAGTAAAGTTTAACTTAGAATTTAGTAGATACCTGCGTTGAACGTTCATATTTATATATGAATAAGTTTGAATTTTACGATGCTACAGTCAAGCAGACTAAATCAGAAATTAATCGCTCATTAATTGATCCACCAAATTCATCTTACTTACATATTCCAAATCGAATGTGAAAGAACAAGAAAAGAGAAAATATGAAAATACCTAATGTTGATCTCTAAAACTTTAAAAGAGTTTTACGATTGCAATTAGTGCGAATCTTCTGTCACTTTCACAGGAACTGCTTTCTAATATATGGGTAAGGTTTTTTTATAGTTTTCTTTAAACGTAAGCTCTTTTAATAGGTCAGAAAATCTTTATACTTACGATTGATATATAAACAACTACAGAAAACCTTAACCTTTATATATAACATTCATATCGGACTTTTTCATTATAATATCGATATAAGTCTGGTCCAAACTGAATAGAATCAATTTTTTACCTTAACTTTGATCCATTGATTTAAATTATTTAATGAGTTATTTTATTATTTTTATTTAAATAAGTTATTAAAAAAATAAAAAAAATATAATTAATAATTGTAAGATGTCATTGTTCAACAATAGTCAGATACTTATCCTGCAAAAAGATGTCAGCAACTAGCATCCGACGGTTGACCTTTGCAATGCCAAATTTTTCTTCTTTGAAAATAACGCGCGTTAGTGTTGTGAAGATATTGGCGGCACTACTGCCTTAATGGCTACGTGGCGTAACAGAGGCTGAAGTTGATGGTTAAGACACATTACGGTCATCTTACGTTGCCAGTGATATTTTATTTTTTTGCCCTTGGATGTAACGCCAAAAATAAAGAAGAACAAATGCAATCTTAATTTGTGAATGGACTACTCTCTTTTTCTCTCATCTCATGGTCCGTTGTTTATAAAGTTCTTTTTTTCTTTTTATTCTTGTAAATATCGGAAATGTATGGTGATTGGTGAGGCCCAGACGATTTTCTTTTTAAGTCATACTATTAGAAGAATGGCCGAGTGTGCTCAAGTTGGTCTAATGATATTGGAGATATAATTCCTATTTGTGAATTTTTCGATCCATTTCTTCTCGAACCTCTTGCTGTTGGACCTGAAAATAGTAGCAGCAATTGTTTTAGTTATAGTTTAGTGACAAATTATTTAAATCCATTTTTTATCGTGTACATGTTTATATGTATACGATAAAGTCCATAAGATGATTACACATTTCAGATAAAATTATAATGAGATTATAATTATGAGGTTCATATTATATTTATGTATTATTCCTAAAATATTCCTAGTCATTGTTTTATTAAAATTGGATATTAATAGAACGTAAAAAGACTAGCACACATTTTGTCTTTCCTTATGAAGGAAGTAGTCGATCTCATAGGCTAAAGTATAGAGATACTTAAACAAATGTATGAGTGCTTGCTAGAGAACAAGTTTACTGAACAGACCTGATATGAGAAATCTATTTGGAACATTACTTGTATGTCTATGGAATTCTCATTGTGATGATTGTATAAGTGATCTTTTGACTTAAGGTCATCAAAGTTATCTTGTATGGGGATTGCTATGTTTTGATACTACTCGTGATCTATTTTATCAAAGGTCATTTAAACGGTAGTCATTGAATGTAGCATGAACTATATGAAGATAGTTTAATGATCAAGATAGGATTAGCCAAAGTTGACTAATGGCTCGTAAACTTTGACGACTACATGTAAGATGTATGTCAACACCATGATAGCAAAATGCAAGGAGTTGCATGGAATAGAGCTAAAAGGTATAGTACCTTGATCAAATTATGTCACTTAATTTAGCCTATTAAAAGTATAAACATGGACGTCAATTAATGGCTTTATTATAGTATGACAATTGTTGTTATAAGAAGAAAATGATTGCATTTTTTCCTTGTATATATCTGGTATGATAGAGATCATATGTATTTCTAATTCATGCCTATGAGTATTTGATTCTGAATTTAGATTCAACATTATTGTAATGTTCAATATATGTTTAGAAATAGATTGTTAAGTCAAAGTGGTTAATCCAAGTTTATGCAAATATTTTGTATACGTATTGGATCAAAGGAGACTTATGCTTAACATAAATGGCAAACATTAAAATAATTAGATAACCGAGACAATCCTTTTATGCAGTGCCGGCCCTGGGCAGGGGCCAACAGGGCACTTGCCCAGGACCCACCATGAGAAGGGGGCCTCAAATTTTGACTCCCACCTGCACATCACTTTCAGACAAATGCCTTTGATAGTTGATAGTATGGTTACTGTATATCACAAGTCCTCTCCTGTCCTGCGCTATTACCTATTCCAAGCCAAAATGAGAAAGCCTCTCTAAGGCTTAAACGTTATGTAGGTCGTAGCTGCAGGTAGTATAATAAATGATTTTAATGTTAGTGTAGTTGATGTTTCGAAGAATTAAAATTTAAACGTTAGTTGAGGGTAAGTTCCAAGAGTGATTTAATGTAATAACGTACTAACGTTATAAGTTAACGTTACAGACGGTGGATCTTGTGGACGTTTCTAAATTTTTAATGTATTTTTGCTCTTTGTTTTTTTATTTTTAATATTAGATATTAAATTTTGCTATTTATTTTTTCCTCTACCATAGATATAATATCATTTATATATTTTTGTGATATTGTGAAGCTGTTGGAGTTTGGTTGTACCTGCATACTTCTTCCAGTTCCAAACAGGTATTTTTGTTCTTTTTCTAATCCAACTGTGTTATAATTGGTTTATATTATGTTGCTTAAAAAGCATTTGTCTGGAAGTGAAAAAAGGAAAAAAAAAACAAGTAGCACAGTTGATAGAATCCCAAAAAGGAGCAACTAATAAATTTATTAAAAGAGTAGGCTCCTCTAGTGAGAATCCTGAGGAATTAGGTAAAGGTGGTTTTGAACAATATAAAGAAAACTTACGTGATGAGATTCATATTCACGAAGATATTAGAAATCTGAGTGAGGATGATCATGTACCAAATGCATCCACTTCAGAAAATTTAAAGGCAGATGAGCCAGTAAGCCCTAAATTGAACATTTATAATCCTAAGAATTGGGATAATCTTGATAATAAAGCAAGAGATATTTTAGTTGAAAAATGGCCTGCAACATAGTTAAATCTTATGTTTCCTTTAGACAGTATCTCTCGTTATTTTTCCTATTCTTATTATTATAGAAATTTGAGTAATGGAGAGATTAGCAATAGAAAATGGTTTAGCTATGTTATGTATTGAGAAGGATATGTTGAACAATATTGATCTTGATAATATTATTAATGATTTTATGTAACACCCCACTCCCGCAAGACCCGAACCCGATATCGTTGGTGATATTCGAGTCCGTGCCTCGTGAGAGTGGCGTACTACATCAGTCGATTTAAAACTCAGTATACACTTTTTTTTTGAAGCCATTGCTTTCACGTTAACACGGCAAACACCGTAAGTAATTAAAACCCGTGTTCACAATAAACCAGTTTCAGTTATTACAGTCATCCAAAAATAATTTACAATCAGTCAATGCAGTAAACATAAAAACCACAATGGGCTCAGTAAAAATACAAAGCCTTGTTATACA
>JANZLD010000008.1:16874096-16890432 GCA_026413575.1 Erythroxylum carthagenense | reverse complement strand
TTTCTCACTGAGTTCGCAAACTCACCCAAAATTGCAATATATTTTTCAGGACTGTTAGAGTAGACTCCTAGCTCCGAAGACTTTCGTTCCTACCGTGCGAGCTGCTGGCAAGAGACGCAATGGATCACAGGTCGGTCAGCTGGGTTGCGCTTTTGAGGATGACCTAGAATAGATGCTTGTATCAGTTTCCTTTTTGGTTTTGTTAGGAGACTGATAGACTTGTCTATTCTGTTATTGGATGACTGTATTAGATGATTATTTTGGATTATTGATTTACTAATTACTGTCATATTGTAATTTATTTTACTGCGATGCCATATGGATATTAGCAAAATTTTTAGGTAGTGAACCTTTATCGTGGGATACGTGTCGGAATGACCATCGGGCATCCCGATGTGTACTCTACGATGAAGAGGCGCTACAATCAGGGTTCGTCACCACCGCCTGACTGATCTGAGTGTTTCTGGACGTGGTGCCCGTAAGTCGGGCCCCACGGTGGGCGCCAATTGGTTCTGCCAGGTTTTGGCTGAACGATGCGTTGTCGTTGAGATCCATAAGTCGTCTACCTTCTGAGATGAATCCGACGTGATGATACCTGCAAAACAAGGAAGGCGCGTCAGGGGTTGTGTCCCGATTAGCCCCTCCGACGCTCAAGTCAATTTTTTGGTGAAGGTGAGGCTGCTGAATGTAGAGAAAAAACTAGGTTATGATTACGTACCTCCATTGTGGGAGAATCATACCTTATATATGGTTCTGCGGTTAGGTTTAGGTCTTCACGTAGACTTCTATCTCTGCATGGAAGGTTTTCCCATGCTGACGGGCCACAGGGAATGTGGATCGGGCTTGGGCCTAGCGTGGCAAATAGGAATGGACCAATCGGCCCATAGGTGGTCTCGATTGGTTCCGGGCCCTGCACGGTCGACCCGATCATATATGAAATGCTAAGTCTTTAAAAGAGTAAAAGTTAATGATCCAAAAAAGTGATGTTGGTTGAAGCATACATTATCCGTTAAGTTTAGAACTAAAATATGTAATAAAGAGTTATGAGATATCTAAAAGGTTGGATATAATCTTACAGACCTATTGAACAAATTGTTTATTTCAATGTATGCTTATATGAGAATGGTTCTCAAGATAAGTAGTGGGAGTAAGAAGGAATTTAAAAGGTTCAAATCTCATGACTATAAATGTAATTGGAACTAATGCCTTTAATGATGCATTTGATGTATAGTTGAAAGGCTACGAGATATTGGAAGATTCACTTTCATGATGAATTCAAAGAGTTTGTTTTGGAAATGATTGTGAATTTATCACTTCTATAAGAAGGTTAGTGGGAGTATAGTTGTCCTTTTTAGTGGGAGTATATGGAGACATATTGCTCACAGAGAACAACAGTTTTAACTTTCAACTGTTGAACATATAATTGTCCGAGAACAACTCCTGTTGGATATGAAAAGATAACAACTTAATTCTGGGAATTAGATCTATAGAGATAGATTGGACGTTGTTAACTTATTCTAAGTCCAAGTGTATAGATAATGTACTAAAGATGTTTAGTATTAAGATATAAGATACTTGTGAAGTATTGAAGATATTCATTATTCTATGAGTAAGTTGATATTAGAGTTCAAGATGATAAGGCTATAACTTTAGAAGTAAATCCTAATTAAGTTGTATTTACTTAGAACAATTTCATTTAGGATTGGAAAGGTTCTAATATAGCAATGGTTGTTAATTGAGACATAATACATTTTTTATTTAGTAGAAATGATTAATTAGATCAACAAGTTCTTTAGTGAACTTGATAGAGTTTCTTTGCATTGTTTAGGATAGTAATGTACTGTAGAACATTAGAGCCATTAGACATGCATAAGGAGCTAATGTCTCATCAAAGACCCAAGAATGTGTTTAGGAAAATTTTCTTAATTATGATGATAATTAAGATGTGACTTGTAAGATTTAATCAAGTGTTCACTATAGAGAATCTTGTAGAATTCTCTCATTAAGCCATTATCCCAGTAGTAAAATAATTGTCATATGGTTACATGGTATAAGATACTTAAATGATTGGCTTAGTGCAAGTGGTAGATTGTTAGTTTATGCCCTACAACCAAAGCTACATCCAATTGCTTTGGTTGTAGTTTAGTGAAAAATTATTTAAAGGCATTCTTTATCTTGTACATATTTAGATGTATATGATAAAGTCCATAAGATAATTGTAAACTGCAGATGAAATTATAATGAGATTATAATTATGAGGTTCATATTGCATTTATGTATTATTCCTAAAATGTTCCTAGTCATTGTTCTATTAAGATTGGACATTAATATAACGTAAAAAGACTAGCACACATTTTGTTTTTCCTTATGAAGGAAGTAGTAAATCTCATAGGCCAAAGTATAGAGATACTTAAACAAATGTGTAGGTGCTTGCTAGAGAACAAGTTCACTGAACATACCCGATATGAGAAATCCATTTGGAATATTACTTGTATGTCTATGGAATTCTCATTGTGATGATTGTATAAGTGATCCTTTGACTTAAGGTCATCAAAGTCATCTTATATGGGGATTGCTATATTTTGATACTACTCGTGATCTATTTTATCAAAGGTCATTTAAACGGTAGTCATTGGATGTAGCATAAACTATATAGAGATAGTTGAATGATCAAGATAGGATTCATCACCCTAAAGTAATTATGGAGAATGTTTTGTTATTCTCGATTTCAGGAAATCCTTGACCAAAGTGGAATGATATTTTGTAAACAGTTTACAAATATCATTAATTGAATTAATAGCTAATGGCGAGGAATTAGTATAATTGGACTCAAAATAGAGTAGACATTAATTCCATGCTTTATGTCTAATTGGAACATTGGTTGATGAAAGGATTGAATTATACGAAAAAATCATGCACAGAAAGGTTATTCAAAACTACTTTGATATTCCTAAATATTTGGGTGGTCATGATGCGTTGTTAGACGCCAATCTGGATCTATGATTATAATTTTTTTAATTGGAGAATTAAAAATAAATTAAAAAGAGCTTTAATTTATCTAATTCTAGTTATGAATTAGAATTATAATTTATAATCATTGCCAACATATTTGGGAACCTAATGGGTCTCACATATAGAATGGGTTAGAGAGAGCAAAGTTAATTTAATCAAGTTGAACTTGATTATAAAGTTTGAGAAACTTTATGATTAAATATGGGATATTTAATAAATAAGGATCAATATAAGATATTGAATCTTATTTGGGCATAATTGATATTTCATTAGAATTATTTGTAATTCTAATTAAAGTTTAATTGAAATTAGTATTTAATTTCAACTAAATTACTAAAACGTCCAGAGCTTATTATAAATAGGCTTGAGCTCTATGGAGCTAGCACTTTATACTTAACCCTCTCTATAAGAGTTATATAGTTCTCTTAACTCATTTTGTGGATACCGTTAGAGGCCGGACACTTGTGCGGCTACGGTGGTTGAGACCGATCGATTTCGGAAACGGTTCGAGGAATACAACAAGATAAAGATCAAGCTTCCAAATAAGATACGAATTAAATTTTCACTTTATTATGATTATGTTAATCATTTTATAGAATTAAATAGATCTTGGTTTTCGAAAAACCAAAAATTACGGAAAAGTTTCGTGATTTTTTCACTACGGTCGAGATCAAATCTCAACCCGGTTTCCTAACAAACAGGTCCACGTAGCTCCACATAGCAGAGTTCTTAGCATCTGTTTGTTGAGAAACTCTTGTAGCTATCCCTGTTATTTTGATTTGTGTTTTTAGGTCCACGATCGAATTGTATAGGTTTTTTTCTTAAACAGTTGGATTTTGCAGCTCACTAAGTTGCATTCTCTGTTCTATGTTTTTCTATTTTGACGTTTTTCTCTAATTTTCTAAAATTTTCTTATATGGAGTTTTTGGAATCTTCTTATGCTTTTCCTTATAAGTTATTTGACACAAAACAACAGGGTTTTTGTTGTTTTTCTTGTTTGAAATTCCATGCTATTTCACTTTTAATTTCTTTAAAAAAGTAGATCATTTTTCTTATCAAATAAGGTGGGCATTTAGTTTGTTTTTTCAATTCCAAAGCTTTACGTTTCTCGTAAATCCTTCTTGGTACTGCTTTTTATACGCATTTTGAAAATCTTTTTATTTGGTAGTTTTGGAAATTTCTAACCAACTACCTATTTTGAGCTTTAATTTCCTCTCTATCTATATTTTTTCTTTATTATATTCTTTCTTCCTTTTTATTGTTTCTATTTATTTCCTAGTACTATTATTAGTATAGCTTATGACCCTGTTTAGCAATCAGCTGATTGCATTAGCTGTTTATCATTTGATGTTTGGTAAAATTAATTGTTTAGTATTAACTGTTTATGTGTAAAATGACTTATAGGTTGAATCAGCCAACCCAACCTACTCTTAACCAAACAACCAAAAAGGTTTTTTGATATTGGTCAAACAACTCATTTGAGTCAAACAACTAATAAACAGCTGAAAAGTTGTTAACCAAACATGACCTATTTGATTTTTATTTTTTAATTATTTTAGTGGTTCCTTGTTTTGTGGCTTACTACTACCCCTTTTATCTAGCTTTATTTTTAAGTTCAAGCCCTTGCTACTTTTCTTGAGTAGTCTTAGTATCATTTGGGGTCTTGTTGTGCGTGTTTTGTATATCTTGTATTAGGTGTTAGTGTTAGGACCTTCATTGAGTTTTGGGGTTAGAAGGAGAGAAGATGTTGATATATTGTGGACAGTTTCTTGGAATATCAAGTCTCTTAAAGGAAATTCATTAGAATTAGTGAAGATTTTGGATAAATATAAGATCCATATAGCATGTATCCAGGAGACAAAGTAGATGGGGCTAAAACAAAAGCGGTCAATGAGTTCACTACAAGAAAAATGTCGTTTAGCGATGGATATTACTGATAGAAAATGTTTGGATTCCATCGGTAATATAGTTTGATGACGGAATCAACTGACAGACAAAGGCATCATAAAAATAGCTATAAGTAAATTTACCGATGGATATTTTATTTAACTGTTGGTGAATATATCGATAATTGGCTGTGACTGTTGATAAATTTACCTATGATCTTTTTCTTTCTGTCAGAATATTTGGCAACAGTATTGGTTATTCCGTCGGTAACATTATCGACAGTTATGAATGACCATCGGTGATTATACCGATGATTCAATAAATTTTGATGGTAAAGTTGGTGATGGCTGTCAATATTACCAACAATTATTCTCTGTTCTGTCGGTAAATATCTTACAATATTACCGACGGTTTATGGTGTTTCGTCGGTAAATATAATAGATTTTGCCAACGTACTTGTATTTTTTGTTAGTAAATAATTTTAAAATTTTTTAAAATCCAGAAATTAAATTTTATTTCATGATCTTATGATTAATGCATAATTTTAATATTTATTAATTATCTGTGCATAATATTTTAATTTGTTTAAATAGAAAGTTGATTGATGATATAAAGTTAAAATTATCTTAATTGATAATAAAAACATTAAATTGTATATAATAAGTCTTTGTAATTCAATCCAAATGATTACAACAATCTTATTGTCCTAGTGATTGCAGATGGTCTGAGGTGCTACTACACCCCTTCAACTCATCCAACTCATCCATCAATGACTACATTGTGGTCTGAAGCTCATTGACTTCATTTGTTGTGGACTGTCTACTAAATGTTGTTGTGCTGGATGTGAAGGATTGCAAATAATATGTGTTCGTAAATGAACCTAACTCGAAGATTCTTCTATGACGATCCCTACCACCTACTACATCAAGATATGTCTGACTCTCATTAACAGCTTATTCGTGCTGAGACTATTGCTAAATGCTTTATTATATTTGGTCCTATTATGAGGCAGTGTTTATATTAGTAAGTGATAATTATTAAGAATTAACATTAAAGCATAAATTTCATATATATTAAGTTCTCTACATCGAGTATTGATGAATGTCACATCGTCATACTTTTTAGTGTGAGTATGCAGAAAGAGCCGACGGAGTGTAGATCTCATGCCTATAGACTTTTCCTGTATAAGAATAAAATGTTATAAATGAACTAGAATTTATAAAAATTTCAGCAGAGTTTTCTCTATTTTTATGATATTTGCCTCCTATTGAACAACGAAAATAACTGAACATAGTTATATATGGCAACAGACATATATACTATTATCATTATCCATAATACGCATATTTTCATTCCAAAATTCATATATCAATTTAAATTGAAATACAACAGAGTAAAACAATTAGAATATAAGTGTAAAGTATAAATACTTACAAGCCTCCCTGCATGCTTATGGTGGGTAATAGATCATCTCGTATGTACGGGAAGACTCTCTCCCCCCGATCCTCCACATCTGTTGATAGAGTTACGGTCTGAAATGGACATTGCCTCAGGTGATGTCCATTATTGCTGCCAACGACTTCATATTTACTCAGAAATATAAGGCTGTCATACACCAACCTTGCTTATCACACCAATAAAGTCATTATAACGTGTACATGCTCGTCTCTCCCATACTTTATGTATCACCGCGTCAAATTTAGAATAAAAAAAATCTTTATGAAATAAAAGGAAAAATCGATAAATACTTATAACGTAATAATATTTATCTAATTAATGTATACAAATCAATTAAAAAAGAAACTAATTTTTTTTATTGTACCTCAAACTCCTAAAAGTAAAATGCCTTTATGGCCTAAGAGATATTTTGCCATACATAACCCTCAAGATTAATCTTCTCCTTAAATTTAGGTGTCATGTTTCTAGAGCATGGTTTATATGGAATCAACCTAATATAAAAGCAAATAATTTTTTATCATTTGTAAAAATTTAAACCTATAACTTAATTATAATCATATCATATTTCATGGCCCTAACTCTTCATCAATGATGTTTATATTTTAGCTAAAATGTCTTATTTTATTAAAAATATAATCTAAATTTAACGAAGGGTTTTTTTTTTAATATATGTCATTGTCTTAAACTTTCTCTTATTTGTCTTCTCTTTAGTTGACGTCTCCTCTTGTTTGCTAACACTCCCATCCTTAGCTTCCTTTGTCATTAACATCTCATTATACTCTAGGACATCTTTTGTTTTAGATTTGTTATTATCATTCCATACAATTTAAGACTAGTTCACTTATTTTCTCCATTATTGATACTTCCAGACTCCTTTAGACTTCCCCATACTTATCTTTATTAATCATTGTTATCTCTTCACACCTTAGGATATATTTTTATCTTTTGAGCCCAACATTGACATTTTCTCATGCATCATGATCATTTTGTTATTGTTATTCATCATCATTAACACCTCTTTGTACCTAAGCATTTCTTCTCTTCCCTACCATTAAACTAAAATATTAATAACTATTTACCCACAAACTAAAAATTCAATACATACGCTAACTAAAGATAATACTTATTAAATTAAAATTCTAATTACTATTCACCCGTAAACCAAAAATTATATACGTACACTAACCTAACAAGCTACTCACTCATTAATTTTGCATCTTTTATACTTTTTTCACTATGACATTTTGTTAAGTGACCTTTTTGTAAGGTGAACCCTCCATGCCTAAAATAATTAAAGATATTAATCAATTTGACTATTGATAAATAATTTATTCAAATGTTACCTTAGACTTCCAACAACAATATTACCTTCACCTTCTTATACTCTTGCTCATATGTTAAATTGTAATATTTGTCATCTTGTAAATTCATGCATACCTTATCGAGATAAAATATATGCAAAGAAATTAAAAATTAAATCAATTGTAATTAACTATATATCTTGTACATGTTTACTTATCATTTGACAATTTCAATTTTATTAAATGCATGACTCATCATTAATATAGCTATGCATCCGCCTATATAAGGCACACCACCTTTATTAGTAGAATCTATGAGGATACTTACATATATGGCTAAGATAAAATGTTCCCAACTAAGTTACTTATACTCATCAACATTAATTACGACATTCAGCAATTGCAAATTAATATTGTAATTAATCACAGAAACACCTAACACATACATAAATAATTTTTGTCAGAAACACTCCTCCCTCTATGCACCCTTACTTAGTGCCATTTTACACCTCATGATTAGTTTAACAATATACAAACCAGTACACAAATCCAACAATTCACAAATCTGACTATTTACAAATCTAACTATTCACAAATTATCCAACATCATTGTGAATGGTTTGGTGAACCTAAGAGGATTTCGTGGGAGATATGCATGGAGTACGAACACATATACTGGAATAATACAACAAAGACAAAAATTAATTCTAACAACATTTACCTATAAATCTGAACCAACGATGATTTTTTCCAAAACATAAATCTATCACCATTTACCTATAAATCTGAACTAATGATACCTAAACTTACATTTAGTTATTACAAATATATATAAACTGATTTCATTGGAATTAAAACATAAAAAGATGATGACAACGTACCTCAATTAAATCCGATGACGACAGCGAGGAGTTTTGGTCTAACGATGGGGAGGAGGCATAGTCAGATGACGATGACAATGATGGGTAGTGACACGATGAGGAGACACGGTCGAACGATAAGAGGCACGGTGGGACTGCGACGAGGGTGACGATAGAAGTGAAATGACTTGCGGGTGAAATGGAAGAGAGGAAATGGGTGAAGACGATGCGGGGGATTAACCTTAAATCAAAACAACGTTGTTTGGTGTTTGGTGTTAAACCAAACAAAATCATTTTCGTTCTTTTTAAAATGCTGAAATGGAGGAAAATGATGATGTTTAGGACTACAATTTACCGACGGTAATCCTATTGGTAAATTTTCCTTTACCGATGGACATTTTCTACCATTGCTATATTCGAAAAATTCTTATTTACAGACGAATTTTTGTTCCATTGCAAGTTTAAATTTTTGCTGACAATTTTATAAACAGAATATGATTTTCTGTCTGTAATTACTAACAGTTTAGTTTCTGTCAGTAATTGTCCATTGGTAAAAACTAATTTTCTTGTAGTGGTTCAAACTTTAGTACTCAGGATGTTTGAGGCAATAGAATGATGTAGGTATCTTGGTTGTTAAACAACTCATACATCATATTGTGGGAGTAAAGAGGACCAATGATATGATTTTTATTTTGAACATTATGGTAAAAGATGTTATTTTTAATGTGGCATATGCTTATGCACCCGATGTAGGGTTGGAAGAATAACTTAAGTGTCAATTTTGGGAAGAGTTAGATGAGATGTTTCAGTAGATTTCACCTAATGATTTTTTTTTCTAAGAGGAGATTTTAATGACTATATAGGGGCGGTCTCAGACTATTATGCTTTTGCCAATAGGAGTTTTGGGTATAGAGATAACAATAATAGTTGGACTGCTTTATTAAACTTTTCAGTGGCATTTGATTTGGTGGTAGCTAACTTATTATTCAATAAAAAAGAGGAGCACCTAGTAAGTTTTAATAACAGCTGCAAAGACTTAGATTGACTATTTCTTTGTGAGGTGAATGATTGACCTAGTTGTAAGGATTGTAAGGTGATATCTAACATATGTTTGTCAACTTAACATAAATTGTTAATCACAGATCTTATAATTAAGGAATAGAGAAAGAAGAGAAGTTCTTAGTGGTGCTCCAAAGTTAAATGGTAAAATCTAAGAGAAAATGTTAGGCCCCGTTCCCAAAGCCCAACTAAGGTGTTGGACCCCATTCCCTGAGCCCAACTATCTGATTCGGAAACAAAAGCATAAGCGGGTCTCCTTATAGGGTTGTTTCAACAAACCCTCACTTGCTTTGAATCAATCCTTTCTAATTCCAAGCCAAAAGCTACCAATTTTTATAGAGAGGTAGAAAAACGTGTTAGAAATCCAATGCCTCAAGAATCACTCAATTTGGAGGTCAGACGAAGGAGTTATGTTCAAGAGAATCCCATATGCTCATAACCTTATTCCAACTGAACATGTCTTGGCGCGATTGCCATAACTTTTTCTACAAAAGTCGGATTGATTTCATTTTTAGACCATTGGAAAGAAGACATCTATATCTACAACTCTTATGAAGACCTCGAAATGAGATTCAGCCTTTAAAGTGGTAAAAATAGAAATTTACTGTAGCTAACCTGAGAATATTCGTTAAACAGACATGCATGTCCGTTTAACGGACATAGACTGGCAAAACAACCCATTTTCATCCAAGAAAGTCCGTTTAACGGACATTCTCGGGTTAGCTACAGTAAATTTCGATTTTGACCACTTTAGAGGTCGAATCTCATTTCAAGGTCTTCATAAGAGTTGTAGATCTAGATGTCTTCTTTCCAATGGTCTAAAATAGAAATCAATCCGACTTTTGTATAAAAAGTTATGACAATCGCGCCAAGACTTGTTCAGTTGGAATAAGGACATGAGCATATGGGATTCTCTTGACCATAACTCCTTCGTCCGACCTCCAAATTGAGTGATTCTTGAGGCATTGGATTTCTAACATGTTTTTCTACCTCTCCATAAAAATTGGTAGCTTTTGGCTTGGAATTAGAAAGGATTGATTCAAAGAAAGTGAGGGTTTGTTGAAACAACCTTATAAGGAGACCCGCTTACGCTTTTGTTTCCGAATCGGATAGTTGGGCTCAGGGAACGAGGTCCAACACCTTAGTTGGGCTTCGGGAATGGGGCCCAACATCTTATGGTATCAAAGACAGGTTTTTAATATTAGGTCCGTGTTTTGCATACCATGCATACCCCAAGTTTGCACGCGACCACAACCTTGAACTCTTAGCTCAATGGTAAGAGGCGTGCATTTAAAATGCAACAAAACCTTGAGGTCTCGAGTTTGAGTACCAAAGAGGACAATACTGGACAAAGTTGTGGTCGCGTGCAAACTTGGGGTACGCATGGTACGCAAAACACGGACCTAACAGAAAACACTATGAAACAAATTAGGGACGAAGTAGTGTACAGAGAAGTATGGAAACTAGAAGGAGATACTAACCAAATGTGGAAGGGAGTGGCAACTCTTTTAAGGAATGAAATAAGTATAGTAAGAAGGAGTCCTGGTGGTAGAATTAAGACTTCCAAAACAAGGCGAGGATCAAGAAGGTTACCTATAAAGCTCTATTGGATAACAACATAAATAAAGAAAGAGTATCCAATAGAGAGAGTTACAAGTTAGCAAGGAAAGATTCAAAGAAGACAATCTCAGAAGCCAAAAGTAAAACCTATGAGAACTTATATCAATGATTAGAAATTAAGGATGAAAAAAAAGAATATTGTTAAGTTAGCGAGAGCTAGGGAATAGAAAGTGAGAGACTTGGATCAAGTTTGTTATATAAAGGATGAAGATGGGTGCTCGTGGATGAAAATGACATCAACAGAAAATGGCAGACGTACTTCTATAGACTTTTACTGAAGTTAGAATATCAACATTTTTTATAGTTATCTTAGCACATTTAAGTAATACCATAGCTTCATTTGTTATCGGCATATCACAAGGGAAGAAATAAGAGGAGCTTTGAAGAAGATAAAGAGCGAAAGGGTAATAGGGCATGATGAGTTACCAATAGAGGTATGGAAGAGAACAAGAGAAGAGGATCTTAAGTGGTTAACTAAGTTTTTTAATATGATTCTTAAGTTTCCCAAGATGCCAGATGAGTAAAGACTTAGCACACTATCCCTCTGTATAAGAACAAAAGAGACATCCAAAGTTGTACTACTCAGTTACTTTATAAAGTTATATAAGAGAGTGAGAAAGGATGTACCTATCTTAGAAAACCAAATTGATTTTATGCTAAGGAGGTCTACGATAGAAGTCATACATCTTCTTAGCGGATTAATGAAATACCATAAGGATAGAAAAAGGGACCTACATATAGTTTTTATTGATTTAAAGAAAGCTTATGACAGGATACTTAGGGAAGTTATATGGAGATGCATAGAAGCTAAGAGAATTCCTATTGCCTATATACAAGTTGTTAAAGATATATATAAAGTTGTTAAGAATAAAGTAAAGAAAATAGAAGGAGATATAAAGTATTCTTTTCTCGATATCATGCTACACCAAGAATCCTTGTTGAGCTCCTTATTGTTTGTAGTAGTTATGGATTAGGTTATCAAGAATATCCAATGGGATGTGCCTTAACATATGCTATCTGTTGATGACATTATTTTAGTGAATGAAATAAAAGAGAGTGTTAATATCAGACTAAAACTTTAAAGGGATACACAAGAGTCAAAGGGCTTTAAATTGAGAAGGATTAGTATCAAGTACTTGGAGTGTAACTTTTTTAGTCTCAAGTTGCATCTAATGTAAAGATCAATATTAGTATAGAAGTTATATAATAGAAATATTGTTTTAAATATTGTGATTCCATCATTAAAAGAAATGGCAAGATAGATGATGATATGGTTCACCGTATCAAATTAAGATGGCTTACATGGAGGGGTGTTCTAGAAGTTTATATGACAACAAGATATCACTCGAGCTAAAGGTAAATTTTATCGTATAGCAACTAGGTTAGTCATACTATATAGAGCATAGTGCTAGCCTATCAAATAAATGCATAGTTTTAAGTTAATAATGATATAATTAAGGAGGCTTCGTTAAATATGCAACATTATAAGAAGAGATAAGGTCCAAAATGTAGTAATAAGAGACAAGTTAGGGATGACTAACGTTGATAATACATTTAAGGGCATAAGGATAAAGTAGTTCAGACATATTAAGAAGAGACATCCTAATGCTCTGACAAGAAGATATGAGAATATTATACTTAAGAAATATAAGATAAGAAGAGGAAGACCCAAAAAAATTAGAGGGAAGTGATCATGAATTATATGACCCTAATACAGCTTATCGAGGACTTAGGCCTTAATAGAAAGCTTTAATGATCTAGGATATGGGTAGAGGACCCTAGAGTGATCCTTGTTTAGGCCTTTTGAACCTTTTCTTTCAAATTTTTGTTTTTCAATTAGGGTAAATTATTTTGTTTATAACACTTACACTTTTAGTTACTTTATTTTTTAATACTTCTGTTTTCTATTTCTTGATTATTTTATTTAATTATTTATTTTCTTTCTTGTTTATTGTTTATTTACTAACTTTTTATTTTTCATTTATACAGTTATTTGTTTATGTATTTGGCAATTTTTTTAATAAACATTTTTAAAAACCCTTTTTTTCCATATAAGTCTATAACTTTTCTACTTGTTAAAGGTAAGACAGTATACTTCTAGACCTTCTCAGATCACATATTTCAGTGAGATTTCTATTAAGAAGTTATTATTGTTGTTCATATTTTTTAAAGGATAATTGTTAGATATGTCACATCTTCTGTTGATTAATCTTTTTCATTTAGTAAAGTGGGTAATTAGCAAATGCAACCATTAAGGCCAATGAAAATTAATCAATGAATTCACTTAATTTTTAAGTATGATTATTTATAGAGCACTAAAATATTTTATTCCTTAGTAAATTTACAAAAAAATAAGATTTGTATAAATTATATATAATCACAATTACTCTAATTGAAAACTTACTTTCTATTGCATTAAGTCATAAAATTTTATTTAAAAGAAAAAATATTGAAAACCAAATTTAATGGACGATCTTATGATTATTCTTCATTATAAGATACTTGCAAAAAATCAATGTTATGAATACTATACCAGTATTGGTACCAAATCTGGTTCTGGTATAGTACTATACCAGTACCGGTCAATACCTGGTACCGTTTAGAGTAATTTTTAAATTTATAATAATCCCTAAATTTAAAAAATTACAAAATAGTTCTTCAATATACTATATTGTATAATTTATAATTTAATATCAACCTTATTTCCAAAAATCATAATAATAAAATTTAAAATAAAAAATTTTATTTATTTTTATTAAATCAATATTGAATTAAAGATGATAATTTATCTATATTTGAAACCAAAAGACCTTATGAATGGTTAGTAATAGAAATCCAATGTTAAATGTTCTTAAAATAAATGAGATGTACTCTTATTCCTTAGACAAAAAATTAATTAGTCATAAATTACATTTATAAATAAAATATTACTTAATGTTAAATTATTAAATAACTTTAAATATAATAAAGAAAATATATTCTTATGTTCACTTTAATTTTGATAGATATAACAAAAAAAAAACCAAGTGTAATATAGATGTGCTTTAATTTTGATAAGTATAATCGAAAGTTTTAATATATATGTGATTGGATATTCATAAAATCCATCTTTATCAATTAGATTGCATCTTTTGTATTCGGTTGGACCTCTTTACATTTTCAAAATAATAATAAGTGTATTATATATGAGGAAGAGACGGTTATTTTGTCTTTTAGCTTAAAAGAAAAGTAGAACCCTAAACTTTTGAGAGGAAGTCGTGGACACTTTTGATAATTGAAAACTATCATCTTTTTCTTTCATCTCTGATTCAACTCCTCCTTCTTTCAGCTCTCATGGAGCACGACCTTCATCTCTTTTATTGGTAGGTCCGATGGTAGTGCAATTGTAGTGGCTGCAGACGATAGGGTGACAATAGGTGTCTGACAGCGGTAAACATTGGAGGGAGGGAGAACGTTGAAAATGGGTGGAGAGGAGAAAGGTGAAAATGGCGTGGAGTTTGTAGTAGGTTTTGTCTTTTGCAATTTAGTTCTTAATAATTTAGAAGTTTATAGCGGTCAATATTTGGCCAGTATTTCAAATATTAACTAATGCCAGATGAAAAATTCGATATTGGTTGATACCAACGAATGATACCAAAAAATTGATTTCGTACTATTTTTTGGGTGATACGATACATTCTAGTCGATACCGGCTACTATCATATGAAATTCGTATCTTTACAAAAAATACAGTAGGTAACAAACAAAAACATAGGTAGAAGTATAATTATTATTGTCTTTTCATTAAGACAACAAAATTCATGTTGTTAAATAAATTATATATGTAAATTAACAATATATCTTGATTAGGCAAAAAAAATCTATAACGTTGTCTTAAGTTTTAATTGAGGCAATAAATTATTTTTAAACTATAGCAATAATATTGAATGGATATAACAACAATTTGAGTCTTTATAAGATAATGAATTGATTTTTAGGCAACAATATCTAATAACAAAAGTAACAATTTATTCTTTCATTAGTAACAATATGTTAATGTAAAAATAAACTCTTATCACTAAGTAAGCAACAACCACATATACATTAATGTTTATTAAGACAAATTGAAAGTAGCAATATATACACTAATTATATAAGCCCTAAAATATATATTGTTAAATGTCAATGTACAAAAAATTGCATTTATATATTCTATCATATAGTTTATACGGATATGTGGAATTCAACCTTTAGCATATCGAAAATATAATAACCAAAAATTATTAGTTAAAATGTGCACCTATATTCCTCTAGTCCATATAGAATATAATACATCAGTCAAAATACAAAAAAAACTAATATGTATAGACACTTTAAATTAAATTAAAATTATGATTTCATAGTTAACAATATATAGTACAACTGTACAATATGATAATGAACTATTTTATAAATTTTAAAAATTACCAAAACTTTACTCGATATTAACCGGTACCGGTATAATATCGTACTAGAACCTAATCCGGTACCAAATTTAATACAGTATTCGTAACATTGCATTCACGTGGCAAAGATGTTGATTGATTTAGCATGACACGAAAGACTAATGTCCTACTATTTGGACTAAAATTACAAAATTAAATAAAGTCTAAATTTTTTAATTAGCCTTTTTATTTTATTGTTTTTAATATATGAAAATAAATTATTTTATTTTACTTCTTAATATTATTAAATGTTATATTTTAAAAACCGTTATATTATACTAATTTTTAGAAGTTTTTAAACTATTGATATTTTGGTCACAATATAATAAATGAACAAAGAAGAGCCTCAGTAACTAGTAAAGTTATCTTTTTGTGATTAAAAAATCACAGGTTCAATACCCTCTCTGGTTCTTTACTAAGTGAGAAGCGTTGCACGCCAAATACAATACTTTGTAACATGTGAACAACATTCCTTTTCTTTTCCATACAATTTAGGTTGCAGCAACTTAGACATTTACGAGAAGAAACCATTCAAACTATCAATAATGTGGAGAAAGCGATGCTACTGGTATCAAAAGTACAATGTTGTTGTATCAATATTGGTTCAGCTGGGATCTGGCCGAACGATGCGTTTCCAGCAGTATCCATCTTCTTCAACCTTCTGTGATGAACGTAA
>JANZLD010000008.1:16842027-16852405 GCA_026413575.1 Erythroxylum carthagenense | reverse complement strand
CTCAACAAATCGAATTTCACTAAATCTTTTCATTGAATACTCATAATCTACACCATAAAATCCTCAATTTCTTCCAATCAAATTAAAATTATCACACTAAAACCTCAAAATAATTTAAACATGCTTAATGCGAATCGGGGCCCAATAGGTATCCTTACTCCTATATCCATCTTGGTGCCTTTATAGGTCTCTTTTTAAACTCTTTAGGTTCTCATGCTTTTTATTTTTATAGCTAGGAGTCAAGGATACTCTTCTTTTGTGTTTAAAGAGCTTATTGGTGCCCCATCTTGTTGCTTTTATAATTAGAGGACTCTTACTAAAGGTAGGAACCTCTAAAGCCAAGCTAATACATAAAGGACTCTTGAGACATCTCCTACTCCACCTCCTCCTTCATATACATTGAGTCATGAGGATGAGTAATTTGACATCCACGCTCCTTAGTTTGTTAATTATAGTTTGTGTGTCTTATATGAAAACCAATTCCTAATTCTTTAGACTAATTTAAAGATTATGGTTTTATTTAATTTTATCAAAGGTGAGAACCCTCACTTATCAAGAATTACCAAATGAGTCATATAAATTTAAGGATTTTTTACTACAACCTTAAACCTCATGTACTTAGTGATGACACTTATATCCTTTTTAAATTACAAAGTGTGAAAATAACTCATCAGTGATGCCATTACTTTTTACTATTCCCATACCCAAGGATTATGTATATTGTAGTTGTCTTATAAAATATCATATTAGGCCTCATTATGTGACCAATAGGATCAAAACTATATTTGAGATAAATAGTATGAAAATTTTACTGGAAAGCCTAAAGTTGTTTGTGATCTTAAAGTCATTCTTGGTTTCCACCATATTTTTATCAAGGATAAGTTTATCTTTTTTTTTAATGGACACCTTGCTTTCTTTTGGGCCATGATGATCTTTAATTCTTTTTCACTCTAATGATAATGAGCATGTTCATCTTAGCCAATTTTTTTTACACAAATTATCAATTCTCCAACACCAAAAAAATAAAAAGAATTAGCATATCCTTATGCTTAGTCTCATCTTTTAGCATTTCAACATTCAATTAGCGAAGATGAGCTTGATTTCAACTTCTTCTTAGATTCCTCCGCTCTTTATTAATAGATTACCAGTTAATAGATGGATAAATGATTAGTTCTTATTAGAAACAGTAGACATAACAACAATAGCCCAATGATGAGCCTCTTTTGAGTCATATTATTGAGTTTCCTATAGATGATGAGGTTACCACCTCATGACTATGTCATAGCTCTATAATAGATTCTCACTTTGATGCTTCTAAGTCTCATATTACTTTAATTCAAGGTGAAGTTCATTCTTTCTGAGATTGCATTGAGGACTTGTTCACATTATTTCCTTTCTTTCTCCAAATAGTTTCTTTTTTATGATTATGTAAAGGAGGGAGAGAGTGATATTAGATGTTTTCAAGAGAAGTGGCGTCAATCTCTTTGATGTACTTGAAATTATAATTGTTCTCACTATTGAGGATAGAGTAATTTATGGAAATGTTTATATTATTATAATTTGTGATTATGCTACTTGACTTTTGTTCTTTTTTTATTATACTTCTGCTTGAATGGCAAATAGTTTGTCTCTTAATCTTGAGATTTTAGTGATGCGTGAGTTAAGAGGGATTCAAATGTTTATATTTCATGTGTGTGTTTAAATGGTTAATTTCATTGTTTACTTTCAAATGTTATGTGGTGTTTTATCATTACTAGAAAGGGAAAGATTTTTAAACCAAAGGAGGTCCTAATCCATATTTTAGTAATAACAAAACGAAGTTAATACTAATGATTTATTTTTTAATATCT
Organism: Erythroxylum carthagenense; assembly: GCA_026413575.1. Lineage (NCBI taxonomy): Eukaryota > Viridiplantae > Streptophyta > Magnoliopsida > Malpighiales > Erythroxylaceae > Erythroxylum > Erythroxylum carthagenense. Next base: position 16,850,555 of record JANZLD010000008.1, on the reverse strand, counting down.
TAAAAGAAAGCACTATAAAATAAATAAAAAAAGCACCTTATAGAGACTATAAAGAGAAGTTCATAAACTTTAAATCCAAAGTCAAGGATAAGAATACGAAAGATCAAGGTATAACGAGTCCACAAATTCATTCATATTTTTTATATCTTTTACTGATTTTCTTTAATACTTTTGAGGGCTCTTCATGCTTAAATGTAACATATTTTGAACTTATTGATAAATCCTTTTAATTGTCAAAAGTAATTAAGGTTTTTATTTAAAAATATTTTAAATTTAAAAGAAAATTAAGAAACTCTTGGAATATTTTTGACATAAGTTTTTGTCAAAGGAGTTTACTTTCATCATTAAAAGAACTTAAGAAGTTTGAAATACTTGTTAATAAGAGCACAACCATGGCATTTTGTAAGAGAAGTGGAACCAAAGATGAGCTAGTAATGCCAGAGGAACTAATAACAAGATCAAGAGTTAAGAAGGTCAAAGAAATGTTTCAATCCTACATGGGCCGAATTATAGATGGCATGGAATCTCAAGAGAATATGAGGGCCAATGGCATCATAACTAATCAAGCTAGGTAGAATGTGCAAGAAGACTTTCATTCTTGTTTAATTAATTATTTTATGTTAGAAGCATAACTTTTGGCAACCAACTACTTGTGTCTTGGGCTTGTTTAATCTTTTAGGTTTAATGGGCTATATTTTAGAAATATTAGTTTGAGCTTTAATTATTTTGGTGAGAGACCCATGTTTAAAGGCCTTTTTCATAGTTAGAGTTTCTATCTTTCAAGGGGTATAAATACATCATAATAAAAATTGTCTAGGTTTAGATTGGATGGATAACGAATTCTTTAATGGAGGATTTTCTTGTTTTCTTCTATTGCATTAAGAATATAATTCTTATCAAGATAAACACTTGTGGTAATTTCTATTATTGTTTTCAAATCAACCTTATTATATGCATTTGCTTTCATATAATTGATTAGGGGTTCATCAGGGTTGCGGATTTCATCTTATACCTATTCTATCCAAAGTGTGTGTTTAAGGAGTTTTAGGTTCTTTAGCCTTGAGGTTCTACATCACTTGTTCTCAGTTATGTTGGTCAACCAAATTAGGTTTGTAGCAGCCCAGACCACCCACTCACAGATATTGTCCACTTTGGGTTGTTACAAATGGTATTAGAGCCGGTTTCCGATCTGTTATGCCAGCGAGAATGTTGGGCCCTAAGGGGGTGGATGGTGAGATCTCACATCGGCTGGAGAGGAGAATAAAGTACGCCTTATAAAGGTAAGAATACCTCTCCCATATAAACACATTTTTTCGGGTGTGGGAAGAGCAAACCCTTGAGAGTCTTGACCTGAGGGGCAACCCAAAGCGGACAATGTCTGTGAGTGGGTGGTCTAGGTTGTTACACATATGTTCTGTTCTTACTAAGCACTCTAAATATATAATAGAAAAATTATAAAATCAATTGTAAAATGTATAATTGCTTTAAGAATAATATTCAATTAATAAAAAACCTAGTTTTGATCCTCATATTAAGTAATGTAAACAAGGTCATTAAGTCTTTAATGTTCTAACAGAGTTTGTTTCTTCACATAAATATATAAAAAAGCCACTCCAATTACATTCATAGCCTAATGTCGAAGTTGTTTGACTAAGTAATTTAATAAAATTATTTTTAATATTAAAGAACTTTCACCACACAATCTCCACTAGTCATTTGTATTTGAAATTATTAATAATAAAAATATGAAATTATTAATAATAAAAATATATTATTAATAAGTAAATAATTAAACAAAATTTAAGAAAATTTACAAATAAGTTCTCTCTTTATAGATAGTATAATGAAACTTAGAACTTTCATGATACAATTTAACTTAATTTGTTTCCTTTTATTTCTCTTCATTATAAAAAAGATGCCTTTGAATTTGATCACTTCAAAGACTGCCCATAATATCAATATTTATACATACAACTTCAATAAGGATTGAGAAAGTAAATTGCTAAGTGAACCTTATGATGAGTAAGATGTTTATCATATCATTAGTAAAAAAAAAAAATGTGTAAGGCTTGTACAACTCCTTCCTTTTAAAATATTTATAATTGTCTTGTAAACTCTATACATACCATCATATATATATATATTAGAGATGACTTTTCATTTGATTCAACAATCTTTATCATCCTTATAAATAGAGCCAGTCTTTATAGTAATAAAGTAAGGATATCAAAATATATTATTTAGAATAATATCATAAACCTGTTTTCCTGTCACACCTTTGATAACTTTTAACTTGCATAGTGTTCTTATAATCATAAATACTTTCAAAGTTATAAATATAGTTGAAAACTTGGCAGCAGTAGGATGCACAATCTTAACTCAATCTTATTGCTTTTTTAACCAACATAAATATAAGATGATTATATGCATAAATTATAATTTTAGATGCACATGAAGCAAGATTGGAAATATGGTCTATGTAAACAATATCTTTTAAAATATGATTTATGCAATGAGCAATATATGGAAACTAACTAATATGCTCATAATTTGATTGTAACAAGTAGCCAGCCAGTATGCAATTGGCTTTATTAGTTGTGACAAAGTGGATAACATTTTTTATTAACCGACTTGACAATTTTAGAAAACAATTAGCCTAAAATATTTTACATTGCAAAACAAAATCCTTATGAATCAAAATGCTTTTTGAATACAATTGAGAATCACAAAGGTCTTGAAGAAAAATAAGAATCAACATCACTAATAACTTTTATTTTTCTATATCTAACAATTTTATACTTCATTTTCTCCCAAAGATACATTATAAGTCTTTTTTTACTTCTTGTTGCAGATAATTTTCAATCTATCAGGTATATCAAACGGTATTTTTTGTATGAAACAATTTTATTTTTAACATTAATAAATTTTCTTTATTTTTATAAATACTCCTTTAAACATTCTACTACAAAACATAAAGTTATATTGAATACTACCATAAGATGATTGAGCAGAAGAAAAATAATTCAATGATGGATCACCTTACTATGAGCAGAGGAAAATAAGTTTACCAAATCTTTTTATGGTGATTTCATATTCTCTATTATAATTTTAACCTAAAAATATTTTACGTTCTGACTACTTAAACAATTAAATATTTAATTATAAATTTGAAGACTAAGTATTGTTGTTGTTCCCTTTTTTATTTCAATAGTTAGAAATCTTGTTGAAATTTATGAATATGATATATATCCATCTATATATATGTATAATAAGGCAGAATTATCTTATAAGAGTTCGAAGGCCAATAATGCTTGAGTTTTAATGAAAAATATTAAAGATAACATTTAAATAATGATTGCATTATCATCATAGGGATCACTATTTAAATCCTTGTTGATAGATAAATGATTGCATTATCATCGTAGGGATCACCATTTAAAACTTTATAGACAGATATATGCACATTAAAGAAGACAATAGACATTATTTAATAGTTAGAAGTTTTAAAGTAAAAGATGTGAGACTATTCTTGATATATTCAGAATGGTCAATAATAATGAATACAATATATATTGTAATGAAAAACTTCAATAAGAAAGTTGGGTGATTGTCTTTGCAATAATACTTTGGATATAACAAAATGTTCTAAAAAATGTATTATACATAAATAAAAGATTATACTCCTTTCCTCTTGCTTTATTCTTAATGGCACTGATCAATTATATTTCAATTATGGCCCAAATATAGATAACTTAGGTTTACAAATATAGGCATAATCAAAGAATCCATATATTGTTGCTTGCATACACATCCACAAATTGTATGCTAAAATTTCAAAAAGAATTGCAGTTGGCCATTAAGGAGACAAACTGATGAGAATGGCTAAAGAATTAAAGATTGGATTATGGTAGAAATTCATTCTTAGACTTAATGGATAGGAGTTTAAAATCATAAGCCCTTAATCTAATACAAAATGTTTCATATAAGTATATATCAGTGTACCTCTTACACAGTAAAAACTAACTAGTTTTTACCATTTTTAACTAAGTTTAAGAATAGCCTTCACCAAATTTGGTAGCAGCTCTTGTTAACCACATCTTACAAGGATCATTGAATAGATATCAATAATTTATGTTTGAAGAGTTTTATCCTTCTCCTTTACTGAAGCAACTTAGTCTCTAAAATCCTACTAATATATTTAAACTGAGTCGGTTCAATTTTTCAATTATGGAATTATTTAACTTTTTCATCCTCTCTATCTATATAATTGACTCTTTTTATTTTAATATCTATCATTATCATAGGATGGCTTGATATGAGTAGTGATAGATCTATGTTGGATGATGTGATATCTTAAAATATGAAAGATAAAAGATCTAAGAATAAGGTCTTCCTTAGCAAAAAATTGAAAATTTTCTACTATGAAAATGCATAATTCATTGAATTTTTATGTTGTATTGATGCATGCTACTATGTTGTTAGATATTTTGGCAAAAGGTAATCTAGAAGATAAGTTAGAGAGGAAGAAGATGGAGAATTTAAGATTAACTCACATGTTAAATTAGGTTATACTAGTAACTATAACACATTACAAAGGAATTTGGTGATAATTATGAAGAGCTAAAAGACTTCTTACGTAATAGCCCAGACCACCCACTCACAGATATTGTCCACTTTAGGTTGGCCCTCATATCAAAACCCTCACGATTTTGCTCTTCCCACACTCGAGAAAACACGTTTATGGGGGAGAGGTATCTATACCCTTATACAACATACTTCGTTCTCTTATTCAACCGATGTAGGATCTCACAATCCACCCCCTTAAGGCCCAGCGTCCTCGCCGACACAACGGGTCAGGAACTAACTGTGATACTATTTGTAACAGCGCAGACTACCCACCCACAAATATTGTTCACTTTAGATTACCCCTCGGGTCAAGACCCTCACGGTTTTGCTCTTCCTACACTCGAAAAAATGCATCTATGAGAGAGAGGTATCCATATCCTTATGAAGCATATTTCATTCTCCTCTCCAACCAATGTGAGATCTCACAAGGTTAGTGGTTGACTAATGTTTTATTTTTGGACATATTAATTATTCATTGTTTTGGTTAACCAATGCATGTTGAAAACAAAAATTGTGTGCATTGGTCGATACATTTGTTGATCAATATGTGATATATTTTTCAAACAATATATTCGAATGGTTGGCCAATATAGTGTAAGAGATTAAATCACCCGTTCCATCAGTTTGTGTTGACATTAGTCAATACATTGGTTGACCAATATGACATATTAATTAATCAATTTATCATATTAATAAAATAATATAATTATTACTAGCTCTTATAATAATTAATTTTTATGTTTAACAATGTTTTGGAGCTAGTATGGATATAACACATTTACAAGATTTGATAAGTATTAACAAGCATTCATTTATCTATATGAAGTGATTGTGAGCATTTAACCAATAAAGTGAGCAACCAAGATTTATTCAAATTGTAAATATCATTTGGGGGTTGTTTTTTACATTCAATTGATCTAAATAGGATTTTAGTTACTCTTATCTTAACGAAGATTATACAAGGTTAATCTTTACCTGAATAGATATTATTGTAACAAGGTTCTTCTTCACCTAGTTGAAAGAATAATTGAGTGGAATTTTAAGAGAGACTTGGGGAGTAGATGTAGGTAAGAATTGTTTGCTGAACGATTACAAAATCAGCTTATCAGTTCTTTTCCTTACGCTCTTTACTTTAATTTTGCTTGTTTGATTGAGCTTTAATACATTTTCATTTTATTTGAAATTAATCGTTTTTCTTTTCTAAGTTGCAAAATATTTTTAAATTTACCAGCACCTATTTCACCACCATGGACCAAACTTATGAAAGAAACCATTATAAGCAATATATGTATAGCATTGCAATTATCATTTTGTAGGATAGTAGTCAAAGAGCGTATAATTTCCATATTTTAGATTAATCAATGCAACTAAATAATCTCAAAGATAGTATCTATTATGATTTGATATTCAACTTTTAGAGTAAGATAAGATGGTTTGCTTCTTACAGTACCAATAAATTAATAAATCTCTAAATAGAAAAGCATGAACTAGTGATAAAGCATCGATCAGTAGGATTACCAACCTAATCATCTTTTTAAAAAAAATTGAGCATGAGATGAATGTTGAGAAAATGAAGGCCATGAAATAATATCTCTTTGAGATAATAGATGATCCTTATGGTATCGACATGATAAGAGGTAAATGGAGTGTATATGAATTGACTGGCAATATATACCACATAGACGATGCTTGGTTAAGTGACCATATCATAAATAAGACTTCTAACAATTATTGATAAAGGTCATTATAAAGAAGAGTAATAAAATAATAAGGATTATACTCCACAGACGAGTGTACAATTTTAAGATCTATGAGACTTATAAAGAATAACTTAGTAGCATACTTGACTTGATTCAAGGAATATCCGAACTGGCAGGATGAGACTTCAAGACCAAGAAGAAACTAAAAAGTCTTTTCATGTCAAATTGATGATGGAGAGTTTTAAGATCAACAATTCCTTGAAAATCATCATTAGTAATAATTATGTCATCAACATATAAAAGAAGTAGAGTATATCCCTAGGTAGTCTTACAAAAAAAAATAGTGCATGATCGTAAGGATTGGATTTAAAATGAAATAGAGAGATAGTGTTATTAAAATTAGAAAACTAAGCTTATGGTGCTCGCTCAAGACTACAAAAAGCCTTTCGTAGGCAATAAACATTATCAGGTGGATAAGTATAGTTAGGAGATAGTTTCATGTACACTTTCCATTTAAAACAACTTCCATTATGTTGCAATGGAAATAAGACTTCAGACAGAAGTAAGACAAGTTATTAGAGAAAAGGTTTGTTTATAATTAATGCAATATTTTTTTTGCAAAGCCTTGCAAAAAGTTAGACTTTATATTGTTTGATATAACTATATGCACAAGTATTTATTATGACTTGACTCAAACAATTACTAAAAAATAAGGCTTTCAATTTAGAACTGAGAAGATGACCCAAACAAGCATGCCAAATGTAAAAAAATAAGGAAGCAACAATATTATTAAAAGGAAGAAGAATGTAGATAAGATCAAACATGCAAGCAATTTTATGTCCAACCTAATGATCTCCCCCATCTGTTAATTCTTCATGAAATAATCAAGATTCAATAATGAACATTAACAAAAGAATTTACATATAGTATTCCAATAGATAAAATATTTAAGCTAACTTTGGGAACATAAAAATCCTAAAACAAATAAATTTAATATGTTGATTATTCTAATGTTTTGAATATTTATAATTAAGTTATCTGCATTATATAAATTAAGTGCAATAATTGGATTTTTTGGATATGAAGACTGAAGAATAAAAAATCATATGATTGCAATAGGTAGAGTGAAAGGACCATGAGGAAGAGCTACATAATGTAACAGATAAAAGTTACGAGTTAGATTGACTAGTATCTAGTTACGATTATGGGAGAAGATCATGAACAAATTTTATAGAAAAATTGAAAGAAGTGCTCTCACAAGACTCCTTATTAGTAACACCAACAACAAAGGCACGAGAAGGCTTATAACCGTAAGTTTCATAGTAATTATAATAATTCTTTTAATAGACGAATTCACAGTAGACATTGATAATATTGATCTCTATAAGCAATTTAAGAAGTATCCTCAGGACGCAATTCCTTGGTTATAGTGTCTAGTTTATGCAAAGAGCTTCGATGAAAAAAAAAAAAAAACTTTGAGCAGACTATCTCTAAGGGTCATAAGCAAATGTCAACTACAATGTCGATCACCAAAACAAAATCAACATAGAATTTAGTAGTTTTAACATTAGGCCATTTTGGACCACAAATAGCTAATTGATCTAACGAAACTTATAGCTCAGGGATATATAAACATGAATAGTCTATCCTGATTATTGTTGTATATGATGAAGTTGAAGATAGAACTAAAATTTCATAAATATAATCAAAGATTGAATATTTAGATTCTAAAGGAATCTCATACTTCTTTTACGGTGTGAAACCAGTGAAAGTCTAATTTGATAACATTACCACATAGGTTACGAATCTAAGTCAAGACGTGATGATTCTCACCATCCCATTTCCCTATTGTTTAATGAACTTTTTCTGCATATTTATTATCTTTGTTAGTGAATTTTAACACTTCAACGGTCACAATATGCCATAAAATTATATCTTGTGAGAAGTTACACATCTCTTGAGCCTCTAAGTCATAATTTGATCTATCAAATTCAAAATAATATTAATTAGCCTAAAAATATTTACCATTAGAATCCATGACAAAAGAAAACTAATTAAGAAAATAGGGATGAGAATGGGAAAGACTAGGAAACTTTAGCAAGGGGACAACATATTTGGATTCAGACAAGAAGAAACTTTTAAGAATCAGTCTTAACCTATAACATATTTTTAACGAGTCAAAGATGGATCTCATCGGTTTTA
>JANZLD010000008.1:16818890-16833040 GCA_026413575.1 Erythroxylum carthagenense | reverse complement strand
ATGTGACTGTGATTTATTGGGCATTTTGCATTTCATACACAAATGCATGAACAGATAATGATAGTTGTGACCTGAGTTGCCACTGTACTGAAAAGAGCCTTGAGTTCGACCACTGAAAAAGAGCCTTGAGCTCGATCACTGAAAAAGAGCCTTGAGCTCAAAAGGAGTTAGTGAATACCCAGAGGGCTCTCCTACTCTCTAGACACGTCTACTGACTACTGATCACTGATTTAGGGCTCGGTCACAACACTGAAATAAAATGGGAAAGAGTCACTTATGCATTGCATACACATTGTGATGAATTGAATGCAGTGGATGGGAAATAGGTAAGAGTGCATGCTATAATTGTGATAACTGAGTTGTAAATTTTCTGAGCTATGTGATTCTACGAAACTGTAAATTGTTATATGGTTTGCTGAATGCGTTATTGTGTTGTGCTGTACGCTATTTGCGTAATGCATGAATTGAGTGAACCATCGATGATGGTTTCTCATTGAGTTCGTAAACTCACCCAAAATTGCATCTATTTTTCAGGATCGATAGATTAGACTCCTAGCTCCAGAGATAGATTTTTCTTGCTGTGTGAGCGCGTTGGTAAGAGAAGGCATGACACACAGGTCGATCAGCTGGGATTGATTTTGGGGGATGACCTAGTATAGACTTTTGTATCAGTTTCCTTTTTTGGAGCAATGTATTTAGACAGTGGGAACTGATAGACTTGTCTATATTTCTGTCTGATGCTATGAAATGAGAAAATATATGGGTTTTACATTTAGTTATTTTTATGTTGTGGTCTTATTATATTGATGCCATGAGAGTACTGTAGTGACTGACTGCTCGTAGCTCTCCCTTATTATGGGATATGTGTCAGAATGACCCACGAGCGTTCCGGTGCGTACCCTGCGGTAAGGGGGCGCTACAGAGAGTCTTCCTATATACACTGGAGGATCTATTATCTACCACGAGTATGTAGAAAGACTTGTAAGTATCTACACTTTACACTCATATATCTCATTTTTTTATTTTGATGTATTTCAATTTAATTTGATGTGTGAATTTTGGAATAAAAATATGTGTATTATGGATAATGATAATGTTATAAATGTTTGGTGTCATATATAGCTGTGTTGTTGAGTTTCTTGCTTTATTTAACAGGGGTAAATATTATAAAAATAAAAGAAATTCTACCTAAATTTTTATAAATTGTTGTTTACTTATAACATTTTATTTTAATGCAGAAAAAATCTATGACCACGAAGCCTATACCTTGTCAGTTCTTTTTACTCACTCGTACTAAAGAGCATGATGGTGTGGCCTTCGTTAACATCTGATGTAGAAAACTAAATATTTTAATATTAATGCTTAATAATTATCACTTATTAACATAAATATTGCCTTCTGATAGGACCAAATATAATAAAGAATTCAATGACAGTTTCAACAGTCTGAAGATGTTAATGAGAGTCAAACCTATCTTCATATAGTGGGTGGTATGGAGTGTTGTGGAAGGATATTCGGCTTAGGTTTATTTTTGAGCACACGTTATTTACAATCCTCCACATCAAGTACAGCAACATCTAGTAAATGGTTCGTACTTAATAAAGTCCATGAGCTTTGGAGCATAATATAGGCACTGGTAACTCAGTTGCAATAGTCGATGGAGTACATAGCCTATCTCTATAATAAAATGAATAAGTTGAAAGTAAAGGGTAACACCTCGTCGCAAAATTCAGAGCATCTGCATTCACCAGTTGTAGTCACCTAATGAATAGTTGTTAAAAACTTATTATTGTACAATTAAGATAATTTTTACTTTATATTATCAATCAACTTTCTATTTTAACAAATTAAATATTGAAATAAATCAAAATATTATCAACAGATAATTGATAATTGTGTAAATTATGCATCAATTATAAGATTATCAAATAAAATTAAATGCAGGGAAAAATAAAAAAATATATTAGTCTATTTACTGACGACAAAACCAAAATATGCTGATAAAATGTTATCAATTGACCGATGGATAACTAATTTCTGTCGGTATAGCCACTTGTGAATTTACTGACGGAGCTGTTAAATTCATCGGTAAATATACCAGTGGACAATCCTTATCCGTCCATTGCTAAATTTACCAACCGAAACAAACGTTTTGTCAGAAAACTTACCGGTAGGAAAATAAATATCCTTCAATAAATTAATGATAGAAAATATGTGCTCCGTCGATAATTATTACCTACGGTCGTTTCTCCGATGACTTATTCTGCTGTTAAATTCCATCACAACATTGGTGTATCAATAGAAAATCTACACTTTCTATTAATAATGTCCATCACTAAACTCTATTTTTCTTGTAATGATATAAGATAAATAATGTTTTAAAATAATTTTTAAATAAAGTACAACTAATTGATTGGGTGAAAGGTATAAACTAATACTATGACATTACATTTTGCCTAAAAGATAAGTGAGATACAATTCATTAGGAAGTCGTTTTCTTAACTTGAAGTTTACACTAAATGAGGATCGTGAACTTGTAAATTTTCAAATCAAGGCACCTTGACCTTGAGTGTATGGATTTTAGGTTTTAACAAATTGTATATCTATAATGTAATCGTAATGTAGGAATTTTCAAATAATAAAACAATAAATTCTTAAATATACAAATTAAATTAACATTACTTTAAATTGAAAGAGTTTGAGCTAATTAAATTGAACTTGATTTGAAATTTGATTAACCTAAATTTAATTTATTAATTTTGAATCAATTTTTAAATATAAGTTAGTTTTATAGTGTAAAAAAAAGTTTCCTCTATTTATGAGAGACAAAGCTCTAAATTCGCAAGTCTTGAAGACGCCTATCCTCTTCCTGCAGCATTTGGTAAACAAATCAATTCAATTCGTTTTCAAAAATAGAATTGAATTTTCTAGCGTGGAAATAAGCATGGTCCAAGTTTTATAAGTTTGAGATACATGAACTAGAATGTCTTTGAAGAATTCTTTTTCTAATTTCATTATTTATATTTCGTCTTGACTTGAAAAAGAAGAGAAAATACACAGTGGTCTTATGGTGATATATCCTGAATGTAAGCGATAAGTGACGTCTAAAGCTAACCTTGTATATATATATCTTGGTACGATTTTCATGATTCTCCAGGCTCGGTTTGGACTTGGACAGAAGACCCATGGCTTCAACCTATACGTATGACCTACCATAAACCCAAAATGGTCTCATGAGGATAGGTCCACTCAATTATAAGTATTTGAGATTAGGATCGAATGAATATGATGAAGATTCCTCACAATATATGGCTAAAAAGTAGCAGATTAAATCTCATAATTAAAAGATCTAGGCCGTATAATGTCACAAGTGTAGTGCATCATGCCTTGCTGACTGTTTGCTCCCTCCTACTTTAGTTTGAACTCTGACATCAATTTAGTAAAACAAAGGATCTCATTATACGAGCAACGCGGCAAGATTTAATATTTATCATTCTTTATGTGGGCATGGTGTGTGCTGTGTTGGACTCGCATTGTAAAGCGGCCTACGTCATACAAAGCGTCCCCAGCGTGATTGCTGGAGTCATCTAACACAAACATAGGTTGTACGTACAAATACAATAATAAACGAATAAAAGCTCCTTTACTTCTTTATCGTCCATGGAAGAAATATAGAAGTTGAGTAGATGATCCATTCAACGGGCTGTAGATACAGCAAGTGGTGCGCTGTGAATTCTTCTACATCTCAATCCCTTTCTTACCAAGTTTTTTCTTTTTTTTTTTTTTACCTATCAAGACAAAAGGAAAAGTACCTACGTATTGTATAGATCTGAGTTTCTTTTTGTTAATAACACCATCAATTTAGATTTGGTGGAAACTTTCTATTAATTTAGATTTGAAGCTTCCCAGCTACTTGAACCGTAAAACTTGGCATTTATCCATCTCAATCGAATCTCGTCTCAATCACCAGGTTTGTACACGTAATTCCCTACCGACCTGAATAAGCCCGTGGAACTCGTCCTTGTAATCCATCTCAATCGAATCTCGTCTCAACCACGAGGTTTGTACACGTAATTCCCTACCGACCTGAATAAGCCCGTGGAACTCGTCCTTGTAAGTTGTAAGTTGGTGCCTTTTCCCACTTCACAAAAAAACATTTCTCTAGTTGGAAAATTCTCCGCAACTACTCTTCTCAACCCCACCAAGTCGCAAATGCCTGAAAATCAAAGGCGTAAACTTTCAATTTACCCCATTTTGTACTCTTCATCTCTCTCTTTGCATGCGTAGACTCTACATACAAAATAGACGACAAAGCAGACCCTTCAACTGAAGGAAATCCTCTTCCATAATCGAAATCTAATAACGGTCTCTCAGAATCCCAAGGCTTTAAGCAATCAGAGATCAGCTCTTAAAAGCGCTCCAAGTCGCTCACACGTTCTTTTCTCTCCCTAGCTCTTGCCTAACTATCCCCCTCGAAAACTCTCCCCTATTAGGTCAGATTTCAACTTCGTCACTGCATTTCATTCTCATGCAAATTTTGTGCTCTTCACATTATTCCCTTACTTTTCTGTTGGTGAAAAGTCCATTCTTTTTTCAACGTTTTCAACGCAGATATCAGAGTTTCAAAGACTTGCTCTGTTTCTTGCTCTGTTTTTTTTTTGCTTCAAAATGAAATAACTCAACAAATTGATCGGTTAAATGGATGGGTTCCTGCAAGAAGGTTTCGATCAATACCCATTTCAGATTGGTGAATATGGGTTCTGTCAATAGGTTTCTCTACCAAAAACTGATCTTTCTCGCTGCTTGTTTCTGGGTCTCAGTGTTCAGTCTGTTCCGGACTCTGTTTAGACTTTGCAAAAGAACTATCTTCAGGTAATGAATGTTACTGATACCTTGTCTGACCATATTTTGATGTGTTATGCGTTTTGGTAATTTAATTTCACAATTGTACAGAATTAAGTGGAAGACTGGTTCTCAAGCGGACAATTCGAATTTCACTCCAAATTCTACAGGGACAAAGGCTGAGCATCTGATACCTGAAATCGATGTTACGAACGATACCGAGGAAAGTGGATATGTTGAAGAGAGTGATTCACCAAAATTCACTTTCAAGTTTCAGTATCAAACATATAAAGAGGAGTATGAGCCTGTTTGTTCAACTAGCACGACCTCCACAAGCACCAATAAGTATGAGTTTTCATCCGCGAAGAATTTGAATCAATACATAGAGGAGCCTGAGGCCCTGAACCTCACTGTCAAAGAGCTTTACACTGATTTCGGTGATGGTTCAATTGGTCCAATTAGTTATGTCAGTAAAGGGCTATTGTCAAATGAGGAGCTCGTTCATGAGATATCACAACATGGTTTTGTAGATATTGTAGGTAAAGAAGAACAAATACAGGCGTTCGGATTAGACACATCCATTAAAGAGTCGATTTCTGGGAAGGGAAAAGCAGTGGAGGTTAATAGAAAAGTATTGGGTGATGAAGATGATTTGAAAAATGAAGTTCCATCTGTTTCCAGGGAGGAGTTGGTGGCTGTGGTTGTGGATTCGGATTCGGATTCGGATTCAATTACTTCAAGCCATGAGGTTTTTAGTCGCCTTGTGGCATCAAGCAGTGATTGGTTCTTGTTGGAGAAAGACGTTGATGATGGGTTTGATCGTAACAGCTTGAGTGTAGTGAAAAAGGAGCTAGACTTAGATGAGGAAGATTTGGAATTAGATGTAAATCTTCAGAATTTGAGTTCAGTTTATGGTCATGATGACTTTAATGAGGAAGATAGTGAAGTACTGGAAGAGCTAAGAGAAGTAGAAGAGCCTGATACGCAGCAGAACTTAGGCAACGAAGACCTCGAGAGTTTGTCCGAGAATGACTTACACGACGGAAGCTATAGAAAAGAAGAGCTTTGCTGTAGAAAGAATGGTTTAGGTGATCCTGAGAAGTCCAATGTACAGAATTCATCAGGATGGGATTCTGATGATACAAATAGATTTGATACTTTGTGGGAGCATCAAGATTTCATTGAACAGCTGCAAATGGAGCTGAGAAAGGCCAGAGCCACAGGTCTTCCAACCATCTCAGAAGAAGACGAGTCTCCTAAAATAATGGAAGATTTCAAGCCATGGAAAATTGATGAGAAGTTTCAACAAGGAGATGCAATGGGTGAGCTGCACAAGTTCTACAAGAGTTACAGAGAGCGGATGCGAAAATTTGATATCCTGAATTTCCAAAAGATGTATGCCATGGGTTAGTTTCTTGCATTCACATTTCAATTATTTTGCTTCAAAATTTCGGTGTGTTCTCAAGTCCTATGGTGATGACAATTTCATTCAAATTTTTATTGTAGATAGGATGTTATCTGTGTAATTATGACGAGATGATCCTACTGATCAATACCTTTCAATCGATGGACATCATAGCACAACCTACCTTTTGTAGTCTTTTAGAAGTTAAGGGCATGGACCCACTCAATCTGTTTTGCAAAATACACAGAAATATGAAACTGCGAGTAATAGGCAATCATAACTTCTAACGTGTTATCTTTTTATTTTTTCTAATAACACACATGCAATCATGCGTACATGAAAAAGGTATCTTATTTGCCTGTATAATGTAACAGGTTTTAGTAACACTCTTTTTCATTTTGAAGTGTCACCTGATGTGTATGCTTTTTTCCCCTGTAAAAGCTAAGTAGTCAGGTCACATGTTAACCATAATTGTTTAGGAATGTGGAACAAAACCTATTTTCCTGAATGCGTGAATCCAAATTTTATGGTTAGTTGAAGGTGCATATCACTCTTTAATGCCATCCTACAATCTTTCAACTTAGCTATATGATTAATTCCAATGACCCAAGTTACCTTTTTTCTTTTTCTAAAACTGATCTCTTACGTGAACAAAATTCTTAGTCACAGTAGAGCCAAATTAGGAAAAGTTATCCCTAGTTGATTGTTATAACTTTTCAAGTATGATTACCGATAGCTGGCCAATTGAGTCTTCGTTAGATTAGTAAAGTTGATTGGGTTTTAAGTTTCATTCAAGTACTTTATTCTCCACTTTTCATGGAAATCTGTAGGCTTTCTCCAATCAAAGGACCTATTTCAGTCAATTTCAGGCCGAAAAGCTTCAGTTCGAGGATTCTCCCTTCTTTCTCAGAAATTTCTGCTGAGCAAACGTAGAAAGTCTGATCCTGACTTGATGATGAACTTCATTAGAGAACTGCATGGTGACTTGGAGACTGTCTATGTTGGGCAAATGTGCCTCTCATGGGAAATCCTTCATTGGCAGTATGAGAAGGCAATAGAGCTATGGGACTCTGACCACCATAGCCTGCGCCAATACAATGAAGTTGCTGGTGAATTTCAGCAGTTTCAAGTGCTGTTACAAAGATTTGTAGAGAACGAATCTTTTGAAGGTCCAAGAGTAGAAAATTACACTAGGAAGAGGTGTAGCATGCGTAATTTATTACAAGTTCCAGTAATTAAAGGTATAACCATACCATTGAATCAATGTTCATATAACCATACCATTGAATCAATGTTCATTTCTTGATGGGTGTGACTAACAATTGCTAAATTGTTCTGCAGAAGACAATGCAAAGGATAGAAAGGCAAGAAGAAAAGGCAAGGAAGATGATGTGATTACAAGCGATATGTTAGTAGAAATCTTGGAAGAATCCATACGAATTTTCTGGCAATTTGTTCGAGCCGACAAAGATGCACATGAAGTGATTCAAAAGGGCCGAAAAGGAACTCGAATAGAACCTCAAGAACCATCTCAGCTACAGCTCTTGGCAGAGGTTGAAGCAAGCCTGCTAAAGGTAAGCTTAAAATTTTCACCATCTGATGAAATACCATCTTTGATTAAACTCGGCTTCTTTATGACGTGCAGAAGGAGAGGAAGCTTAAGGAAATGTTGAGGAGTGGAAACTGCATATTGAGGAAGCTTAGAAAGCAGCAAGAAGACGGTTCAGATTACGTTCTTTACTTCTTCTCACAAGTGGATATGAAGTTGGTCTCAAGGGTTCTGAACATGTCCAAAGTAACAATGGAGCAGCTAATTTGGTGTCACAATAAGTTGAGCAAAATCAATTTTGTTAGCCGGAAGATACATGTAGAACCATCTTTTCTGCTTTTTCCTTGCTGATGCTAATCTTTAGCTTTCTGTACATTACATCCTCCAACCATTAATAGATAAAATAGCTTTCTGGAATAACTTCCCTTCCAATTTATCTCTCACAGTTACAGCCCTTGTAGAGTTTTTATTTCTTCAATACCTGGAAAAAGCATGAGGGCTGTACCAATTTTTTAGTTACAAGCAGGTATTTAATCTCTTTTTTCCAACGTATAAAGAGGAGTTTGACTGAAGTTGAAATCTCTAAATTTGAATAAATTCTCAAGTTGCACATGAAGAATTCGTTTGCCCGTGGAATGGATACCTTCGAAATAACATAAAGCAAATTCAAATGTTTAAGTCAGAATAAAAATTGGTAATGTACTTGTGATCTCCTAATTGGTAAATGTAAGTAATAACAGGTGCACACAAGATTGCTGACCCGGTTCTGCAATCACAACCGTTGACAAAATAACTCATAATAGCAGCCGTCGGATGTAGGGCTTCATCCACCAAAAAACCTAATTATAACCCGCCCGCTTCGTGTTTGACTGCCTCCGCCCAAGTTGTCTCTCTTGAGCCTCCTCACCGCCAAAAAAAAAAAGAAAAATGGTTCAGCGACTGACCTACCGTAAACGGCATAGCTATGCCACCAAATCCAACCAGCATCGTGTCGTCAAAACTCCTGGTATTCTCGTGTTTTGGCTGATTTTCTTTTTCTTTTTTTTTTGCTTTCGTTTTTGGGTTTTCAGAGTGGAAATTTTGATGGGAGTGTTCTGTTTTTGTTTTCGTGGCTGAAGGTGGGAAGTTGGTGTATCAGACCACGAAGAAAAGGGCAAGTGGGCCTAAGTGTCCCGTTACTGGCAAGAGGATTCAAGGGGTATGTGGTTTAATGCCTGAAGGATTTACGTTTTGAGATGTTTTACTTGGTTTCGATTGTTGCTCTGTTTTTGTGGTTTTTTGTTCTTTTGGTTGAGACGAAGATGCCATAAATTTTTGCTTTAATGTCTTTATTGTGCATTTGAGATGGAAAAGATTGATACTTCTTCACTTGGATATTCAGAATTTGGTTACTTTGAAATGTTAAAGTTTGCATTGTTTTTACTTGTTTCGGGTCATTGAGGCACTGGATATTTTGAGTATGCTTCAAAATGCTGCGTTACTGTGGAGACTTTGGGGGTGATGATTTGTGTGTGGTGTTATATTTTCTTCTGACCTGAAGAATATTCTGGTCTGGAAGGGGGCATCTAAAATCGATGACCAGGGATTAACCTTTGTTTCTTATCTAAGGGAGTTGTGTGGTTCACTTGTTTGTGAGTGATCCTAGAAAATTTTACACCTTAGGTCTTTTATGACTGGGAATAACTTAGTGGTTAATACCCATCAATTTTCCTATCAAAAGAGGTCTTTAGGATCATATTGGTGGCTATCTGCAAAAAATCAACTTAGTCATAGTTGAGCATGATTTGAAAAAAGTTCGGGAGGTAAGAGTGTGTCACAACATTGATTTTTTGGGTTAACATTACATAATTTTACAACTGAGGGTTGTTTTAATTCCTGCTATCAAAAAAATTGTGAGAGGTATGCTTTAAAAATTGACAACTTTGTCAAGTCCCAATTTCATATATACTAGTCTTCTTTCCTGTTCCAGTAGCATGCGATGCAGCGCCTATCAGTGATTAACTGGTATTTTAGGATACTTTTTCCATGCAAGGCAAGTAGAATTACATAGCGTGTTTATTCTGCAAAGTTTCATCTTCTTTACTTTAGACTAGTTACTTTAGTACTGTCAATCTTGTAGTAACTTGCCAATTTTTATTTGAACTACTTGATACCCGCCTTCTCTAAGTTGTTTCTTTTTAAGCCGCATATTTGATGAAGTCTGCTTTAATGATGTTGATTTGATGGATTACAGATACCTCACCTTAGACCTGCTGAATACAAAAGGTCCAGACTATCCAGGAATCGTAGGACTGTAAATCGGGCCTATGGTGGGGTATTGTCTGGAGGTGCTGTTAGGGAGAGGTAGGCTGTTCTTATTGATTGCTTGGTTCAAAATTTCTCCTGTTTCTGTTGGAAGCCCTGTAATTGGATTAATCTCTGTTTCATGGTCTGCATAGGATTATTCGAGCTTTCTTGGTGGAGGAACAAAAAATCGTTAAGAAGGTCTTGAAGATTCAGAAGGCAAAGGAAAAGCAAGCCAGCAAGAGCTAAATTGAGAATTTGATTGATTTGAATCCACTGAACTACTAGACATATTTGAGACAAATTTTGTTGACAACGAAAGATGGAATAGAACCTTAATATTTTCAGTTGTAGTTGATTGGTTGGGTACTTCTTTGACGAGGTACCCTCACCAGCCACTTTTTGTGATAGTTTGTGCTCTTCAGCTTGGTGGCATTGCCTCGTGGAATATCTAGGATCAGTACTGGTTTTGGTAGCCTCGACTAATATTGTTGTTTATTGAAAATGAGTTAAGACTTCTCTGTTCTTTCATCCCGAACAACGGATGGTGAATTTGCATCTTTCCAGTTAAAAGTAAGGAAATATGACGTTCTGAACACCAATGATTTGGCCCCTTTTTAATTTTAATCTTCATGTCTAATGATTAGCAACGCGAAATATAGTTTTCTTATTCATGGAGCTTTTTGTGCTTTTTCGGCACAAGGAAAAGAAATGGAGGTCCTTCTGTTAGACACTTTAAAACATCTTTAACGTAGTTTGAATGCAAATTTTTGTTTTTAAGGTTGATATTCAAATTTAAGTTCGGAATAAGTTTTAAAAAGTTTGTAATATTCTTGATGTTTTATGAAAATTTACATTTGTGTCAGGTTTAGGTGACAATTTTTTAAGTTAAAAGGTTCATATTCCAATTATCTGAAGCCTGAAATCGTCCTTAAAATAACTATTGAAATTAATCTGATAAATATTTAAAAATCTTATCCTCTGTTAAGGTAACCGTCATCTTGTAAAATTTGTGTCATTCGTTCTGCCTCTTTGCTTGCCACAACAATGAAATTTGCTTCTTTTTTTTTTCTTAAAAAAGATTTTAGCATTGTTGAGCTCGTAATGTTGTATTAATAGTAATTTAATAGAAGGATACAATCGACAAGAAATTGTTAGAGACTTAGAGTCGATAAGGTAGGAATTTTTGTTACCAGAAAAGTTCGATTTGTTGGGCTGCTTTTGTAATAACCAACAAGGACTATTATAAATAGGAATAGTGAAAGATGTATCATTGCTTATATTTATATTTTATATTTGATAGATTTTTGCCTGATATTTTATATTTTTATCTTATATTTAGTACTTAATTTGCTCCAAGAGCATTTACAAACTATAATTGCCTTCACGACCTTAAAAGAGAAGAATTTGAAAGAAAACATGAAATAAACTAAAGATTCGAAACATAGAAGGGATACACAACTATGCATTAGCCTATGCACTTCTTTCAAGTTGTGTAGATTCATGAATTCTAAGGATTTTGGTTATGTACTGTTTAATGCACAGTCGTGCATAAGCTCATGCATCTCCCATAATCTTAGAATTCGCTATAAAAAGACATGTTTGGAGGCAAAAGGGGAGAGCAAACATTGGGAGGTGATTCGAGACACGAAGATCGCTCTCAATGAGCGATTTTAATCCAAAGAAGTGGAAAACATGAAGAAATCATCAAAATATATGATCAAACCTTTACTTTGTAAGAATATTTGATATAATTGAAAGGGAGATTTAGATTTATAAATTCTCTATTTTCTGTTCATTTTTCTTTTAGTTTATGTTTGATTTCATGTTCTATCATGTGTAACTAAGCGTCTTGTTAGTGTTTGGACTAGATGAACCCTATGTCTATACTTTAACAATGATTTGATTCTTTTATTAATGCAATTGGTTTGATTGATATATTGTGATCCGATTACATTTTTTATTATGCTCTAATAGATTTGAAATATTATATCATAATATAATTTCATACATAAAGATTGAGAAATCTTATTTATAAATAGATCTACCATAATTAGAAGGAGTTGATTTCAACCCTAGAAATAGGATGATATAAATCTTTCAAATTACGGTCAAACCTAATAGAGAGATTCACAAATCACTAAAGCAATCTTATAAACTTTAACCTGAGTAATTCAGGTAAAAACTTAGGATTAGTTGTTAGTAGACTTAAGGTCAGCTATTAGCATACCATAGGAATCTCCATTGTTCAATAAATCAATAAAACAATAGCATAATAAAAGATTAATCTGCTATGGATTTCAATTGGATTCAAAACCTAGGTACTAGTTTTCTGATATCGATAGTTTACAAAGTACTTCCTTAATTCTTTGATTCAATTTTGCTACCATTTATCTTACTTGCTTTAGTTTTGTTTTCTTTTAAATTAAAAATCAAGACCAATTCTGGGACTAGATAATAGGATAACGGTAATTACTAGTACTCATAGTCCTCATGGGTAGCTTGACCTAACCCAACCTTATATATATATTATTTAAATTAAAAACAACGTTATTTTTTATGACATTCCTACTCCTGATATTGACCTGTACTTAACGATAATAGCTATAGCTACGTCATGCACTTGTGATTATTTAATGATTGACTAACTCAAACAAAATTGATCAAGTTTTTGACACTATTGTTGGTGACTTTGATACTGGGAACACCTGAATGCTATTACACTAGTCATTATTTTCTGTATACTATTATATTATATTATTAATGTATTGAATTGTATTTGTAGCTTATTAACTTAATTATCTTTTGAATTTCTTTACTTGATCTTGAGTTTGATGTTTATTGTAGAATTTACAATTCATCGTTATAGCCACAACTTACAATGGAAAGATGGAGCAGACAATAGTTTTATGGAAGCCAGGATATGTCTTCGTAATGTGAAACTCGCCATATAGGAGAGAGAGGTGTTCTCAAATGTTTTTAGAGGCTCAACTGATGTTTATGTCATGTTGCGACATTTGTGGGAGTACTTACTATAATCATAATTGTCGAGCACCAACTTATATGTGGGAGCAATCGAACATGTATGATCAACTTCAAGGTGTACTATGCAGGAACAACTACAATTCATAGTGGAGTAACTCTTACGCCTATAGATGAAATGATTACGCTCTAGTTGAATATTTACAACCCTAAGCAACTTCAGTTAACAAGCCAACTTTGGAAGATATAATAGTTGATTTCATTCAAGAATCAACAATCAACTTTGGAAGATACAAAATTTGGTGAATCAGATGAATCAGCTAGCAGAGGTAATATCTGATTAGATTCAAGGGAGTTTGCCTAGTTTTATTGAAACTGATGCTAAAGAATATGAAGCATCAATCACCTTTAGGAGTGGAAATGAGCTTCCAGAAGGAGAGGAAGCAAAA
Organism: Erythroxylum carthagenense; assembly: GCA_026413575.1. Lineage (NCBI taxonomy): Eukaryota > Viridiplantae > Streptophyta > Magnoliopsida > Malpighiales > Erythroxylaceae > Erythroxylum > Erythroxylum carthagenense. The sequence continues at coordinate 16,819,530 of JANZLD010000008.1, read as the reverse complement.
GAGTAGAAGTGGAAGTGGAAGTGGAAGTGGAAGTGGAAGTGGAAGAGGAAGCAAGTATTATAGATGAATTAATAAAAATCCTTGTTGAAATTAAAGCTAACTGACTTAAATTCGAGGGTGAAGACAAGATAAGGGTTGGTCTCATGAATTGATTGACAAGAGCTTCCTGAAGAAGATGAAGAAGCCTCCATTTAAGAAGGAGAAGTAGAGAAGTGGCAAGAGATAATTGAAGAAGATAAGCTAGAAACCTCTATCCAAAAAGAAGAAGAGTGGACAGAGATGATTAAAGAAGAACCGGCGAAGGAACCAAATAAGGAAACTACTACTGAAGCGTTGGTAATGACCTTAAGCTATGTTTTAAAACTCGGACCAGACCGGCCGGTCCGATGGGTGACCGGTCGATGGTCCGGTCCGGTTGATCCTTCAAAACCGGCTCTAAATTGACCCAGTCTGAACCGGTCAAAACCGATCAATTGACCGGTCGGACCGGTTGGATCGGACCTGTCCGACCGGTCCGACAATTATTTTTTTACTTTTTTTTTTTGAATTTTTAAAATTTTTTTTAATATTATATATAATTAAATATAATTATTGCATAATTATTACGTTACACCGGTTCGACCGGTGGTTGAACCGGTCG
>JANZLD010000008.1:16802575-16817155 GCA_026413575.1 Erythroxylum carthagenense | reverse complement strand
CTCATCGTAGGTTATGTATCGGAATGACCTACGGGTATTCCGGTGCGTACTCTACGGTAAGGGGGCGCTACACAGACATTAGCTAACCAGGCCTTTGAGCCATTCTTGATTCCAAAATGGGCAATACTAGACTATTACTAGATTGCCTTAAAAGCTAGGTCTTTCCAATACCTAAAAATCAACGTTGCAATTTTGATGAGTTTGTGAACTCAGTGAGTGAACCATCATCAATGTGCTCACTCATGTCAAATTCAAATATCAGGAGTATAAAACTAATTTCACAAATATATCACATTATTCAGAATCAATTCTCATTCATCATAACACTAAGTTTGTATACCAAATCACAATATACATATCATATTTCATAAGCATATTAGGATATAAGCATTTTATAAAGTCATCTCAGAAAAATCCAATCACTCATCTTAATCATTCATATCATTAACATATACATAGGTATTTCATATCACTATTTAACACAAATCAATGGTTCTTTCCAATCATTCTCAGGATACATGTAAGGATATGTATATGCAAATGCACATGAGACTCCACTTCCATTTTTATTTTTGTTGTGACTGAGCGTCTATTTAATTGTCTCGTATCTGTTGCAGATACCGAGCTCATTTTAGATACTGTCCCGTACCTATTATAGATACTAGACTCATTAATAACTGAGCCTGTGGCTCTGTGTGCACATTTCCTAAGCTTTAAGTTCTTTTTCACATTGGTCACTTTGGTCACAACTCTTTTATCTGATCATGCATATTAATGTCATGAAATGCATCATTTCATATAATATACCATCAATCATTTTCATTCAATATGCAAAACCATTTATCACATTAATCGGATCTAAGTTCGGCATTCAACATTCAGTTGAGCATTCATTTTTCCATACTCACATTCAAGTAGATAGCACTTCCAATACATTCCAGAATATTGGACTCCTTAGGCTATCAATGTCTGGAATTATCACAGTCTCATAGGTAACAATTCAATAATTGGAATTGAAACAAAAACAAATTAAATATAATGAGAAAACATTTAGGTTGACTCACGGTATGCTCTATATTAGTTATTGCCTTGATGATCTGGCAATGTCTGGATGCTGTCAGTCAATTTGTGCTTCTATATCATACAATACACATATATTTACATATTACTAACTTGTTTAATCGAATAAGTACCCAATCATACACATATATATGTGTTATGTTCAATGCATGCTCAATTGACTATCCCAGGTATGTAATCTTATTCACAAATCTTACTCATTCATTCATCATAGCTTGTATGTATCTTCTTTGCAATTAGGTTATGCATTAAGTAAGTTTGATTACTCTTAATTCATCAATCATACATTCACCAATCCCTTTTTACTATTATATTTACAAAATTTCCCAATTCTCATTTAATCATATCTAAGTCTTTACTTTTATCGTTTGAATCACATTTGCATTCACAAGAACATCCTTATACCATTAAGAACTCATACTTCTCAAATTCATATATGTTGATATCAAACAATCCATTCCTTAAGTTATAACATCAATCAATAACCTAAACTTGCCAAACACTTAACCAATTGATTCAACATCAAACTAAGTTCATTCTAAGCCCTAACCAGGTCTAAAAGCACCAATGTATAGTGTCTTATCCATATATGATTCAATCAAAAGACAAAACACAATTCTCGCTGCCAAGCATTCCATAATCATAGGAAGGAACCATACAATTCCCACTATTGTGGGATAGGTGAACCAAAAATTTCACCTTCATTTTCCTTGAACTTTTCTTCAAAATTTTGACACCTTTATGATAGTTCATCAATTACACCTCAATTATACCTTAAAAATACTTCAATTCCTCATCAATTCATCCCTAAAACAATTTATAACCTAGGGTTTCTATACATCAAGAACAAAACTTATTCATTCATTAAACTTCAAGCACATCTCATCATCAATGCTATATGCAATTCATCTCAATTCACCCCTAATCAATCTTCATGGATTTTATGCTCACATATATCACAATAAAGCAGTCAATTACTTACTTTTTAAAATCAAGGTCTCCTCAAATTAACAAGCTTAGCAAGTCTCCAAAGCATTCAAACATACCCAAAGATCAAGATGGGATAAAAGGGTTTCTTCAACTGCAAGATGAGGCCTACAAAATTTTGGCAAAAATTCAAGGATTATAGAGATTATATGAGGGTGTCGTTGGTGAGGGCAAAGAAGGAGAAAACTTAAGACCAAAACATGAAAGAAGGTGGTCTTGCAAGGGTGAAAGTCATGGGTGCAAGTGCGTGGTGGAGAGGTGGGACACATGTCTTGTCACTTGTCAAATGGAGAGCTAAGTCATGGGCCTTCCTCTTACACTACCAATTGTCAATCCATAATTAGTCTATTTATCACTTAATCACTAGGCCATATGTCATGCAACTATGCCACCATTTGTTACTCATTTATTTAAGTCATTTTCACTCTATTTTTAATTACACATGTCATCATTTCATAGGCCCAATCAACTTAAATCTCATGTATCAATTTATCTAGCCCTTTAACATTTTTCCTAGACTAGGTGCACATATCACGTTATCAATCACTCAATTGTAAGAATAAATTCCCAATTCACTAATTATAATCCATCCAAAACAAAATTTAAGACATAATCAACACAAAATTACATCATAGCCATTTAAAATGTTTCATACTTCAAGATATGTCAAATAAGCGCATATACTATTTTTACAATGTCTCTAAATCATAGTTCATATGCGTATGCAAATATGATGCATGCAAATGTAATGCACTTCATGTATTCTCATATGATATGACTCAATCTAACAATTAAATCCTTAAGTGTAGAAACGGGTTATTACAATTCTCCCCCTTAAGAAATTTCGTCCTCAAAATTCTTACCTGATTGATCAAACAGATGGGAGTACTATCTTCTCATGTTTTCTTTAGTTTTCCATGTGGCTTCTTCTCTCGAATGGTCCCTCCAAAGAACCTTAACCAATGGGATAGTTCTTGAATGGTTCTTCAACATAACTCAAATTGTTTAGTTCGATATCCCATTATCTTGACTGGTTCTTCTACATAACTCAAATTACTTACAATCTCTACTTCCTGTGCAGGTATCACACGGGTTGGGTCTGATCGATATCTTCTGAGTATACTAATATGGAAAACATTTTGAATCTAAGTCATCTCTGTTAATAATGATTAATCAGTATGCTAATGGTCATAATAATTAATCAGTATGCTAATGGTCTAACTATGTCAATAATCTCGTAAGTACCAATGCATCTAGGGCTCAGTTTTTCCTTTTTACCAAATCTCAATACTCATCGCCAAGGTGATACTCTAAAAAATACCTCATCTCCTACCTGATATTCCATATGTCTTCGGTGTTGATCTATATAACTTTTTTGCCTATCTTGAGCCCCCTTAATTCGAATGCAATCCAAATTTACCTTATCAACAGTGTCTTGGATCAATTATGGGCCTCAATAATCCTTAGTCCCTCGTCATCCCAATATAATGGCGATCGACACTTTCTACCATATAACGCCTCAAACGGAGCCATACCGATGCTACTGTAGTAATGATTGTTGTAAGCAAAATCAATAAAGGCTAAATATTGATCCTATGCTCTTTGGAACTCCAATACACAAGCCCTGAACATATCTTCAATAGTCTTAATAGTTCTCTCACTTTTTCCATTTTTCTGAGGATGAAATGTTATACCGAGCTTTAGCTCGTACCCAACGTTTTCTGTAAACTACTCTGGAATCTAGAAGTGAATCTGGGATCTTGATCAGACACAATAGAGAATGGAACATCATGCAACCTCACTACCTCATTAACATACCTCTAGGTCAATTAATCAAGTGTATTATTCTCTCACACAGGTAAGAAATGGGTCGATTTCGTTAATCTATCAACAATGACCCATATGACATCATATTACCTAGGAGTTCTTGGCAAACCCATAATGAAATCCATTGTGATCCTCTCCCATTTCCACTACAAAATAGGTAATGATTGTAACTTTCTAACTGGAGCTTGATGCTCTGCCTTAAACTGTTGATAAGTCAGACACTTAGCAACTTACTTCGCCACTTACTTCTTCTTCCATAGCCACCAGAAATGTTGTTTCAGCGCATTGTACATCTTGGTAGTACCAGGATCCATAACACAAGTTGCTAAGTAAGCTTCCTCCAAAATCTCTTTCCTCAGATCATCGACATCAGGTACACACAATCTTTGTTTCAACCACAATGTATCATCTCTCAATTCAAACTCAGAATTCAAATTTTGTTTCAACTTCTCAATAAGATTCTTAAATTTTGGATTTTTATTTAGGGCTCTTCTGATCCTTTCATGTAGTAACAATCTAAGCTTCAATATAACTATCAATGCTTCATTCTATCCCAAATTCAGCTCAACATTCAATTCTCTCAGCTGTTCTAATTTTAGTAACCTCGATGTTTAAATCTGTGTCACAGTACTATTGGATTTCCTACTTAATGCATCAGTCATAACATTAGCTTTACTAGGATGATTGCTCAATTGTACAATCATAATCTTTTAGTAGCTCAATCTATGTCTTTTGTCTCATATTAAGCTATTTTTGACTCAGCAAATATTTCAAGCTTTTGTGATTTGTAAATATCTGAAATGTCTCACTATATAGATAATGTCTCTAAATCCCCAAAGCAAATACCACTACAACAAGTTCTAAATCGTGAACCAGATAATTGAATTCATGAGGTTTCAACTATCTTGATGCATATGCAATTAATATGCCATACTGCATCAGAACACATCCTAACCCCTAGTGTGAAGCATCACTGTATACTACATATCCTCCTGATCTAGATGGAATGACTAACATTAGTGTTGTAGTTAATTGGTGTTTTAATTCTTCAAAACTCCGTTGGCACTCATCAGTCTATCGGAAGGGTGCATTCTTCTTCAGTAGCTTCGTCAAAGGGGTTGAGATCAATGAAAAACCATCGACAATCCTCCCGTAAGAACCAACTAATCTAAGAAAACTCTAAATTTTGGATACATTCCTTGGGGCTTCTCATTTTATCATTGCTTCAACTTTCTTTGGGTCCACCTGTATTCCCTGTCTAGACATTATCTGACCCAAAAATATCACTTGATCAAGCCAAAATTCACACTTATTGAACTTGGCATGCAACTATTTCTTTCTTATAATCTATAGAATTAGCCTAAAATGCTCTCTACTCTTCAAATACACTAAAATATCATCAATAAATACAATCACAAAGTGATCTAGATAAGGTTGAAATACTTTGTTCATCAGTGCCATAAATTTCGTCAGAGCATTCGTCAATCTGAAAGGCATTACCAAAAAATTCAAAATGTCCATATCTAGTCCTTAATGCACTCTTTTGTACATCAACCTCTGTTATCTTCAACTGATAATACCATAATCTCAGATCCAATTTAGTAAATACTTGAGCTCCTTATAGTCGATCAAGTAGATCATCAATTCTTGGTAAAGGATACTTATTTTTCACCTTCACTTGATTCAACTGCCTAGAATCAATACACGACCTCAAAGTTCCATATTTCTTCTTCACAAATAAGACTGGAGCTCCCTAAGGTGATATACTGGGTCTGATGAAGACCTTATCCAACAATTCCTGCAACTGGGTCTTAAGTTCCTTAAGTTTCATAGGTACCATCCTAAACGGAGGAATAGATATAGAAGCAATACCAAGGATAAGATCAATGGTGAACTTTGTCTCCCTATCTGGGGGTAATCCTTGTAATTCATTGGAAAACATGTCTAGAAAATCCCTAACAAAAGGAATATCCTGAACTGTTTGCTCAGTCCAGTTATCAGTGATATAGGCTAGGTAAGCCTCACATCCACTACGAATCAGCCTGAAGGCACTCATTAATCTAGCTGACACTGCATGACTAACACCTTGAAATATTACTCTAGATTGAGTAAGAGATTCAATAATCACCTCCTTGGTGTAGCAGCTCATCACAACCCTGTGTGCAACAAGTCAGTCTATGCCTAGGATAAGATCTATCTCTCTCAATTGTAGTACTATCCGATCAACATCTAATTCAGCCTGATCAATCCGAATAATACACTTTTTACAGACTTCTCCACTCACGGTAGTATGACCTACTGAAGTACTCACGTCTAAGCCATATCTCAATATCCCTCTCTCACAATGCAGCTTAGATGCCAGATGCGGTGTGATGAATGAATGTGTAGATCTTAAGTCTAGCAATGTAAATGCCTCTAAATTAAAGACCTGTAACACACCTACAACGACATCTGGGGAGTCCTGAGCCTTCTGTCTGGTAATGACATAGATCCTAGCCTAAGACTATGATTGATTGCTTTGCACCTCAATTCTGACACTAAGACTTGAAGAATTTGTTCTATCTCTGCCTCTGCCTTTTTATACCACTCCACTGACTCTAATTTGGTGGACAGTTATTTTAGTTATTATTCCTCCTCTCACTTTTGACTATGCTCCAACAATAACAGTATAATCTCTGATCCGATTCTCGAAGGAGTCACAACGTAGGCAAGCTCCTGACATCTTCCAACATTCACCACCAAGTCTCTTCCCACAGTGTTCATAGTTAGGCATTTGTGGTGGTTGCGTACTATAAGTCTGCCACCCAAATGCCTGATTTTTACCAGAATAACTAAAGCTGCCTTTCGGCCTAAACCCTGACTATCTCAATCTCGACTGTGATCGTGACGGTCTACTCTGGCGTTTACTGAATTTTCTTTGAGAATCAGCTTAAAATTCGTGAGACCTCTTCATTTTGAACTCTTGCCTATACTCACCCCATTCATCCGTCAGTAGATGATTAATTCTGATTAAAGCAACTTTCAGCTCAGTGACGTTGCTCAAATTAGTAATTGCCAGCCTCATTTTGATTTCCATATTCAATCCATTTTCGAACTGTCACACTTGTCTTCCTCAGTTGGGACCAAAGCTATTGCGTATCCCAACAACACATTAAATCGCACTTATACTCAACTATAGTGAGATTCCCTTATTTATGATCAAGGAACTCCTTCATCTTTCTATCTAGGTAGATCTTTGGCATGTAGTTCTCCTTGAAGACCCTCAAAAAGTCTTCCCACGTCAGTTTGCAAGGTTGGGCAAAACTATTGAGAACAGTTTTCTACCATTGATAAGTCGGACCTTGCAATAATGAGATAACATAATTAAACCCCTCGTTCGGCTCACAATCCATCTGGTTCAATATCCTTTCTGTCCTCTCTAATTAGTTCTCTACCTCGACAAGGTTTGTACTTTCGTAGAAGTCTACAACTCCTTGTTTCCTAAGTTTATATCTCCTTTCTCTCCTCTCAGGTACCGTCGGAGGCATTAGTTCAGATTGGGGTATAGGAGACTCTCTATTAGCCCCTATTAACTTAAGGTCAACTGATTTAATGAATCGGTCTCCGACAACGGATGACCTATAACAGACAACAATTGTGATCACTATACGAATCTCTTGCTAGATATCATGTTAAATCTACTCCTATATGTCCCTAGGGGTGCCAAACCATGCTCTGATACCAAAATGTAACATACCATTCTTATAGGACATATACCTGACATTCTAGAGAATATTTGAGCACATACCCCATAGGAATGGCATGTTAGAGCAATCACATTATCATATTCAAGGCATCATAAACACAATATTCATAAAAACATTTTTCCCATTTAATTCACAAACATAATTTACATTGTAGCATTACATCTCATAATCCACATTTTTACATATTTAACATCTAAAAGTTTGTTGTCTTATACAAAATATCTAACATGAAATGGGATGCTAATAGAAACTTTCTAACTAAACTCCTCAGATATCAGCTGACCAAACCTTTAAGTCATTCTTGATTCTAAAATGAAAAATACTAGACTGCTACTAGATTGCCTTAGAAGTTAGGTCTCCCCAGTACCCGAAAATTAACGTTGCAATTTTAATGAGTTTACGAACTTACTGAGTGAACTATCATCGATATGCTCACTCATGTAAAAACACAAATATCAGGAGTAAAAAAGCAATTTCACGAATATATCACATTATTTAGAATCAATTCTCATTCATCACATCACTCAGTTTGTATACCAAATCATAATAAACATATCATATTTCACAAGCATATTAGTATTATAAGTAATCATAAAGTCATCTTAGAATAGTCCAATCACTCATCTTAATAATTCATATCATCAACATATACATAGGTATTTCACATCACTATTCAACATAAATCAATGGTTCTTTCTAATCATTTTCATGAAACATGTAAGAATACATATATGCAAATGCACATAAGACTCCACTTCCATTTTTATTTTTATTTTGATCGAGTGCCTATTTAACTGTTCCGTATCCATTATGAATATCAAGCTCATTTCAGATACTGTCCCGTACTTATTGTGGATACCGAGCTCATTAACAAGTGAGCTTGTGGCTTTGTGTGCCTATTTCTTAAGCATTAAGTTCTTTTTCACATTGGTCACTTCAGTCATAACTTCTTTATCTAATCATGCATATTAATGTCATGAAATGCATCATTTCATATAATATACTATCAATCGTTTTCATTCAATATGCACAGTCATTTATCACATTCATCGGATCTAAGTTTGTCATTCAACATTCAGCGGAGTACTCATTTTTCCATATTCACATATAAGTAGATAACACTTTTCAATACATTCCCGAATATTGGACTTCTTGGACTATCAATGTCAGAAATTATGACAATATCATAGGCAACAATTCAATAATTGGAATTTAAACAAAAACAAATCAAATATAGTGAGAAAATATCTAGGTTGACTCATAGTATGCTCCATATTAGCTATTACCTTAACAATCAGGGAATGTCCGGATACTACCAGTTAATTTGTGCTTCTATATCATGCAATACACATATATTTATACATTCTTAAATTGTTTAATCAAATGAGTACCCAATCATACACAAGTATTGTTGGGCACCAATTATCCGGAAACCAACCTCTTGCGAATATCATGAAACTAATCGTGAAGCCTGAGCGTATTATCCGATAGGGTTATTTCCAAAAATCCTTATTAGGCATCATCCCACAAAGGTGGCGTGCCCATGACAATCAAACATCAAAACAAACTTATTACTTTAATGCGACTAAGCCCTCATGATTACAAAATCTAGCTTAAAAATACAAAAATGTGCATAATCAAGGTTAGGTCTTGACTCTCTTTTACTCCATATTTTGCTCATCACCTGGACATGGGGAGGAGAATGGGGGTGAGCTTGAACCATTTTTCTTATCATAGTAAACTTTCAGTGAGTATAAAATACATGTTTCCTAGGCTTTTAGCCAAAATCCACAAGTCACAAAACATGAATGCATCAAACTTGATCAAACTTATCATGAGCACATAAGCACATCAGAATGGTCTCGGTAAGTCCAAAACATGATGCACTACACATTCCCATATAATGGTTCTGTGTAGTCGTAAACTTGAGGGATTCCTTGAAAGAGCTCTGTGCCATTAGCGGCCAGGCGGGAGAAGCGTATACTTGGGTCAACTTGCACATGACGGTTCTTAAGGGATTACCACAAACCCACATAACACATAGATTTCAAAATCTTGTAAGCTTGATCCCCAAAATGGCACATTTTGAAAACTTGAGTTTTATGAGCATACAATATTTCATATGCGATTTCAAAACTTGATTTCATAAACTTGCTATTCTTTTCAGAAATCACTTGAAAAATCTCTTTATAAATCATTACACAGTTCATGTAGCAAACATATAGCATATTTTACAAATCATGCAAAAGTAAAAGATGCAACACTTATGATGCAATTGAAATTAGTAACTTCTTTGCTTTAAAGAAAAATAGTAGTGGCTTATTTACTTTATTATAAACATGTACTCACCTTGATTTCTTTGCTTATAGTCATGCTCAAACATGCCTCTTCTCTTGTTCCTCTTGCCTCTTTGATCCCTTTATATAATAACAGAAATCCTACTCAATAAGATTTTCAATAGAAAATTCCTCAAAACATAATCACTGAAATTGGTTCTAGAATACTTAAACCTAAGCCTTTTCTAAACTCTATGAACTAAAATCTTTCTAAAAATTCAAAAGACTTAAAATGATCTTACTTTCATTCTTCACCAACTGAAGGGATCTTTAGCTCAAAGGGAAGCTCTTCTCTTCCTCTTTCTTTTTCCTTTCTTGAACAATTCCAAAATCTCTCTTGAAGGCTAACACAATTGAAACCCTAGCTTATTTTCTATTCTTTCTCTCATTCTCTTCTTCTCTTTATATTTCTCTCTCTTTTTTATGACATTCTCTCTCTTCTCTTAAATTTTCGTTCTTCTCTTCTACTTATCCTTCCATTCACGTTTTTCTTCTTCATTTATAAGCAAGACAACACTTCTTCTTCCAATTATGCCCTTAATGATTGAGAAATGTCCCATTTGCCCTTCCAGTTATGCCTTATGTCTTCTATACTTAAGTGTCTTGCCAAAAGCACCATTGAATATTTTGACATAACTCTTTCTTCTAGAAAAGTGTTCTCCCTTGTCTTAAGCTTCCGATGAAATCAAAATCAATCCACTTGGTTCAGTGATTCGAAAGATATACTTCAAACATTTTTGGACTGCTCTTGTCCAAATCAGCATACTATGTACAACTTCTATCTGAAATTTAAACATCTTAAAAACTGAATTAGATTCCAATTTCTTCATACCATTTGTAGCTCCATGTCTCTATTTCACAAAAAATTAGAAATCATCTCATTTGGAGCTCTACTGATCCAAAAACATCAAAATACTGAAGTATATTTAGTGGAATCAAACTAGTTCATAGTATTTAAAAATACACACACTGTACCCGTCCCACGTTTTTCACTAAATGTCTCTCACTTCATTTCAGATGGCTACGATTTTTGGTGGAGATGTAGAGCAATGTATTACAAGTCCAATGGTGTAAGAATCAAGTCATTTGAGTCTCTAGAGAAGAAGTTATGGTGAAAGAATCCAATCTGGTTTTATCCTCAATCAAATTGAACCTATCGTGGGACAATTAGTATAACTTTCTCTAGAGATATAGGATTTAGGATTTCTTTATATTGTTAGAAATAAGACTTCAAGAGATACAACTTTCATGAGACATAGAAGACAAATTCTATCTTCTGAGGAATCAAAAATATGATAGAAGATGTATAGTGAACAGTAACCCAGAAGAAGTTTATGAATAGTAACACAGAAGAAGCTTGCAATTGTCATAACTTCCTCTACAGATATCAGACTTAGGTATTCTTTGGATTTTTTGAAAGAAGAGTTCAAGTGATACAACTTTTGTGAAGACCTCAAAGATAAATTCCATCTTTGGAAGGATCAAAAATGGAATAGAAGATGTAAGGTGAACTTAGAAGAAGTTTATAAATAGTAACACAGAAGAAGCTTGCAATTATCATAACTTCCTCTATAGATATTGGATTTAGGTATTCTTTAGATTTTTGAAAGAGGACTTCAAGAGATACAACTTTTATGAAGATCTCAAAGACAAATTCCATTTTTTGAAGGATAAAAAATGGGACAGAAGATGTAAGATGAACAGTCACCCAGAAGAAATTTACGAACAGTAACACAGAAGAAGCTTGAAATTGTCATAACTTGCTCTACAGTCATTGTATTTAGGTGTTATTTAGATGGTTTAAAAGAGGAATTCAAGAGCTATAACTTTAATGAAGATCTCAAAGACAAATTCCATCTTATGAAGGATTAAAAATGGAACAGAAGATGTAAGGTGAACAGTAATCTAGAAGAAGTTTATGAACAGTACCACAAAAGAAGCTTACAATTATCATAATTTCCTCTACAGATATCAGATTCAAGAGATAGTACTTTAATGAAGACCTTAAATACAAATTCCATCTCTTGAAGGATCAAAAATGGGACAAAAGATGTAAGATGAATAGTAACCCATAAGAAGTTTATGAATAGTAATATAGAAGAAGTTTACAATTGTCATAACTTCCTCTACAGATATCAGATTTAGGTGTTCTTTAGATGGTTTGAAAGATAACTTCAAGAGCTACAACTTTAATGAAGACCTCAAAGACAAATTCCATCTTTTGAAGGATAAAAAATGAAATAGCAGATGTAAGGTTAACAGTGACCCAGAAGAAGTTTATGAACAGTAACACAGAAGAAGTTTTAGGCATGAATTTCGACTCTAATATCCAAAATTCTCATACTATATACTGTTGGATAGATAACAGAAAGATCTACAACTTTAAAGAAGGCAACTTTGCCAAAATCTATCTAGATCAATCCCAAATTTTCCCTTAAAATCCAAATATGAATTTTACATTCATCCACCAATGTACTACACTCAGTTCTCATTTCATGACAAATTTTGAGACTCTTAGAGACATAAATTTAAATTCTATGTCTTCATAATAAATATATCCATATGTTCCTAGTTTAATCCAAATCACGAATCATCATATTTAGATAACTAAAGAAAAAGTTGTGGCTAAAAGACTGAAGCCTACTCCATAAACATTTTCTAGATCAACCATCCATTTTGTTTCACAATCTTTCCTTAACACAAATCATACTAAGATCATCTTTTCTACTTCACTTACTCCTCATTCTCAATTTCATTTCAAATCAATATAATCTATAAAGAAATTTATAATCCATGTTTAATCATGAATACCAATAACAGAACATACACCTATGTACCTATTCTTCATCACTTCAAAATCTTTTATCCACCAGAAACACCAAAGCAAAACTTGAATCTATCCACATTTCTCATTTATTAGTTCTAGTCTTCTAAGAAAATTTCGGGTTCCAACAAGTATATGTGATATGTTCAATGCATGCTCAATTAACTGTCTTGAGTATGTAATCTTATTCAAAAATCTTGCTCATTCATTCATCATAGTTTGTATGTATCCTGTTTGTAATTAGGTTATGCATTAAGTAAGTTTGATTACTCTCAATTCATCAATCCCTTTTTAGTATTATATTTACAAAATTTCCCAATTCTCATTGAATCATAACTAATTCATTACTTACATCCTTTAAATCACATTTGCATTCATAAGAACATCCTTATACCATTAACAACTCATATTTCTCAAATTCATATACGTTGATATCAAACAATCAATTCCTTAAGTTATAACATCAATTAACAACCTAAACTCGTCAAACACTTAACCAATTGATTCAACAGCAAACTAAGTTTATTTAAGCCCTAATCAAGTCTAAAAGCAGCAATGTATAGTTTCTTATCCATATATGATTCAAATAGAAAATAGAACACAATTTTTCCTCACTGTAAAGCATTTCCATGATCATGGGAGGGAACCATACAATTCCTATTATCGTGGGATAGGTGAACTGAAAATTTCACCTTCATTTTCCTTCACCTTTTCTTCCAAATTTTGACACCTTCATGATAGTTCATCAATCACACCTCAATTATACCTTAAAAATACGTTAATTCCTCATCAATTCATCCCTACAACAATTTATAACCTAGGGTTTCCATACATTAAAAACAAAACCAATTCATTCATCAAACTTCAAGCACATCTCATCATCAACCCTACATGCAATTCATCTCAGTTCACCCCTAATCAATCTTCATAGATGTTATGCTCACATATATCACATTAAAGCAATCAATTACTTACTTATTTAGCTCAAGGTCTCCTCAATTTAATAAGCTAAGCGAGCCTCTCAAGAATTCAAACATACACCAAGAACATGATAGGATAAAAGAGTTTCAATTATAAGATGAGGGCTGCAAAATTTTGGCAAAAATTTAAGGGTTATGGAGATTATGTTAGGGTGTCGTTGGTGAGGGGAAAGAAGGAGAAAGCTTAAGACCAAAACATGAAAGAAGGTGGTCTTGCAAGGGTGAAAGACATGGGTACAAGTACATAGTGGAGAGATGGGACACATGTCTTGCCACTTGTCAAATGGAGAGCCAAGTCATGTGTCTTCCTCTTACAGTACCAATTGTCAATCTATGACTAGTCCATTTGTCACTTAATCACTAGGCCATATGTCATGCAACTATGCCACCATTTGTCACTCATTTATTAAAGCCATTTGTCACTCTATTATCAATGCCACATGTCACCATTTCATAGGCCCAATTAACCTAAATTCTCATGTATCATTTTATCAAGCCCTTTAACATTATTCCTAGACTAGATGCACATATCCCCTTATCAATCACTCAATTGTAACAATAAATTCCCAATTCACTAAATATAATCCATGCAGAACAAAATTCAAGACATAATCAACACACAATTACATCATAATTATTTAAAATCTTTCATACCTTGGGATGTAACATCCCACTCCCCCAAGACTCGAACTCGACATCGAGGGTGATATCCGAGCCTATGCTTCACAAGGGTGGTATGCTAGAGCACTCAATTACAGTCCAAAAACTCAGTATGACATTTTTAAACATTTTGAAATAAT
>JANZLD010000008.1:16764135-16777435 GCA_026413575.1 Erythroxylum carthagenense | reverse complement strand
TCCAAAGAACACCTTAATCTGAGTTCTCTAGAGAAAGTTATGACAATTTTTCCAATTTATCTTACCCTTTGTCCGGACTCGTCTAATCCTATCGTCTAGTCCCACTTTTGACCCTGCAGGTGATAGAATTTGTCTTCAAAATCTTCATAAAATTTATATATCTTGAAGTCTTCTTTTGATATGTCCAAAGAACACCTTAATCTAATATCCATAGCGAAAGTTATGCCAAATGTCCAGAAACAGATTTGGTATGGTTGAAGGCAAGTACTGTTTTAGTTAATGACTCCGAATGCTGGGCTCCGGAAGCGGGGTCCAACAATCTCAATATCTTGTCACACCTTCTCATAAAGTTGTTTAACAACTTTGATGTTCTTTTCTCCATCTATACTGGCAAAGTTATAAACAAGTAAATAAAAACAAATTTTGGGGTATCAAAGGATTAAATCTATAGACAGTCTCAAAAGAAGAATTATTAGTAGCAAAATGCACAATTTTATTATAAAGAAATTCGACATGTGACAAACAATCTCATCCTAAGTTTTAATGTTCATTTTAATTGTGGCACGTAACAAAGTTGTAAGAGTATGATTTATTGTCTTAGTTTACCCATTAGTTTGTGAGGGATAAGTCATGGACAAGAGAAGTTTTATACCTATCTTTCCCCCCAAAATGCACCAAAAATGGCTTAAGAATTTGGCATCCTGATCTAAAACAATACTCTAAGGCATCCCATAAAGGTGTACCACCTATTGCAAGAAAAATTCAACCATATTCTCTACATCATCTATTTTGTGACATGGTATGAAATGTGTCTTCTTAGAAAACCTGTCAATAATAAAAATAGAATTTCAACCCTTCCTAATTCTAGGCAATCCCAATATAAGGTTTATAGATAGATCTGCCCACGAATGATTAGGAATAGCTAAAGAGGCGTAATGACCATGGGGTAACACTTTTGACTTAGCCCTCTTATAAACTTCAAAATGATAACAAACTTTCTCAATATCTTGATTCATTTCTGGTTAAAAGAAATGTTCAACTAGGATGTCTAAGGTTTTCTTAATGCCAAAGTGCCTTATCAATGCACCTTATGAGCTTCTCTCACAAAAGACTCTTAAAAAGCAATTGGGCACAGTTAACCTAGTATCCCTAAATAAAAGTATCTCATGTCTATAAAACTTCCTAAATGCTGATTTTTTATAAGCACTAGACACAATACTAAAAAATGCACATAAATATACAATATGCTCATCAAATGATTCAATATACACAAGAATATCATTAAAATACACCATCACAAATTTATGAACAAATTCGCTAACTCAAATCCTAACAATTTTGCATCAAGTATGGAAAGAAGAACATACTTATAAGATAATGCGTTTGTAACCACATTTTCCTTACCTTGTTTGTATTTGATGACATAAGAAAAGGACTCAACAAACTCTATCCATCTAACATATCTTTCATTTAGCTTACCTTGTCGCTTTAAACGTTTCAAAGGTTTGTGGTTTGTGTGAAGGACAAATTCTTTAGGCCAAAGGTAGGGCTTCTATGTCTACAATATTGGCACCAATTTATACATATCTTTATTGTACATAGGATAATTAATCATTGCACCATTTAATTTCTCACTAAACCAACCAGATGCTTTTCATACATTAGAACATCTCCAATCCCTATATCTTAAACATTATATTCAATTTCAAACATCTTGGCAAAATAAGGTAAAACAAATAAAGGGGCTGAATTAGGTTTTCCTTTAATAATGGAAAATTTGTCATCTTACTCTTTTTTCCCCTAAAACCCGACACCCTTCTTAATCACCTAGCTAATGAAGCAATTTTAGTGCTGAAGTTTTTGACAAACCTCATGTAAAACTCGCTAAAAGATGAAAACTTCGCAATTTATTTAGTGATTTCAGTGTAGGTCAATCTTTAAATGTCTTGACCTTTTCCTCATCAAATTAGATTCCCTTTGCACTTATAATATAGCTAAGAAACACAATTTGATTGATGAAAAAAGAAAACTTCTTAAGATCACCAAACAACGAATCAACACTTAAAACATTCAAAACTACACATAAATATTTAATATGCTCATTAAATGATTTGCTATGCACAAGAATATCATTAAACTACATCACCACATATTTACTAATAAATTTATGCAGAATATGATTCATCAATCGCATAAATGTGCTTGGAGCTTTAGTAAGTCCAAAAGGCATAATCAATTACTCATATAAATTATATTTAGTTTTAAAGGTGGTCTTCCACTCATCTCCCTCTCATATCCTAATTTGTTGATATCTACTTTTCAAATCAATTTTAGAAAAATATATGACGCATGCAATTCATCTAACATATCATCAAATCTAGGTATAGGATTTTGATACTTTCCCATGATTTTATTGATAACTCTACAATCAACACACATTCACCACGAGCCATCCTTGTTAGGAACTAAAAGTCCTAGAACTACACAAGGACTCCTATTTTCCTTTACATATCCATTAGCTATTAACTTTTCAATTTACCTTTAAAGCTCATTTGTCTCCTTAGGATTACTTTGACTGGCTAGTCTATTCAGAATTTGTACTCTAGGGATGAAATCAATTTAATGTTTTATCTATCTAATAATTTGGCAAAACAATTGGTTCACTGAGAAACATATTCATAAACTCATGTAAAAATAAAACAACAACACTTGACAAAGAAGAGTTAAGTTCGTTAGAATTAAAATAGGCCTCTTTGTACATAAATACAAATATAGGTTGTTGGGAATAAAAAGCCTACTTCACATGTCCTATTTTTGTAAACAAACTCTATTTATTTTCTAATTGATCTTTCTTTTCACTCTTTTCAACTTGTCTTCCTTTTCTCTCTTTATTCTCTCTACTTTTAACTTCTTGTTTTCTATTTTAAAAATCTCCTTGCATTTTCTCTTGTTTTCTCTCAATTTTTCTCTCCTCTTCTTTTCTATCAATATCTCTTTGAATCTTTAGTTAATTTTCAAAATATTAACATGGTGAAAATAATACAAGAGCATAAGTTTATCATCAAGTACAAATGAATATCTATTCCTAAACTTGTCAGCTTAACCCCACTATCATACTGTCATGGTCTACCTAACAACATATGACTAGCATATATAAGCACTACATCACATAAATTTTCATACTCATACCTCCCAATAGAAAAGGAAATTAATGCCTACATACCAACCATTACCTTCTAACAATCATTTATCCATTAAAACTTACATGGCTTAGGATATTGTGTAGTGGGTAAGTTCAATTTCAACATTAACATAATGCTAGCCATATTTTTACATTTTCTCCATCAATAATTAAGCTACATACGTTTTCTTAGATATGACAATGTGTATGGAAGAATTTCTGTCGTTGAGCCTCAAACTCCTTCATTTGCATATTCAAGGCATGTCTAACTACAATCATCTGTCTATCAACCATATATTGTTCTCCTTCACTTTCTCTAATTCCCTGAGAATGGACTTCTTCTTTTTTATGCTTAATTTCTAATTCATAGTTACCATCTTCTCTAATGATCATTGTGTGGTTATTAGGACATTATCATGTAATAAATCCTCTTTCCAAACATTTAAAGTATTTAATATCTTTATTTTGGATGTTTTAAACCTCTACTTTGGACTTTTCTATACTACTCTCTACATCTTTAGAATTTAAGTTGTCCTCCTTCCTTTTGAAAACATTTTTATGTTGTCCTCCTTCCTTTTGAAAACATTTTTATCTTCTTTTTTACTCCAATTTGATTTCCAAGATGAGGAGCTCAAATTATGTACAATATGTGAAGAACCCCTAAGTTCCCTTTCAACCTTAGTTGTCAAGTGAACCATATCCTACAATTCCACAAAATGTTGCAACTCAATTATATTAGTTGTTTCCTTATTCAACCCTTGTAAAAATCTAGCCATGGCCTCTTGGTCATCCTCTATATTTGCTTGTATCAATGTAATATCCACCTCTTTATGATACTCTTTTAATAATTTAGACCTTTGAGTAAGCCCCTGCAACTTTTGATATAAGTCCATATAGTAATGTGAAGGAATAAATCTTCAACTCATGACCATTTTCATTTCCTCTCAAGTCATTAGTGGACGTTATTGATTTTGCCTTCGAGCTTGTGTAAGTTTATCTTACCAAATTATAACATAATCATTTAATTCAAAAGATGTTAATTTCACCTTTTTCTCTTTAGAGTAATGTGGTAGTCAAACATCAATTCTACTTTTTTCTCCCACTCCAAATATTCTTATGGATCACTTTTTTGTTGGAATAACGAAACACTTTGATGCTCCCAAGATCAGAATCTACAGTATCTCTTCTCCATTAGTCCCTCATGAAACCTCTACCACCTCGACCACCTCTACCTCTTTGGCCAAACTCATAATTAGCAACTTGCTCCTGTTTTAAATATGCAAAAACAGCACCATCATCCTCATGAACGTCATTATATGATTGCCTTCCATGCCTCCAATCAATAACATCTCTTTAATCTCGAGTTTAACATAATTCAACAATTTCTACTTCTTAAGTTTCTAACTAACCTCTTAGACTACCAAATGTGTGGTCAAATTATTGTTACATGGCCTTTAAAACAAAAGATATAACAACATTGGTTGATTCTTCCTCATCCACCCCACTAGTTGCTCCTTTAGCAACTCCTTTATTCTTGGAGGCCATTGTTGTGAATTTTCCAAAGTAGAAAGGAAAGCAAGTCTTGTCAAATTCTCTCCCTCATGTATTTACACTTAACATAGTATGCACTAAACTCTTGTGTTTACACCTAATTAGGTTTTTTATAATAATAATCTCACCATCTCGCCTTTTCCCTCTCAATTCCCTAAATCTCAACTCTAGAATGTGTTATCAACTTACACAAGGCTTCACGTTCTTATGAGTTAATCAAGAATTAAAGATTAAAGGGGTATATGATGGAAAATAATAAAAATTAAGGATAATAACACACTTTGGAATAAGTTTTTGCTAATAATTAATAGAAAAGAAGTCAAACCACTCAAAGAAGGCTTAATTCTTAAAACTTGAAAATTTGGATAGAATTGAAACACAAAGTAACATGTAGATCTTTGAATTTCTAGAAAAGAATTCATCCAGATTTGTTTCTTTTCTTTTGTTTTTTTATAAAGGATGATTTGTTAGGCCCTAATGTTATTAACTTAGGCAGCAGCCAACCATCTCTTATTTTTTTCTTTTTTTTTTTTGAACAAACTCAATCAAATAATATTAGAGAATAACAAAGAACGATAAAGATAACGATGAAAGATGAAGGATAACAAAGAATTGCAAATCAAGGGAAAGAAGAATTAGAAAACAACAACATCAAGAATGAAAACAAGAATAAGATCAAAATAAGAACAACAAAAAAAAAGAAAGGCAAGAAGATCTAACCTAATTCAAGTGTTGTGCTCTGATGCCATAATTGATTCAAACGTCAATACGAATTTATTAAAATCCCAACATCAAAAGAATTACTCAGATCACTTTACTCAAATTAGATTTATTCAAACATAACAACTCAATGCCCATATGAATAAGAACCAGATGAAAACATAATAAGATTGACGCTATACACTAACGAATCAAAGATTAACGTGATAAGTCATATTAGAACACCATAAGAACACTTGTTCTTGATAAGTTCAACCTTAGGTCAAAAATAAGGAAAGAGAAAACCTCTTACATCGTATTTCACACGAAGATAATCTATCGATTCATGTTCGTTTTATGTTTGTCTTATATTTAATACCCTTAATAACATAAAAACCAGGCTAATACTTGGTTAACAAAGGCCTAACTAATTAGTTCTTGCCTAAAAATAAGCCTAATAATTAGTACAACAAGATAATAGCCCTAAAAGAATGTTAATGACCTCAAATAACATAAAAAAAACAAGCCCCAATTAAGACAAACAACCAAAAACGAGTTGAGCTTGACAACTCTTTTATATCAGCATTATGCATACAACTGGTTGGTCGGAGGGATTCTGCATTTCGACCCCCATCAACTTGGCGTTTGAACTGACTTTAATGATTAAATGATATCCCTCCAAAGGTAAATTATTAGATGCCAAGACCCGAATTCTCTTTGCAGCCACAAAATAAGTTTTCCGTTCACATTAAGATAAGTACAATTAGTGGATCTTAGGGTAGCACAAGTGTCGATGGAACATGCCCTAAAATTGGTAAATCATGATTTTTGAAGACCCAATCTTTTGAAGACTTGGCGTGTTCAAATTTAGACCCACTACTTGGATACCTTCATGAAAACTGCGACTACTAATCTAATGTTCATTCATAGAAGTAAGTTAAAAAATTGTAACTAATGCACCGTTGCAGAGCTATCAATTACTGCATAACTCTTTATGATCAAGCTACCTGCTATGACAAAAATCATTTGGACCTGTAGAAGGTTTTTTTTTTTTTCTGTGTCATTATGCTTCTTGCCCCTAATTCAATTTCCAGTTAAGGTTATTGTTGATTGCGGTTGTTGATATAAATGGATTAGAAATTCATAAACAGTTCTTTATTTTGCCACACTGATCTCTACTTGCCATAAGCTTGACTCCAACTGTGGATGTTATTTGGACAAGAAGCGATAGCATGTAAATTGGTATAGAAAATAATTATTTAGCCTAACAACTTCACTTGTATAAGTATTTACAGAAGCTGTACAGTAGTACTGTAAACAGGACGATATTTCTGATAACAGATTTAAGCAATCTTAAAATGGCAAAAATATTAAATCACCAAGGCGAAAATGCAATATCTGAATTCTTGTGTGCAAAACAAATGCTACTCTTAAATCCCATTTCTCGTACCCAGTAATGGGATTCAAGTATAGCACTTGTTTGTGGAATAAGTTGTAGACATCTCACTAGGACAAGGTGGTGAATCCCACGACAGATCAGATTTCCATGCGTCAGGGAGATTTGAGGGCAGACTGAAGGGAAATCCCATCGGTCGGACGGCCCCCCACTGGCTATTTTCATGAATTTCACTTTGATTCTTCCTCAGCACGGCCTCATCTTCTCCTATGCATGTATGTCCTTGGACGTTATGGGGAAAACTGAGAGAGAATCCGCTGAGCTGATGTTGCGGGAATCCTGAGTCCATACTTTCAGAAGCTTTACTAATATCAATTATGCCAGGATTCAGTACCATGGAAGGAGCAACTGAGCACTTGGTTAAACCTGACAATTCAATTGGTGAAAACAGGAAGTTGGGAAGGTCTCCATTGGATGGTGCAAATACAGAAGGCTTTTCGACTGTGGGACAGATAGGCTTGTAACCTGGGATATCTAATCCAGGGAAGCTAGTTATGGAGCTTGGTTGTTGTTGTTGCAGGAGGTCATTGACAGAGCATGTTTGGAAAGAACTTATTTCCGTTGTGCAAGAAATATTCTCTGAACTGAAAGGGGTGCAGTTTGCAGCTTGATTGAGCATGTCAGGTGAGGCAGTATCTTGCAATGTAGAGAACCAAGACTGAGATAGAGTTCTTTGTGTCATGGAGTTGGTTTTCTTGAATATCCTGCAGATAGCCCATGCATCCTGTAACAGCAAAAACAAGTTCCTTGTTAATACATATCATCCTAAAGAAAGTGACAAGAAGTACTGGAAATGATGACGAGTCCTGGGGATCAGTACATTTGCCGGAAGGCTTTTGTCCAGGACTTTTTTCGGTGGTGATGGTTCTCCAAGAGAAGGTAGTCGAAATTCGTGCATCATCCAGTCCGTTTTAATCCCTCTGGCAGCTCTACCTCTGTAGAAAACAAGGGACTTCTTCAAACCTATGCACTTGGTGCCATCTGAGGAGTAAATAGGACGGTCAGTTCCAGTCGCCTTCCAAAACCCAGCTCCTGTCACTCGATTAGGCCTTGCACTGTTCCTGTACTTACGATCTCTAGGGCAGTAGAAGTACCACTCTTTCTCACCTGTAGTCGCAAGCTCTGCGGTGGGAAGTGATAAAAAAAATAGAAAATGCTCGTAAATTTTTTATTTACTTGGCATGAACTATATGTATAGAATAACAGAAACAACGATACACAGAGGAATTAAAGATCTGAATTTATCTAATTAATGGTAGTGTTTGGATTATGTTAAACTTTTTGTGCTTCCTCATGATGACATAGAATCTGCCAAAGATGGAGAATCATTTTAAGTGAACGGCAGCCATTGGTTAAGACAGGCTACACCGCTGCATACAACACCGTTTTCAGAAGGTAACTGCAGGAAAATTTTGTTCTTGTTTCCACACTTGGGAAGAAAAAGAGGTAGAGGAAGAGTGAAATATCCTGTTTTCATGCATTCCAAGTTATTCAAAGACGAAACAGGGTTCAGGGAAGACGATTTGGCGAACTTAAATCTCAAATTCAAACCATAATCAGGCAATAGAGACGTATTATCTTACTTGGAAGATCCCAGGGATCATATTTATAGATGTCGACTTGCTTGATCAACTCGATAGGCAAAGTTCGTTGCTGTATCTTCCTCTTGAGATAAAATCCAACAAGTTCCTCATCGGTTGGATGAAATCTAAAACCAGGCAACATCACATCATCATTCTTGTCAGCATCATTCTTCACTTCCATGTCCCTGTTCGCTTGCTTTTTTCACTCTTTCTCTGAACTCTGAATCTGGAGATGGTAGAAGAGGTGACAGACGTTCAACTAAAGAAATAAGGATTGGACTACTCTTGATAGTGCTGGTCTCAAAAACTTGTAAGCTCGAGAGTTAAGGAGTTCAAGTTGTTATGCAGATAATGAACATCATAATCAGTAGAATAGATTCACTTCACAAAATTCAAAGCCAAATATGTAAGGTGGTCTGTTGCCAAAGCTTAGGCGGGACAGTTAAGTGTTGGATTGTGTGTTTTATGCTAAAATCAAGAACTGTTGAGAAGTTGCGAGTAAAACTAACCAAAGAGCTCTCTCTCTTTATCTTAAAATTGCTGAAAAGGAACAATGGTTCCTGTATGTGAGCTCACTTGCTGTCTTGAATCATCTTCGCCCGTGTTTTACACTGGAATTTGGAAAGACCTTGGCAAAGGATTGGGATTTGTAAACCAAAATGGTTTCAATCCGCTCAGCTTTGGTATCTCATGGGAAGTTGTCCTTTTTATCTTCACCAAATCAAAGACAAAATGACAAATCAACCTTCCAATGTCTCACTATTTTATTGCCAAATCATGATCGCGTTTTATCCTACTGTTTTTAGTTTAAGAAAATGGATTAAGGTGCTGGAACAATTCCTAAAAGGTAAAAGAAAGGCAATTTAGAAAGTCTTGGAACTTAAAATTCAATCCACGAGATCCTCTGCAACTCCACTTCAGAGCCCCTCTAACAAAAGTTTACTATTTTGCATATCCTGGGATCTACAAAATGCTATTTCTATTCTAGACATTTAAAAAATGTCATAGAGATTCCTGAAATGGATCATCAACAACAAGAGCAGACACGGGACCACCTGAAGTCTTTTGGTAATAAAAAATATGGAATGAGGATTTGTCATCTTTAGGAGGACATTTCTCAATCTTTTTTTAAAGGCGCAGCTACAAATATACCCACCTTCAGCTTATTAACTTACTCCGACTAGAGAAACTCACGAGTAACTAGTTTTCAAGAGTCTCCGCATAATAACTTCGCAAGAGGATCCCACTCCTTTTATGCAAATTCCTCGCCTACACTATTCACTTGCCAATAGTAAATTTACAGAAGTAATAAATATAATTTGACGTGTGAGATAAATGTGTATATTGATAGAAAAAATAATTAATAGCATCCGTTAGATAATCTGATATAGTTTGAACGGCTTTGATGTCCAATTTTGTCCACGCTTTAAAAGGAGTGGGTTTGAATAGAGGAAGATTATACCTACCATTCCGTGCTGAGACAAGATTGACATCACTTAATTATATATGATTCGGTGGTCGTGTACCTTACAACACAAAATATGTATACAAAGCCATCATATGTGTAACATAACATATGGTGAATTACTTGGGCATACCATACTCACCAACCAAACTATCTTCCTCGATTTCCTTTTATGTTTGCATCTAGAGCTAATAAATTGTTTAAAAATATCTGATGATTAATGGCTTCTATAGATTTAGACAAGGTAAAATGGGACCGTTGACCAAACTGTAAGAAAGAAGCAGCTCAACCACTTGTGGACTAAAGCATAAATCATATGCAAAGCTACTCTTACTACAGTATCCATAAACATCTTAAGCATCCACATGTACATATACATACGGATACTTGCACGTATATACATGTAAGAAAAAGGGCTAATAAGCTGATGTCATGAATTGCAATGAGATTGTCATCGTGCAGGAAGTCCATCCAATATGTGGGACGAGCAAGAAGAAACAAGCTTGTCTAGAACCTGTCTTATGCTTTGTATTATATCCATATGTACATGTCCTGAAATCTTACATCATAACAAGTTAAATAATCTCAACTGTGTTAGAATAATTTACACAATTAAACCTCAACTAATGGGCACTAAATGCAATAATTTTTGTTTTGCGATTAGCAATTTTGCTTTTATGTGGGGGTTAATTAGAAACAGGAAAGCTACTTTTGCCTCCTAATTTCGTGGCCTGCGGAGTCTCTAACGACGAAAAGGAGAATATGGTGCTATCTTGATTCAGCGCAAGGCTTCTCTAAGGTCTTGTGAAATTCTTACCTTACCAGGGATTGAAACTAAATGCTTGCAAATGAATTCAACCGTTTAATTCGTTGTCAATTCAACTATCATGTTCCTAAAATTAAACAATGTCTTAATATACCTTTAACTTAACTGATTCCTATTATTTTATAAAAGAATACCGTCACATACAATATTTTAGTTTGGATGTTTTTGTCTAACTTAATTTATAATTTAATTGGAATAAAAATTGTTTACAAACTTGGTTTAATTCATAGCAAATGAAATAAGGAATATTACTTACATAATTGAAATAATTTACGATGTTCCGAATTCAAAATATTATATAGATTTATAAATGAAGTTCATGATTTTCATATAACTTACTTGTTCCAAGCACATCTCAAAGAAGGAATCTTCAATTTAGTTAACAATTGAAAACATTTGGACAGTGGCATTCCTCGTCCGAATCCTGCAATAAGTTTGACATGCCACGTTTTGGATCTCCCAAAAATGGAAACTTTGGCTGAGGGTCCCTATATCCCTCCCTGTAGCTCCTCTATACGAGACATTGCTAAACACCAGTCATTGATATATATTCTTAGCTTTCTACTCTTAAATCCAGTAAGAAAAATGCTGATCTATTGGCAAGTACGAGGAGCAAGAATTAACGTGCTTCAATCTTAAACTAATTCATTACTCGAGTCTGCTAGCCGCCCGTGTCTGCTATAGGCAAGGCAAGCAAAATGCCACTAATGTAAAGGTGAAGCAATGGACAAATAGGAAATCTCAAAGTTTGGTGAAGTTCCCAAATCCCAGACTGTGCATATATTTACCTCTCATTTATAACCTTTTCGTCTCTCATGCTTCCAACTTGACAAATGGGTCAAATTCTTCTATCTAGATGTCTTCTATTTATCTCTTTTGGTGTGAATATTACAACCTCCTAAACCTTTGCACATGTTCCCGATGCGAAATCCACATAAAAGTTAACTCGGCTAAGTTGCCGGCCTATTGCCTGTATAATATTCTTTTAGTTTAAAAAATGTCAACATCACTTGTAATTTGTTATTTTAAAAAGCATTCTTATAATTCATAGTTACTAAAAATATTTGATAATTAGTCTATTATGACTTTAATATCAAACTCAATTAAAATATTTGTGATTATTTTGTTATGATTTTAATAATAAATTTACTGAAACAATTCAACAAAAAACTTAATAATTTTTATTTTTAGTCTTAAAATACAAGAGTATTCTTTTAAACAATTAAACAGAAAAAGTTTTGTATCTTTTACTTAGTTTTTTCTTAGAAGATATCAAATTCAACTTATATATACGTGTCCCTCAAATCATGGGTGACTTGGCATTTTATCACACTTTTGTGATCAAGTTTATTGTTTCTTAATAAAATATTTTCTTATCATCTAATCTTACGATCACCTTTTTGATGACTAACTTTGGTTCTATATGCTGAGATTCTTCCTAAGATAAATGATGACTAAATTTGACCCTATATGCTGAAAACTTCCTATTTATTGATTAAATTATTTGTGAAGTATATTCCTAAATTGAAATGTTCCAAGTCATTGTCTGCTTCTTGATAAACTATTTATATGTAGAAGATGGCTACCTGTGGGGATGTATAGATTTCCTATATGAGTCGTACAAAAAGATAAGGTTTGAAGAGTAACTTAGAAGATAGGCAACAGTGGTTGATTAAATTTTACAATTCAAAGAACGTTGCTTTCAGTTAGATTATAACCTTAATATGATTTTGAGTATAACGAGAAACTACAAGCCACAAGGTGACATGAATAGGCTAAAAGTGTATTTTAAACCATAATGTTACATTTTGGGAACTTTAATTTGAACATCAACGTTTATAAAATATTTGAAATAGAACCTATAAGGACGGAAAATCTAATGGTGGTTACACTTTGTCAGTTAAATGTCACGTTATATAGGACGTGCTTTTTTTAAAAATAATTTTGAAGGAAAAAAATGAGACCCAACGCTTGATGATGTGGTTTTTTGTAATTAAAATAAAAGTGGATCCTAAGTTTTCAAAACTCACTATTTCTCCTTCATAGAAATCACCCAAAATCCTAAATCCCTAACTCCCACTTTGTTCAAAGGTTTGCAGAAATCTCTAACGCTCTTCCACAAGTTCAATCATAGCAGCACATTTCTATCACTTCTTGCACTCCTTTGTTGGATTTTTGGAAAACAAAGGGACAAAATCCCTCCCCATGCTCTTAATCATGTTGTCTGTATTGGGAAACTGAGTCGGGATCTGATCTCAACTGCAGTGGAATAATCACGAAACTTTTTCGTAACTTTTGATTTCCCGAAAATCAAGATCTATTTAATTCTATAAATGATTAATACAAATCATAATAAAGAAAAAAATTAATTCATACCTTATTCCAAAGCTTGATCTGTATCTTGTCGTATCCCTTGAACTGTTCTCGAAATTAAACCGTCTTAACCACCATAGCTGCACAAGTGATTGGACCAAATTTATACTATAAATTGGCCCTAATTTCTTAAGTGATTATGCACTTGTTGACTCCTAATTCATGA
>JANZLD010000008.1:16743487-16764035 GCA_026413575.1 Erythroxylum carthagenense | reverse complement strand
TTAGGATCAATTGGTACACTGGTTCCTTGAGAGTCGACCCGAGGTTGCACCCTGTGTTGCAATTCTTGGTATAAATTATATTTGACCGGTTTCCGAGGATCAATTCTTTAATTGAACGACAAGCCGCGCATCAACAAGCTTCCGACCTCTAATGGTATCCATATAATAGGTTAAGAGAACTTTGTAACTCTTACAGGGAACGTTAAGCAAGAAGTGTTAACTCTATAGAGCTTAAGCCTATTTATAATAAGATTTAGACGTTTTAGTAATTTAATTGAAATCAAATTCTAATTTCAATTAAACTTTAATTAGAATTATTAATAATTCTAATTAAATACCAATTATTCCCATATAAGATTTATTTATTAAATATCTCATATTTAATCATAAAGTTTCTCAAACTTTAAAATCAAGTCTAACTTTATAAATTAACTTTGCTCTCTTTAACCCATTCTATATGTGAACCCATTAGGTTCTCAAATATGTTGGCAATGATTATAAATAAATAAATTAAAAATCCTTTTAATTTATCTTTAATTCTCCAATTAAACAATTTATAATCAGTGATCAAGATTGGTGTCTAACAATGCGTCATAACCGCCAAAATATTTAAGATTGTCAAAGTGGTTTTGACTAACCTTTCCGTTATAATTTTTCTATATAATTCAATCATTTCATTATACAATATTTTGATTATACATAGAGCATGAAATTAATGTTTATTCTATTTTGAGTATAATCATATTAGTTCTCTTCTATTAACTGTTGATTTAATTAATAATGACATTTATAAACTATTTACAAAGCGTCATTTCACCTTGACCAAGGATTTCTTAAATCAATTCTGATTGAGAATAATGGAACATTTCCCTATTTACTTTAAGGTGATGAATCATATCTTGATCACTCAGGTGTTTCTATATAGTTCATACTACATCCAATGACTACCGATTAAACGACCTATAATTAGATAGATCATAAGTAGTATCAAAATATAGCAATCCTAATACAAGAAGACTTTGATGACTTCAAGTCAAATGATCACTTATACAATTATCACAATGAGAATTCCATAGACATACAAGTAATGTTTCAAATAGATTTCTCATATCGGGTATGTTGAGTAAACTTGTTCTCTCGTAAGCACTCACATGTTTGTTTAAGCATCTTTAAACTTTAGCATATGAGATCGACTATTTTTTTATAAAGAAAAACAAAATGTGTGCTAGTCATTTTACGTTCTATTAATGCCTAATCATAATAAAACAATGACTAGGAACATTTAGGAATAATACATAAATACAATATGAATTTCATAGTTATAATCTCATTATAATTTCATTTGCAATGTACAATTATCCCATGAACTTTATCATATACATTTAAACATATACAAGATAGAGAATGCCTTTAAATAATTTGTCATTAAACTATAACCAAAGCGATTGGTTGTAGGGCATAAACCAGCAGTGTGTTGCGTCTCCTCCAGCTTACTAGGCAAAACTTCATCTTTATCAAGCGTCTTACTTATTAAGGTACTTGTTTGTAGTTTAAAGGCGTCTACTTCCCTCATTGATTTTGGGAATTTATGTTGGTTATTTGGGATTGAATGGAAGATTCTATAAAGTGGCAGAGTGACATATTGTTGGATATTAGTGGGTTGGGTATAGAAACAGTTATAAGAAATGATAAGAATAGGGGAATAAATCATTGTAGAATTAAAGACTAGGGGAATGAAAGACTAGCTAAGAAAAATCATTATAGAATTGAGCCATAGGCTAGGGAGAGTATTGACCTCTCAAATAGCCAGGTTTGGGGATACTATATTGTGTATTGTTTCATTTCTCTCATTGTTATTATAATTTAGTTGAGCTACTATATTTCAGATTCCATTATCAATGTACACTATTCTACTGCCTAAGCATGTTGAATTAGTTGTTTAGTAATAGGTCCCATTATAGTTCAATTGATTTTTTTATTGCACAGTCAGTATAATAACTTGTTAAAAGGCAAAGATGAGGATCTAGAAATTATGGAACTATTATAAGCCTTTGAAGATGGAGGAAGATAGTTAACTCAAGAGTATTAGGATGATATGTTGGAGAAATCTGTGCCTTTTAATTTGCTAGTTTAGGATTTCTACATCTCTTTAATGATGTGCGAAAGCAAAATACATTCTACTACCCATATAATGTTATTTATTGTATATGATTTTATGTATATCTCCTCTATTACCTAAATGGTTTGCATCCTTTCTTCCTTGACAATTTTCTTTTGATGATGAGGTTTTTATGTAAGGTTTGAATAATGTTAGGGTACTTATTTTTAAGTGGACAATATGTTCATTTACTTGTCTCTGCATTTTTTTGGTCATGCTTATAGGATATGTGTATGTATCTACAGCTAAAAGGGTTTAGATTTAGTTACCATTTTTTTTGCTAGTTTTGAGATTCTACCTTTACATCTATTTTAGTGAAAGGAATACTAAGGAAATCAACCTATAGGTTAGTAATTTTCTTATTGATTATAGATTGAAGAAATTTTTACCTGTTTGGCAAGAAACTTTTGAGTGGTTGAGTTTTTTCCTTCTACATCATTAACAGGCCAGAAAATTGCACCCCTAATAGGTTGTAACATATAGTCATACAAAGTGAGGAATTTGGACTTCTTATAGTAATCACCTACAAATACCTCCGCTTGTTGCTTCAAATGATGAACAACAGTTATAGCATGTTTATAAGGATATCCATAAGCTCCCATGCCTGAAAATTGCATGATTATTGTCTACCAATTCTTACAATATGCTTGCAATCACCCTTAGACAATTTATGTACTCCATCATCATTCCAAACTATTCTCCACTGCATTACATCTTTCTTATTCTTCTCCAATTTCTTCATAATCCTTAGTACAACATTTGACTTTCAAACATTCATAAATTCCTAAATTACTTCTGCAAATCCTTTCCTTTTCAATTCATATGACAATTATGTGTTTAGCACACATGCTATAAGTGACATATAATAATGTCTCTTTCATAGCCCTAATCAATTCCTATAATAATAAAAAGATTAAGTTAATTTAAGTTAACTTAAAATTTATATAATAATAAACTATAAATATATAAAGAATAAAATACCTTTTGCATATATGATATAATTGTAAGTCCTTCACCATTATCTAATTCCAAATTAGAAGCCAACAAATTCATAAACCATGTCTAAGAATCAATAGTCTCTACTTCCACAACAACACAAACTAATGGATACATCCTTCCATCACCATCCCTCCCAACTATACTCAATAGCTGGCCTTAGAATTATGTCTTTAGAAAGTAGCCATTAGTACCAAAAATTAGCCTCAAATGCCTCCATCCTGTTTTCATGGAATCAAAGCAAATGTACAACCTTTTGAACTACACAAAAGAGAAAGAAGTATGAATACATGAATAAATATAGTTATCAATGATATGTATAAATATAATTTTGTATAGCTATAACATACAAGTTTCTTCATTCCTTGCCAGATGTAAGTCTACTGTTGATTTTGAATTACTAATTCTTAACTCATATACATATCCTTGTAACTTGGCATATTCATTCACATAATCAGTTGCCCTCTGTTTTCATAATCTCCTCTTTGCTGCTCTGCATATACTTGACTCAACAAAGATATTAAGTTTTTTCTCTGCATACTAGGCTTCTTAAGTATTCTTTTCTTAAAATGTCTTATAAGGAACTTAAATGAAACTAATTTAGGTTTGTTAGTAGTAAAACAACAATG
The DNA here is from genome assembly GCA_026413575.1 of Erythroxylum carthagenense. Taxonomy (NCBI): domain Eukaryota; kingdom Viridiplantae; phylum Streptophyta; class Magnoliopsida; order Malpighiales; family Erythroxylaceae; genus Erythroxylum; species Erythroxylum carthagenense. The sequence goes on along the minus strand of JANZLD010000008.1, from coordinate 16,760,252 downwards.
CTCAGGAATGTATGTCTTCACTTTGAAGCATCATTCGTTCTTGTCATAACCAACATATAACTCTCATAGGCATCGTTTGATACATCTAACTATGATCTTATGACTTTTACTTTTTTAAAACTTGACATTGTATAATGTTCGTACTACATAATCCACAATATAATCTTTAAATTCCTTAATTGATTTAAACTCTATCCCTAATCTCTAATGTGCTACCACATCAATTGGATTATACCTAATATTAGTCCTAGATCTCTATAATGGTTCACCAGACTCTTATATGCTTGGATATTTATCAATGTAAATAAAACTATTAGAATCAATTGAGCCACTTTCAACTGGTGGGTTGTCATCAGAAATTTCAACTTGTATAAAACCCTCATCTTAGTCTCTATCATGATTATCTAGCTCTTCATCAAATTCTGTATTAAGTCCTACACTAACTCAGCTGACTTCTTCACTAGCTTCCTCAACATGCTCATCATCAACATAGTCTATTCTAATACCACAACTTCCTTCTTCACCCTCACTATCTCAATCTTCTCATCCAATTATAGGCAACATCTCAGGTGAAAGGATTGGGGTGTCTAACAAATGAGTTACACATCAATCATTTAGTAGATTTTATAAGGTTTATGAGCCTCGGGAAACTTTTATTTGATTCAATCAATCTTAGTGGCTCATTAAATTTAAAATTGGTACATTATAATAGGCCTATACACTTGAAGGTATCCTAACTCCTTTCCTATTCCACATATTTACCTATAGTTAACATAATCAAGGTCTATTTTATTTTAAAAAAACACTTGTTTTTCCTGTCAACATATTTCAACTCTGGTTCTACTATGAACTTTCCACCATAAAACAAGCTTGTAATACCAAATTTAAGTCATCACCCACCTATTTACAAGTAAGGGGAAAGAATTATAGCCTAATCAAAAGTAAAATGCACTTGAATATAGCTAAATCAGTAACACCATAGATTAAACTTAAAAGAAAGTAAATTAATTATCTGTTATCAACTTTTTCTAATTCATGCATCCAAAATTACTCCCAAACATAAAATTTTTAAGTTATATACAAATGCACTAATCAAGTTCATGTTGAATGAATAATAAATTTCTCATTATTGTCTATAGGTAAAGAAAACTCATAATTAATCCTCTTATTGTAGAGATATTAGACAAAATACTCATAACAGAACCTCTCATCAAGGATTGAATTCATGAGATAGGTAGGTTCAATTCATGCATGTATGTAACCAATGACAGACCATATACAATTCAAAAAATGCCACCACTATCAATCAAGGTGTCATGTTTAACCTGGTTTTACTGTTGAAAATGGTTATGTGAATTTTCTATTATGTAATTGGCATGTATGAGCAAATAATTTAATTAATCAATTACTTCAGGTATTCAAATATTCTACACACATGACGATGGTGTTATTAATAAAATTTTGCATACTAAAGTTATAAAGTTTAAATATACAATTAATTCTTGTGTATACATCAAACGAATTGTTTACATAGTTTAATTCCTATAAATTAAAGTATTTGTAACTTAAATTGCAAATTTACAATTAACTGAAATAAAGAAGAACAATAAGTTACAATATCTTAAAGCACCTCTCTACCTTTTCAAGTTCCATAATAATATCCAACAATTTTGGTTTCTCTTGAACGGGGATTTTCATCAATCAACTAAAGGAAAAGAATACTCATCTTGTAGTTAAGGGATATAATTTCTTAAGTGGTTCCAACTCTAAATTATACTACTTGTTAAGGAAAATATTCCCTCTTATTCATACAAAAAGGAGAAGAATAATCAACTCACTTAAAGGAGTCCTAACAGAGCATTAATGAACTGAGTCCAAAACAATTAACAAAAGAGATATGATTTGAATAGATGAAGATAGATACCACAAAAGTATTAAAGAGAGAGTAACATAATGATTTCTCTCTGCATTATGCAATCTTGAATCCTATGAAATTACTATCAATATCCAATATGCAACAGAATATTGACTATAATATAGTCATAATTAACTTTGTAAATCAGTGTTTAATATTCAGTTAATTTGTTCTTAATTTAATGATCAAAGGAAATTCAATTTCGTATAACTTTGTTACTTTTATCTTTATCAACACATTCACTACTAACAAGAAATCCTTGCAACTAAAGCATCGAATAGCAGACCATAATATACATGGAACAACTTAACAAGCATTTCAAGCTTAGGTTCAAAATAGGGGATACAACATACAATAAACATAAACAAAAAAACTAGACAAAAGAATCATCAAATTAATAAGGAATAAGGGACCAAAACATAAACTAAAAGCCATCCAAAAGAATGGACTAACCATGATGCATTGTCCCTATGTTGTTTCCCAAAAATCCAATAAAGGTGTGCAGAGGCGAGAGAAATGTGCTATTACGATTGAGTCTATTGTTGTTATGATTGAATTTGTAAAAGAGCATACAAGATTTATGCAAACATTTGAACAAAGTGGGAGTTTGAGATTTAGGGATTTTTGGTGATTTTTGTTAAAGCTAGGGAATGAAATGGTGAGTTTTGAAAACTTGTGACCCACTTTTATTTTGATTACAAAAAGTGACATCAACAAGTGCTAGGTCCCACTATTGTTCATAAAATTAAAAAGAGTCACGCCCTACATGATGTTGCATTTAACTGACTGAATGTAACCCTGTTGAATTTTCCGTTCTCATATGGTTTGTTTTGAATGTTTTGTAAACATAATGATTCAAATTAAATGCCCCAAAATATTGTGGTTCAACTTGTATTCTAATGTAAATGTTAAGGTTTAAAATACGCTTTTAGCTAACATAAATACTATATTAGGTTAGTATAATTAGGCATCAAATGATTTGCCCTTAGAACTTATTTTTGTAAGTAGTTACTATTATTGATTTTTTTTGACAACAAGAGCATTATGCTTTTATCTCTTCGAATAAATCAGCTAGAGATGTTTAAAAACTCATAAAAGCAGAAATATGGATTTCTATATATGTATTGCATATAATGAGTATAATATATGTGCATGCATAAGAAGAAAAGGCGATCAATGATAAGCATATCTTCTTTAAAATCATGTGGATTAAATCCCTAGTCTCTATCTTGGACAATTTTAAATAAAATATAAAGTTAAACTGGTAAGACAAAATTTTAAAGGTATAAAAAGTTTAACTAGTATTAAATCGTCATGAAACTGGTTAAAGATTAAATAAAGTTAAAGAATTTGAAATATGATTTAAAAAGATTATCTTTATTTGTCAAAAAATTTAAAATTTAATTAAAAAAGAGAATGTTAAAATGAAAAGGTTATTAAAGTAATTCAAACAGAAAATTTAAAAATCGAATCGACAAATTGGTTAGTTTCAAAATTTTAATCATTAATTTTACCCCATATCTAATTTTAAGTTGTACCTCCATTTTTTATTATACTTATAATATAAACACTTATACATTATATTATATTTAGTTAACTAAAATAGGTAGTTTAATTCAACATAAAAAAATCATAATATATATTAAATATATTTTCTCTAATATTTTTCTTCCATTATTTCTTTTCTATATCATTAAAATTTACAATTTTTATTTTTTAATATTTCTGCTTCTGCGTAGACTGGACAACCCAAGATGAGAATATTGCATATAGTTAACCATATTAGTGAGTAAATACTTCACCTTTAGACTTTATGAAGGTTTCTAGAAAATAGAAACTATAATTACGAATCAAAGAGGTAACAAAACTAGAAAAATTAACGCGGAGAGTTTTCTATGTATTAACAAGCATCAGCATCAAACCAAGGCTCAAGGTCTTGTGCAGGTCTGCTTCTGACTGCACCTTCAAAAGAAAAAAGTTTTATCAATGAATTAGCTATCTTTTCTTTTATTTCCGTAATTATGCGGGAAATTTGATTCTCTCAGGAAGTATTAACTACTTGCATTTACACTCTTGCTTTAATTTTCAAGCTAATTAATTAATCACATTGATTATCAAAATTAAAGATTCCAACATTGTAGTGTTCAGGGATTGTAAGCAAAGAGCTAAAAAAAATCACAAGGTAGAAATGGAGAATAAGAACAATGAGATGGCATGCTTATGCTCTTGTGGAGTTGAATGTGATTGAATGAATTGATTACATAGAATTAATGAAGGTGATGGGATCTTTGAGACAAATGATATCGTCAACAGAAAAGAAAAGTAATGCTAAATCATGATCTTTCTTTCCTCACATAAATAGAGAAGACTAACCCACTCAATTTTATTTTTCTTTTTTCATTATCATTCACAACCATGGCCTAGTGGCAAAACACATGCTTATAAATATTTGCACTAATAATGAATTGATACAGGTCCAATCTATGTCGCTTTTTTCTTTAATACGTAATGTACAAATTGAAAATAAAATATCAAACGTCTACGAATTACACTTACGGTACGTATACCAGTATAATATGATTCAAAATGTTCCTTTCTTCTTGCTTGGGTTTCTGTTTTGTTCGTTAATCACAAATTAGATAACTATAATTAACTTCCAATGTTGTGTTGAGCATTAAAAAGTAAATGGGACAATAATGTAACATCAAAAATTCCTCACACATCCCCTTTCATACTTGAGTATATGCTACTAAATGATTCGCCATCGTCACATTCAGTCTGAAGTCTCGCATTGAAGCGAGATTTAGGAAGGTTTGATAGTACGCAACCTTACCTCTACATATTGAAAAGACTATTTTCATTAGACTACATGCAGATACGACATAAAATAGTAATGCATGTTAACAGAGTAAATAAGTAAAAGAAAGTAAGAATAATAAATCACAAATAATAATAATAATACGAAAAATACTTAATACAAATAATAAAGATACAAATACAAAATACTAATATAATAATAATAATGATGATGATGATGATGATGAAGATGATGATGATGATGATAAAATTGAAAGTAATAAGAAACCCAATAAAAGGAAAATAATAATAATAATAATAGTAATAATAAACGCAAAGGAAGACTCTACTGGAGAGGCATGCAAAGTGTCAGCTAAATTTGACCCCATTCAAAAGTACTTGGTTTAAAAGTGATCGGTAAGGTTTGATAAAAAAGGAGAAGGTTACATAAAAGTTGGAGTATTAGGAATCATCAGGTTAGCAACGAATCTCACAACTGACTTGTTTGCAGGCGTGTCAGGATGCTCGAGGCAATAAACTTTTCAGCAGATGTATGATGTTCTAGTAAGTTTATGTTTATCTATTGCAATGTAATAACTACGCATCATCATCTCCAACATGCACATTATGCTTGATTGAGGAGAAGAGAGCTCCACCCATTACGCATCATCTTGGGTAACGTTCATGGCTCACGAGAAAACGGACGAGTACAGAACGTATTCGTCCCACAAGACTTTTGCTATGCATAACTAACAATAATCCATACTAAAAACATAGAATCACACTGACATACATAACTAATAAATGTAACTATCAATGATGGCTTGAACAACTAACTTTTACCTCCAACGACTTACGGGAGCCACACTTGGTGTTGACTACTGTCAACATACACACACTATACACCTAAAATTTAGATTAGCGACAAGATAAAAGTAATTCACTTAGATACCTGAAAATGCTATCAAATAATTGTCTTGATCAAATCGGTGATATAAATGATTAATTAATATGGTTTAGGGAATAGGTTGGATTGGACCCGTTTGTAGCGTTTCAAGCCCCTATGTATGTGCTCATGTTTGTTTATGTATACTTATCATCCTCGGAAAGCTGAATGGGCCTTGTTATGATTAGGTTGGAGTCAGAACTTGCGTTTTCTTTTTTCTTCGAGTAGCCCAAGTAGTTCACAGTCCTGGAAATAAGGACAACAGCCCTGTTCTTCTGATTCAACTTGGACCATAATGGGCTAGGGTTTTGGTGATTTTATGTTTCAATCCTGTCCAATTCATCGTACTCGTTCTCTCTCATTCATATTCAAGAGTGTTCCTTAAAATTCTGGGACCAAAACGGTTATTACCTCAAGTTCTCTCCTTTTTTTACTTCTGATCATTACCTATTTCCCCCTTTTTGGGGACATCTTCTCCGTTTCTGATTTCTTTTGTATGGGCTGCTGCTGCTGCTGTTATTACGTTTAAGAGAATTCGGTATTTGCATTTTGATTCGCTAGCTTCTTGATGGCAAGAGGCCAAACTGCATCTCTGTTTCGGATTTATGCTTCAAGAAACAACGTTTCTAGAGCTAAGATTTTGCTGCCAACTCGAATTTTCATTTCTTTGAGCCAATCTAACAACAGGTTATTGGAGAATAATCGTTGCTGTTCCCTTTTTGATGTGCCTTGCCATCAATTCTCAACCAATTTTCTTGACCTCTTTACTCGTCGATTTGACCCAGAAAACCCAAATGAAGTTAGGATTTCTAAGTCTGTTGATAAGAGACCACCTTCATCGGCCCAAGAAAGTGTCAAATTTGTGGGCGTTCTTGAGAATAGAGTTGAAGTTGAGATTTGTAATGTCAATGAAGGTAGTGTAACTCATTCAGTGAAAGTTGAAGGTGAAGAGGAACGCAGTAACAAGGATGTGTATGACAAGAAAAATGTGGGGAAAGTGAATGTGGCATTTCGTGATCCTGTTGAGGTGTTTCAAGAACTCCGTAATGCTCAAAAGAATGATAAGCTGAGGCGATCAGATTGGGAGACTTTACAAGAAATATTCTCAGTTTTTGCAAAATCAGGGTGGGCAGCCAATCAGGCTCTTGCAATCTATATTGGAATGTCATTCTTCCCTACAGCTGTTAGCAAGTTTCGTGAATTCTTCTTCAAGAGATGCTCGGCTGAGCTGGCAATCCACATTGTTACGCTTGGTCCATGCGATGAAGCTGTTAAATTTATGTTTCCTATATTCGTTGAGTATTGTATAGAAGAATTCCCTCATGAGATTAAGAGGTTTCGGAGTATGACTGAGTCCGCAGATCTCACAAAACCACACACATGGTTTCCTTTTGCACGGGCAATGAAACGTAAGATTATTTACCATTGTGGTCCAACAAACAGCGGAAAAACTTATAATGCCTTGCAATGTTTTATGGAAGCAAAGAAGGGCATTTATTGTAGTCCACTTAGGCTTTTGGCTATGGAAGTTTTTGACAAGGTCAATGCTCTTGGTGTTTACTGTAGTCTTCTTACAGGTCAAGAAAAGAAGCGAGTCCCTTTCTCAAACCATGTTGCTTGCACTGTTGAAATGGTGTCAACAGATGAATTGTATGATGTAGCTGTTATTGATGAGATCCAGATGATGGCAGATCCATATAGAGGTTATGCATGGACGAGAGCATTACTTGGCTTGAAGGCTGATGAAATTCATTTATGTGGTGATCCTAGTGTTCTGAATGTTGTTAGAAAGATCTGTTCAGAAACAGGGGACGAATTGTATGAACAGAATTATGATAGATTCAAGCCCCTAGTGGTTGAAGCCAAAACCCTGTTGGGAGATCTTTGTAATGTTCGATCTGGGGACTGTGTAGTTGCATTTTCAAGAAGAGAGATCTTTGAGGTTAAATTGACAATTGAGAAATACACAAAACATCGATGTTGTGTCATTTATGGTGCCTTACCTCCAGAGACTCGTAGGCAGCAAGCTAGCTTATTTAATGATCCAGATAATGAGTTTGATGTGTTGGTTGCAAGTGATGCTGTAGGTATGGGGTTAAATCTGAATATCAAAAGGGTTGTTTTCAATAGTGTCACTAAGTATAACGGTGACAAGAATGTTCCAGTTCCGGCATCTCAAGTAAAGCAGATTGCTGGAAGAGCTGGTAGGAGAGGTAGTCGGTATCCAGAAGGATTGACAACTACCTTGCATTTAGATGATCTAGGTTACCTCATTGACTGCTTAAAGCAGCCTTTTGATGAAGTTAGAAAAGCAGGTCTCTTTCCTTTCTTTGAGCAGGTTGAACTATTTGCCGGAAAACTACCTAATGTTACTTTCTCCCAGCTGCTTGAAAAGTTTGGTGAAAATTGCCGTCTCGATGGTTCATACTTCTTGTGTAAACATGATCATATAAAGAAGATTGCAAACATGTTGGAGAAGGTTCGGGGACTATCCTTGGAAGATCGTTTCTACTTTTGTTTCGCTCCAGTTAATATCAGAGACCCAAAAGCTATGCACCATCTTCTTAGGTTTGCTTCAGTTTATAGTCATAAGATTCCTGTCAACGTAGCGATGGGCATACCAAAGGGATCTGCTCGAAATGATGAAGAGCTCCTAGATCTTGAGTGTAAGCATCAAGTCTTGTCTGCATATCTGTGGTTGTCAAATCAGTTCAAAGAGGGAAGTTTTCCCTACGCAAAGAAAGTCGAGGATATGGCAACAAACATTGCTGAATTATTGGGTCAATCTCTTCTTAACGCTTGTTGGAAAACTGCATCAAGGCAGACACGGAAAATTGGGCCTCAGCAAAAGGAAAACTCAAACAGTAGGCCGAAGGGGCAGCAAAAAGTTGGTTACAATAGGTCTAGGTCACTCATCAAAGCACATATGAGGTAAGTAATTGTAGTTTATCTCATTGGATGGTTCTTTTGCATGTTCCAAACTGTAGTGATTATTGGTCACTCTTTTTTTGGGTCTATTTTCGCTTGTTAGTCTATTTTAATTTTTAGGCTTTATGTATGTGTCATACGAAGTTGTCAATAGAAAATAGCTTTCCTGTAGTTTTAGCTTTATGTGTGTGTAAGCAAAACTAAATGAGTTATCAAAAGATAACTCCTTGATTTAACTGGCAAGATGTACTGTTTTGGAAATATAAGCAAAAAACAAAAGCAAATTTTGGCAGCCATTTGTAAAGAAAAGAAGTATTATATGCAGTTTGAATGGTAAATTTATATCAATTGTGCATTTAGGTAAATTAGTCAGGGCAAGAGAAATGCTCATCGTGTTTTACCATAAGTGAAGTTAAATATTTGACCGGGAAACTAGATAACCATAGGAATTTGCCTTGGATAACCTGACAGCAAATCTCAGATAGTGGTCAGTTCCTGATGTCAGTGCAATTTGTATTTGATATGTGGATGGAAACAGGTTCCTCTGTTCTGTGGAGGAAGTTGGGTAGAATGGAAATCAAAAGCTAGAATGGAAATCAAAAGCAATAGCTACTGGATTTGACATACGTACTATTTTTGCGTGTTCATCTGTAAGTTATTCATAAACACCAACTGATTTCTTCTCTTCCTACCAGGAAAAGACAAGAGGATACTAAGGAGGTAACCGCATAGTGAGCCTTACAGGTACTTGCAGCTGCTAGTACATTGATTGTTTTCCCAAACATTCCGGTCTCGCTTTGGATTGTTGAGACCAGTTTGCTTCCAAATGCAATAGTTGTTCATCATTGGAATCTACCAATAGGTTCTTAATGCGACTTCTGACCATCTTCATTTTATGGAGTGGATGTTTAGCTTTCAGATGATTCATAATTGGATCTATTGGGAGGTATCCTCAATTGTAATTTACCATAATTTGTTGCATACGTTGTTATGGTTGCATATGCTCCAAATTGATGTGCTTGCCAGTTGTGCTGAAACTTTCATATATTGCATGCTTTACGTATGTATGATGCATGATATAGCATCCAACTCGTACTTTCAGGTATAGCTTTGGATAGATGGCAATGTTAAAGACCTGAAGCAACATTAAATTGTGCTTCTAGGCCACAATCCCTCTGCAGCTGATGGAGGAAATCTCTTAAAAGCATTAGAATATCAACCCCCTTAGCAAAGGTGAGTTTTCTTATGGTCAGGCCACAACAAAAACGTTGAATTAGTGCAGGATTGAATGATTAGCTGAGCTGGTGAATCATCTTATGCTCAAGTAACAGCAAACAAATTGTGCAGAATCACTAGCTGGTCATATCACCTAAGAGTGTTAACTGCCAGGAATTAAGAGTTGATTACTCGTTTTGAATTGGAAGCATTGCGGTGGAGGCCAGAAAACTTGGGGGTATGTGTGGTCGCTGTAGGAGGAATGGAAGTTCCCAATAGGTAAGCCATACCAACACCTATAGTTAGTACAAAAGAAATCTGTATAATTGTTACCGGAAGTTCAACTGTTCTTCAACATGAAATGTGCAATACGGGAAGCTCCTTCTTCACAACTGTGAATCCCTAGTCTTTGGTTTCAGAAAAAAATTCAGAGTTTTATTGAATTAGTTTGAAACTTGATTGTTTTAGACATTTTCAATCCATCTAAAACTAGAACATATTTGAACTTCTGTGTCGTCTGAAGTTTAATCATAAATAGATTTGAACTAAATTTGTGAAACTTAAACCTAGATCATACTTGAACTTCTGGGTCTTCAGAAGTTTTAATCATATTTAGATTTGAACTAAATTTGCGAAACTTAAAGCTAGATCATATTTGAACTTCTGAGTGCCTGAAGTTTAATCATAATTAGATTTGAACTAAATTTGTGAAACTTGAGTCTATAAGTTTCTTTTGGATTTAAACTTTATGAGACAAGCTCCAAGTTCTGCCATTGCCACCCTTGTTCAAAATCTCCGTGCCTTCGTCGCAGCAGCATCTAGTTTCATGTAGCTGTCGAAATTGTCCTTTTGTTATCAGCAAGTACTTTTGTATAATATATTAATTCCCCTTAAACAACAGGAGCAACATCAAGGGGTACTGCCACAAATATTTGGATACCTATATTAGCAAATTTCTTATTTAATTGAAACTCTTTACTTTTTATTTAAACTTGAAGGACCTCACACTATTTACATTCCATAAAGGACTAGAAAGGGAATAGAGTAATTTAGGAATATGATATAATATTATTATTTATTTATTCAAACAAACAAATCAAGTTAATGTTAACAAATTAATACCTAATCCTAACTATTTGATTTTGAAAATCAATTTTGATAATACCTTATAAATTTTCACATTCCCCCTCAAACTAAGTTACAAATATTGACCACACCTAATTTGGAATTGAGATCTTCAAATGTTTTCTTAGGCAAGACCTTAGTTAAGATGTTTGCAATTTATTTATTTGTTCGGGGTGTATAACGGTGATATTTTCTAATGTTTTAAGTATTAAATAAAGTATAAAATCGATAAGAAACAAGGTTTAAAGGTTTAACAAGTATCAAATTGTTATAAAATAGTTATGTAATAAATAAAAAGTGGAAACCATAATTGAGAATCAATTAAAAAATAAAATACTTTATTAGAGTAAAGAAAACACAATATCTATTAATATAAAATCAACTAATAATAAATATAAAAAATTTTAATCAACTAATATACAATATGTTCATTTTCAAACCAATGGACATAAACTACTTCTTTATATGATAAGGTATTATGAAATATATTGGAAATGTTAAGTTGGAAGGACGCATTCTTCTGACAAAGTTTCAGGCTTTTCTTTTAGGGGATGAGATCACTTGTATTAAATGCTCTGGCACAAACGATCTGTTATAGACAATTTCATCTGCCCTTTTAGACGTATCTTTTTCTCACACATTTAGTATAGTTGTTCATCTTGCTTAATGATATTACCGTACAAGTGTGTACCAATTTAATGTTTTGAAGATGATGATGGTGATGGTGGTGGATATGGATGTTAGGAGTCGGGTGCTTTGTTAGAGTCTTCTTGAGGTTTTGGGATTACATTTGTTGATTCTAGAGGAAGCTCACCGAAATGTCACCGTAATGTTGACAAGATAAGTTGGAAGAAGAAAAAGAAGAAGTGGTTCTAGGAGAGACAAAGGCAATACCAACTTTTTAATGTTCCTTTACTATCTTTTGGAAGCACCTCATATGATCCTTAATCCTTAGCCGAATCAATATTAAGTATTTCGTACCTTACTGGCCGAAAAATGGTACAAAATTAGGTATATAAATACTGGTCATCAGTACCGATCGGTACCAGCAATTTCAGGTAACACCAGCTAGTGTTTAAAATCTCGACCAAATACCAATTCGTTACGTAAATTTGAAAATTTTGGGAGATTATTTTATTAAAAAAAATCATAAACCCCACCCTAATGCTGCCACTCTCTCACTCAGTCACTCTCTCTCGGTTCTCCTCTCCGACGACTCCCTTCTCCGACGACTCTCCACCATCACCCCCCTGAAGAAATGAAAGGATAAACTAAAAATTGAGAATAAATGAAGTGTATTGATTTCTTGGTGAATTGTTCTTTACAATATACATGTATTTATACACAAGTGTAGATAATGTGAATCAATTTATAATTGATCCAATCTAAACAAAATAATCAAATATTATCTAAACTAATGATATGATAAGAAAAGTATAGCAAGATATAATTACAATTGAAAAATGAAGATAAGAAGATAAGTGTATCTAAGATAATTTCAAATGAGAAGATGATTTATTATCAGCCCCCCGTAAGCGAATGTTTGGAAAAGCGTTGATCTTGGGACGGAATTGCAAGAAAGAAGTAGAACATAATGGTTTTGTGAGAATGTCAACAAGTTAATAAGAACTGGATGTATGATGGATGAACAGAAATTTCTTTGCAACTAAATCACGAACAAAGTGTATATCAATCTCAGTATGCTTGGTACAAGCATGAGCGGCAGGATCTGCAATAAGGAAGGTAGCATTGATGTTGTCACATTACAAAAGTGGTTTAACATTAGAGAGTCCAAGTTCACCAAATAGAGAATGAATCCAACATAGTTCAGTAGTAGCTAGTGCAATACTCCATATTCTACTTCAGTGCTACATCTGGCCACAATATGTTGTTTTTTGGAACTCCAAGAAATTGAGGAACCAAAGAAGATACAATAACCAGATGTAGATCTGCGATCATCAGGACACCTAGCCGAATAAGCATTAGAGTAAGCAGTGATGGTTAAGGTAGATGGTTTGGTGAGATGTAGGCCTTGGGATGGGGTAGAGTGAAGATACCGAAGAATATGTTTTATCGTTGTCCAGTGAACATCAGTAGGACAATGTAAGAATTGAGAAACTTTGTTAACAACAAATTGGATATCAGGTGTAGTTAGGCAATGATATTGTAGTGCTCCAACAGTAATGCGGTATTCAGTGAGATTGAAAAGAGGAAGACCATGATTTTTAAAAAGCGAAAGCGAGGGGGTTATGGATGTGCAGACAGATTTAGAGGAGTCGAGGCGTGTGTGGTGAAGAAGATTACTGGTATATTTAGATTTGTGAGAAGAATAACAATGGTGAAAATGGCTTCAATTCCAAGGAAGTAGTGTAGAGGGCCTAAATCTTTTATGGTGAAGGCAGAGTGAAGAGCATTAATAATGGTATGAATAAATTGATGTGAAGAATCAGTGACCAAGATATCATCTACATAAACAAGGAGAAAGCTGGTGTGAGTTGGTGTAGAGTGAATAAAAAGAGGCATATCAGCCTTAGATGAAGTGAAACCAAACTCAATAAGTTTATGACTTAAGCGGTGAAACTAAATTCGAGGAGCTTGCTTAAAACCGTAAAGGGCTTTGTGTTAGTGACACACATAATTAGCATGATAAGGATCAATAAACTAGGTGGTTGTTGAATAAAAACAGGTTCTTGTAAAGTGTTATGAAGGAAAGCATTATTGACATCAAGCTGACGAATGAACCAGTTTTTAGCTAAGGTGAGTGTAAGAACTAGACAAATTGTGGTTGATTTGACAACAGGACTAAATATGTTAGTGTAATTGATGATAGCCTTTGAAGACTAGGCAGGCTCTATAGCGATCTAGGGAACCATCAGGATGAGGCTTTATACGGAAGACCCACTTATAACCAACAACATTTTCACCTGAAGGAGGAGGAATAAGAGACCAACTCTTGTTATGATAAAGAGCTTTGAACTCATCAAGCATGGCTTATTACTAGTGAGAAATTTTGTTTACTTGAGTAAAGGATGTAGGATCGAGATCAAGAGACAAAAGGAATAGTGGTATGGTAAGTAATACAGTCAAGAAAGGATTTTAAAGGTCTAGTGTGATCTGAGTGCAAGTGACCATTGGATGAGAAGAGGAAGATGATGGTGGAGGAACAAAGGAAATAGGTAGGGAAGAATGTACAGAAGGCACGGATGAGGAAGAAGTAGGTAGGACTGGAGAAGGGGAAGAGACAGGTAATGTGGGAGGGGCAGATAAGAGTGGAAGTTGTAATAGTAAGGATAGTAAAGTGGGAAAAGAGGAAGAGGAGGATGGTGGGAATTTAAAAAACTGATTTTCAAGAAATCTAACATGGCGGGAAATGTAGATTTTATTGGTAGAGGGATTAAAATGTATCCTTTATAATTGGGGGCACATCCGAGGAATACATATGGAATAGATTTTGGTCTAAGCTTATCAGTTCTAGCGTGAGCAATGAGAGGATAACATGTAAAACCAAACACTCGAAGATGTGTAAGATTAGGAGATGAATTGAACAACAGTTCTTAGGGAGATTTGAAGTGTAAGGTAGATGATGGTAAAAGGTTGATGACATAAACAGTAGTTGAAAAGGCTTTATACCAGAATTGCTTGGGGAGAAAGTTGTTAACAAGAAGAGTGATTCCTTATTCAATTATGTGTCAAATTTTACATTAAACAACATCATTTTGTTTTGGTGTATGGGTACAAGAGATACGAAAGAAAATGTCGTGAGTGGTGAGAACAGTAGTAAATGATCTTTTCACGAGTTCAAAAGCTCCATCACATTGAAACATTTTGATTTTTGTAAAAAAAAAAGTTCTCAGCAAAGTTTTTAAAATATTGAATTTTAATGTTTGCGATTTGTGAGCTAATGGAAAAATCCAGATATGACGACTAAAATCATCAATAAAAATTATAAAATATCTTGAAGCTGAGAGAGATAACAAGGATGATAGTCCCCAAATGTTGCAATGAATTAATTGAAGTGGTGCAGTACATACTCTAGTGGATGTAAGAAAAGGAAGACAACAACTTTTGCTTTGAAGACATAATTACAATGAAAAGGGGTATGAGACACTAGAATTGATGTAAATAATTTTGAAAAAATTTAAGTTCATGGATGACCGAGACATTGATGTCAGAGATGTGAAGAGACAGGTTGAGCAACAAAAGCCATTGGATTTGTGAAGTGGACTGGTACCTTGAAAGGATAGAGATTATTGTGGATGTTTCTAGCGAGAAGTGGATTTTTGGTGGAAAGGTCCTTCACAATATAACCAGAAGGATTAAATTCAATTAAACATTAATTGTCTTTAACAAATTGAGCAACAAACAGTAAATTTGCAGTAACTTGAGGCACAACAAGAATATTATTTAAGTGTAATAGTCAAAGATTGGTATGGAAAGATAAGGAACCTTTAGAAGTAATAGGAAGAGCATTACCGTTACTGACAACAACTTGATCAGTATCGTGATAAGGTTGAATGAAGTCGACAATAGTGTGGTTAGGTGTCTTGTGTGAGGAAACACCAGTCTATGGAAGTCATTCAGTAATTTTACTAGTGAATAAGTAGAAGAATTTGGAGTAATTTATAGGGCAGTGAAAGCTGGTTGAATTTGTAAAGGGTTAAGGGAAGTGTTTGAAATTTTGTTTCCAGATTGTGTGTGACGAAAATGACAAGTTATAGCTATGTGATCAAATTTTTTACAAATTTGACATTTTGGGGATCAAGAATTTTGTTTGGGCCGGGGTGGAATAAATGGTAAGGGTTAGAATTGAGTCGGGCTATAAGGGTTGGGCTGGTTTGGTGATGATATGATAAGATAAGTATAGCAAGATATAATTATAATTAAAAAATGAAGATAAGAAGATAAGTGTATCTAAGATAATTTCAAATGAGAAGACGATCTATTATCACCACCATCATCTCTTCCTCCGATTATGCTTCTCCATCGCTATCGTTGTTCCACCTCCATACTACCATTGATGCTTGTCACAAGTAAAGCAAACAAAGTTGAGCATTTGTGACATGTAGTTAGAGCAAAAGTCGGTAGATTAAGAGACATATAGAAGAGGAAGAACTGAAGAAGAGCGTCAGAGTTAAGCATGAGCTACAAATCAAGATTTTAAGTGTTTAAAATGTGAAGAGGCTCGAGCAACGTTGCATTTTTATATCCTTTAATTTTTTAAAGTTTTATTGTTTTAAATATAATGTATGATGATAGCTTTAGTTTTATAGGTATATATATGGATTTTTCATTTTAAATATATTTTATAGATTTTATAAAATTGAAAATAAATTGAATATTGTAAAATTTAAATTATTGAATAAAATTTAATATATTATTAATCAATTTATTTATAAAATATAATTATGAGGAAAAAAGTTATTTATCTTTATAATTTATAATTATAATTATAATTATAATTATGATAATGTTATTTTTATTGTCAAAATTAAGAATTTTAATAATAAAATTTTTAATGGTGTCTGTATTATTTTTAATTCAATTGTAATTAAGAACATATTTTAATGTATATAATTTAAATTCTTATATTTAGTATCTATTTGATTATATCAATGATATAAATTTCCTTTAAAATTTTTCTTTAAGTAATAAATGTGATTATTTATATGTAGAATATGTGAAAGTAATATTAAGAAAAATAAACAAATTGTTATTATTTTTGTAACATCCCGTTACCGGAGTGACAGGTAAATTGGTAATTTGGATCGGGTTAGGATTTGGTACAGGCAAGTGTCACATTTCACATGCATTTTTGTTTTGATAGTCATTGGTAAATGATA
>JANZLD010000008.1:16728647-16740456 GCA_026413575.1 Erythroxylum carthagenense | reverse complement strand
CGGCATCCAACACAAATCAGTATTGTCCTCTTTGGTGGGAATCGAACACCCAACCTCAAGGTTTTGTTGTTTTTACAAGCACGCCTCTTACCTATTCTTTGGTTTGGTATAGAGTGGAGTGGATCCATGTTTTTCGTTATTGCTCACCTCAATATTTATTAATTATGAAAGAATAAAATTGTCATTCTGAATAATCTTCACATACATTTCTGTTCTCATGTGCTGTGCTCCACCTATTCTTCAACCAATAATAGTATTCTCTAATCTCAAATTCTTTTATTCTTCACTTATCCACTTGCTTTATTGTTATTTTGAAGGTTTACTTATCAACTAATTCAATCAAAAGCCAACTATCCATTAACATAATGTTTCTTCAATAGATGGTTGGAAGGTTGGGGCTTAACCTTAAATTTAAGACTTTAACATGTTATATTTTTTTTTCTTAATGACAAGTTATTGTATAATAGATGATACGATGTGAACAAAAGAATAATAGGACAGTACCCATTCACTGATGCTTCAATAAGTTTTGTTTGAATAGTAAGTATGCAATTAAAGAACATGCATGAATCTTTATATATGCCATAAATGATTGTCAATTAATATCATCACATCTATAGTTAAATAACTAATTGAAATTAACAAGAGTTTCCAGTAACCTTAATTATCTTTTTGTGTTAAATAATTGTTCTACCTTATTGCCTAAGTTATCTTTTTGTGCTATATAATTGTTCTACCTTATTGCCTAAGTTATTTTATTTTAAAATTAATTATTATATTTTACGTTAAATTTCCTCACTAATGACACCCAAAATTAAATAATTGTTCTACCTTATTGCCTAAGTTATTTTATTTTAAAATTAATTATTATATGTTACTTTAAATTTCCTCACTAATGACACCTAAAGTTTTTATTCCGAAATTATTCAAAAAAGTACTAGAGTGTTTTGTTAATTTGTTTTAGATGGTACATCTAGTATTCGAGTAATTACTGTCACAACTCTTTTCAAACTTGGCCTTGATATAAAAATGGTTGGATTTGGAAAAGGTTCTTTTGCCGTTTGCAGAGGTTTGACAATGCGTCCAGTGTGTATTGCTATAAGAGCATTATCTATGTCTCGCTAGCCCAGAAGTCTTAACTGGACCGGACTGCCTGTTTTCTAATGCTTAGGCCTTTTGATAAGGCAATTGGGTTTTCATATTTAATTACAAGGACCAATCATGCGGTGATTACCTAACTCCAGTTATGGTATATGAGCATGACTGAGAATAGAATACCAGGGTTCAGTAATTTATCCTTTTAGCATTCAACCTGAGTTTTAAGTATGTGACCAAGTTAAGGATATGCAAGCTTTTCTATTGCCCCCCTGCAAATCATATAATCTTGAGAATCTCATAGTTGGTTTGAATCATGAATTTAGTAATCTTCTTTTTAAAACAAGTTTTACAATTTAAACGCAACATTTGCACGTCAAGAAAAGGATATCACTTTTGAATTATTATTAAAGTTTTAAACTGAAACTCTACTTCTATCTTTTAATTTTTAATAATTACATAAAGTATACCAAATTAAAATAATATTTATAAACTCTATATCTTTTAATTGTTACAATAACTAGTTTCTTTCTCTTATGATTGTTCAATTAATTTACTCATTTGATCACTTTGTTATTTTATTGAATTTAATTTTATACATTACTTAAAATTTATTATAATAGAATTATTAATATCACCAAAAATGAATTAGTTTATTACTTTAGAAAATCAATTTTGACTTTTATGATGTGAAATCAACATGCAAAGAATGCATGCAATGTATGAAAAATGGGATATAAAGATCGAAATTTCAGGAGCAAAATGGATCCATTGGTGTACGCGGTACTGCAGTTACTTAAGCTTGTTCTTCAGAATTATCGAGCCAAATGGGAAAATGGGCACAATAAGGACAAATTAAAGTATAAACGGAGGTAAGGTTGACAGGCAGACATATATACAACAATATGCCGGACATTCATCTAAAAATCAGATTACGGGAGCAGATCACCGTCCAATTCATATAAACTGGCTTAAATTATACATGAAATTTGGCAATCATAATAAATATAAAACTCATTTAAACTTCCAAATCACACGCAGTTAGTGGAGGCCATCGACATGTAAAGACAGACATTCCACCCAAGAAGAAGCCCACTGACTCCACAACAAGACTCTTAGCCCCATAAAAAGTAGCTAGTCAAACACAATGTACGTGAATCCTTTTCTAATGGTGACTAATAAATTATTGAGGAGGGTTTTGTTTTCTGTGACTGAATCTCTTCTCTCCTGATTTTGAGGTTAACGGAAAGAGTGGCATACACGTTGAATGAAATGCCTACGCCTTAGTAGACAAAGCAATCTATATGTAGCAGCCTCCACCCCCAAACTGTATGATTAATTTTTGTTTATTTAACTATAATTTTTTTCCTTTTTCTTCCAATTAAGATAGAAAAGAAATATGATGAGTTTAAAAATAGGGGTCAGATGGAGTATACATCACACAAAAATGACTGAGCCTTGGACTGGGGAGATTAGAACTACATATGCTTGTCTTGGAATCCTTGTGGTATTAGAAAAGCAAAAAGCATATCGAATTGCCTCCTAATCCAGTTGCAGCCATAATTGATGAGACACAGCGGCACAAGGATTTCATCATCATGTATGTACATGGTGATGGAAACTAAACTATGAAGAAGAAGATGGTGAAGATGAGTTCACGTGTCGTCACGTGAATGTTGTTTAACCCATAATCCCACGTATGTGCATCTCCTGGTAATCATGAGTTAATAGAGTCAATCCCCATGTATGCCCCGATACTTGTGATTTCCTCGCTGTAAAATTACTATTCAACAACTGCATTTCATGCATGATATTCTCGGAAAATCTTTTAGTTTCTACTTTTGAACCTTAATATAAGTTGAGGAACTAATGACATTTGGTGTAGGGATACTCAGTTTTGTAATATCTAGTAAAGCATGACAACAAATGGGGTCTTGTGCTTCCAAATTTGAATTCAGAGTCAAACAAAAACAAGTTGAGTACTTTGAAGAAGCATAAAGCTCTTTCATTTTGTGTGTCCCACTTCTTATACTTTATTTTGTGTTGCTAACAACCAAAATTTTCAACTTCCCGTTAGAGTTTGGAATCTTGAAGCCAACCATCCAAGTCCTACCACATGCCTAATACCATTCCTAGGATCTAGGCTTTGGGGAGTTTTCTTAGGTCTTACGTTGGCCTGAGATCTGGGCTATCGACACGTCATTGTCGAAGTGGATTCTTTAGAGTTCATTAACATTCTCTCTTCCTCCAAATAGTTATAACTGAGGATAATTCTTTGGTTGCAGGTATCCGAGATCTTTTACACTATACCGGGAAGGTCCACATTTAGCATTCCTTTTGCGAGAGAAATCAGTGTGTCGACAGACTGGCGGTTCTTGCAGTTTTATTAAGTCCAGACTTGCACCTCATATAGGAGCCTCCAATAGTCGTCCAGGAGCTACTTCACAGAGATGAGCAAGGAGCATTGTATTCCAGAAATATGCGTTAGTTTTTGATGTATTTCTTTCCTTTGTACTAAAAAAACCCATTCCTAGAAAGAATCAAACTCGACAACTTATTTTCATTCTTTTTTTTTCGGCATCTAAGATTTCTAATTTTCCATTTAAGCCTTCTTATCATAAGGACATTATATTGATATTTCTAGTAAAATTTAATTTATTTCATCAAGTGCGATACAAGGGCTACTAGAAGCATAAGACATTCTGTAACTAGTAAGAAACAACAACATTCTGAATTTGTTATTTTGAGAGTATGTATTTTATTGAAATCATGACCTGAGATAGATGTTAAACAAACACAAATGTTGAATTTTGTTAAGTAATGAGGATAAAAAGATCAACTTGATGAGAACCAATGCTCGGTCTATTTTTATTATGGATATATGGTATTAGTGTTGGGCTCGAATCACAACTCTCACAATGTCAATAAAAAACAATCAACTCCTATCAAGAGATTCAATCTCAAAAACATATAATCAAACAATATATATGACAAGAAAATAAATTGAACACTAGATATATGTGAAAAGCCCTCCAATATAGAGAAAAAATCACAAGTTAAACTAACAAACAAATTTACTAATTCAATTGAGAACTTACAAGAGTTTAAAAGTTCCAATATATTGATCATTGCTAAGAATTATACTACAAAACAATTACAAGTTATCCTACCAAGTTCTAGTATTGAGTACAGATTGATATCCCAAATAAACAATACCCTCAATCTAATTCTTAAACAAACACTCGAAAAATAAAATACAAGGTGTCTTAAAAACTAACAATTATAGAATGAGGACTTCTCAGGTAGGAATGGCAATGGGCTAGCCCATAGGCCAACACTTGCCAATTTTTTTTAAAATTAAAATATATAACAACGTACTTTTTTTAATTGAGTCAGAGTTTGGGTTGTCCAAACCCAAGCCTGTTAAAGACTTAACTCTTTTAAGCAAATCAATGTCGTCTTATTTAGAATAATTAGGTCTCAAGTCATTTTGGGGTTGGGCTTAGCCAACAAACTGGACTATTGAAAACAACTAAATTTAAACCTATGAGCCAAAAATTGACATCCTTATTCTCAGGTTACTTTTACTCTCTTTCTTTTCCTTTTTTAGTGTTCTTTTTCACTCATATTGATGAACCCTTTTATTTTCCCTTTTATGCTAAAAAAATGGTTTCATAACTAGACATAGTCACTTACACAATCATGTAAGTAATCCTGTCCCAACCATCAAGTAGTCGCGGATATACACAATCTCAATCAATCACACAATCTAGTTACACTGTGTACACCAGGGACAAATGCTTGTACATTTCCATATGGCAGGCTATTCCTAGTATGTTATAGGCCCTGGGAAAAGAAAAAAAAATGGGACCCTATTTTTGACTATTTTTAGGCTCTTATAAAGAAAAGAAAGAAGCAAAATATGGGCCTTTTGTTGTTTTTTATAAGGTTAAAAGTGGGCGCTATTTTATTTCATTTTATTTTTATGAGAATAAAAATAGGTCTTATTTTATTATTTATGAGGATGGGCCCTAGGTTGGCACCCAGGCTGCCCTTGCCCAGCGCCAACCCTACCATATGTTCATGTATACCTTTGACTCTTGTCATCCACCCATACATATTTGTCATTACCTACTCGATCTTCACACATAGCCATATATGATAAGGACATGGGCATGTTTGATCTTACATGACCCTGTAGGTCATCATCTATCATGTACACATTCACATTCTCTTACACAACCTTCACACTTGACCATGTAAGTTAAGGAACACAAGTGTATTGTGCTTTACACGACTGTATTTCTTAAGAATGGTAAATCGTTATCCATTTTAACTTCACTCATTCATTATTTAAATGATCATTCACAATATCCAATATCACTGAAACTCATTTTTGCTAGGGTTAGACACTCAACAATTTTCTCATCCATCCCATTTTTGGTGAGACTTGAATCACCTCAATAATTATTTGAGATTCATCCCAACTAGCTTACTAAAAGCTTATGCTTGCTTCCAAGAACCACCTTCGTTAATATATTAGTACTGTTCTTATATATGTGAATCTTCTTTAATTGTAATCATTGTTCCTTAATCTAAATCTTAATTAATGATACCTGACGTCGATGTGCTTAGTATATGAATGATACATAGTATTCTTGCTCAAATTTATAGCACTTTGGTTGTCACAAAATACTGTATAATCATCTTGCTTCTCATATAATGCTTGAAGGAACCATTTCAACTAGCACATCTCCTTACCTGCTTCCACAACAGCTACATCCTCCACTTCAATTATAGATAAAGATACACTTTTTCAGCTTGAATTGCCATGAAATGGCTCTACTTATGAATTTGAATAAGTAGCATGAAATGGGTTTCTAGTTATCAAGATCTCTAGTTATGTCTGCACTTGTATAGCCTTCTAGAATTAGATCCCCGCTAGAAACACAAGCTCTATTTAGAAGTACCTCGTAAGTATTTTAAGATCGATTTCATAGCTTCCCAGTGAACTTTTTTTGGATTGGATAAGTACCTACTCGCCAATGCAATAGCTTGTGCTACATCTGGTCTTGTACATACCATTACATACATCAAGGAACCGACAAAAGATGAGTATGAAGGCAAACTTACTCAACTTAAAGTAAGGTGTTAGTGGCGTGTTAACTACCTTGGTATGCTTAATATTGAACCTTTCTAACACATGTTTAATTTACCTCTCCTGTGACAATTATAGTTTTCTGTTTTTCTTATCTTGAGTTATTTCTAAGCCCAAAATCTACTTTCTAAAGCCTAAATCTTTCATGTCAAAAGATTTAGATAAGTCCTCTTTCAATTTACAGATTGTCCCAACATCTTGTCTCATAATTAGCATGTCATCATTTCATATAAAGGAAGAATAATGAAATTTCAATTGGTAAAATTCTTAAAATATATATAAGAATCTAGAAAAGTTTGTTTATAACTATTTCATATCATAAACGAATAAAACTTACGATGCCACTATTTTGGTGCCTATTTCATCCCATATAAGATCTCCTTTAAATTGCACACTAGATTCTCCTTACCCTGAACCTTAAGCCTTTCTAATTGCTTTATATATATCTCCTCTTTCAAATCTCTATGCAAGAAGGTAGCTTTCATATCCAATTGTTTAAGTTTAAGATCTAAGCTAGTAGTTAGACACAACAAGGTTCATATGGAAGTCATCTTGACCACTAGTGAGAAAATTTCATCAAAGTCAATGCCCTTCATTTAATTGAATCTCTTCACTACTAGTCTTGCCTTATGCTTCACTAACTTGTCACCATCTTGCTTTATCTTGAATACTCATTTATTCTTCAATTCTTACCCTTTGGAAGTTTCACTAGCTCATAGGTTTTATTTTTCTTCAGGGAATTCATTTCCTAATGTATAACTACAAGCCAAAGATCTTTATCTTCATATGACCCTATCTCTTGCATATTTTCAACTCCTTACTAACAGTAACTAAAAGGTATTATGTACTCGGGTACCTTATAGGAGGACTTTTCTCTAATCGACCTTTAAATTCGAACATCTTCTACCACTGAACTAGGTTGCTTCTCTTACTCATTATTCTCATCAGCCTCATCGACATCATCATTTGAATATGAATTATGTAACTCATCACTATCATGTTGTACCTAATCATTTACATCATGTACATGTTTATATTCTTCGTTTCCATCACCTATGGGTTAGTTAATAGAACTTAAAATAGGGGAAATATCAATAAAACTTCATAATAATGAGAGTAGTCTTACCTCCTTTATTGAGGTTGGCACCCATCTTGTGCTCTTATAATACTACGTCTTTGCTTCTAACAACTTTTTACTTTTCTGGGTCACAG
This sequence comes from Erythroxylum carthagenense, assembly GCA_026413575.1. Taxonomy (NCBI): domain Eukaryota; kingdom Viridiplantae; phylum Streptophyta; class Magnoliopsida; order Malpighiales; family Erythroxylaceae; genus Erythroxylum; species Erythroxylum carthagenense. The sequence continues at coordinate 16,732,991 of JANZLD010000008.1, read as the reverse complement.
ATTTTAAAGTCAAATTGTTCATTACTATAATTGAAAATTATGCAAAAGACCATCTACGAGTCCAGTTTCAGTCTCTGCTTTTTGGGTACATGTTTAAACACCATACATTCAAATACCATCAGATATGAATAAGAGAAGTCTTTTCCTATCTATATTTTCTCTAGAAAGTTGAGACTTAAAGGCACTGACAATGTTTAGTTAATCAAGTAAACATCCATACTGACCACTTTACCCCAAAATATATTCAAAATCTTAGACATTCTTAGTATATATCGAACCTTCTTCACAATTGTTATTTTTATTCTTTCAGCAATACAATTATACTGTGGAGTACCAAGTTCTGTCATCTCGTGTCTCATTGCATACCATATGCAGTAATTCTCAAACTCTTTAGAGCTGTACTCTCTTCTATTATCGATTATAAGACACTTCAAAATTTTTTCTATTTCCCTTTCTATCACGACATGTAGTTTCTAAAAAACTTTAAAGTTTTGGCTCTTTGTCTTTAACATGTAGACCTAAGTTTTCATAGTTGCATCATTAATAAAGGTAACAAAGTATTTATTTCCTCTCAATGGCTCCTCTTCAATAAGATCAAAAACATTTAAGTACATGAAGTTTAGTTGATCATTTTTCTTTTCATTTTTCTCTCGTGTCTAATCCCAAGGCGACCATTTAGGGTCGGTCGGGTGAGGACCATACGAGCGTAAGGTGAAACCATTGAATTAAAGGTAGAATTCAGCGGCAAGAATTTGGCGAGCTCGCCGTGGCGAAGCTATGTAATGCTTTCCATAGACCTTTTGGGAGAAGTTTGTCATGACAAAGTCTCAAGGTCGAGCGAAGTCACCCTTCGAGATAATACATCGTGGCAAAACTCCGACTTCCCCACGGCAAAAGTCCAACTTTGCCACGATGAAGTCCCCGGATTTACTTCGAGTACCTCTCGGGATAAATATGCTGTGACAAAGTTACCAAAATCACGCATAAATACACTTCAGGAAAGGTTTGCCGCGGCCAATATCTGGCTTCACTGCGGTGAAGCCTTCAGTTTTGAAACCGAGAAACCTAACATTCAACACAAAATTTTGCATACATACACATACCATTTCCACAACCATCACAACACAACCATAAGATAAACATAAACATACACAAAGGAACTTCTTCAAGTCTCATTCTCATTACTAAAACAAAATAAAGTTTGAACAAAGCTTTAGTTACATATCAATACTACATCATTAGTTTAATACAAAATACATATGGATGCTCAATGTTTGATATGCTTACAAAACTATCCAAAAATATAGTCACTAACTTAGTTACAAAAGATCTCTAACTATTTTGGAGTTTCCAATGTCTTGCAAGGATCACTAACCTTCTCGTTCTGCACTTGAGGAGTGAAAAATAATGGGTTGAGCTACAAAGCTCAATGGCTAATATATTTATAGCCATCAGTAATGAGTCATACAATCAAGCATATTTATATGTATATATATGCATCTATAACTCATTCAATCTAGCAATTAGATCATCGACAATTCTAGTTCATAGATTCAAAGTAAAGGCTATGTCATCACATATAGCATATCATATATGTTCAACCGTCAAAGCATAACACTCAATTATACATCATACTTGACAAATCAAATGAATTGCACAAACAAATGGCTTGAGAGTTCCATGGATCGAAATGGTGAAATTGAAGTTTATACCATGAGCAAAATGAGTCCGTTCTTAGGATCTCATATGCCACAAGCGAGCAATCGGGAAAAGGCTTAGGTCAACTTGCATATGACTAACAAAATAGTTTCTATCTTGCCCAAATACAAGCAAATATTCATGCTCAATTCAATTCATCACATATTCACATTTTCACGCTTTTCAAGATATTTCCTCTTTTGCTTATACAAAATGTCGTAACATCATTTATGACATAACATGGTAACAATCATAATGCATTTTTCACATTCACAACAATTCCATTTCAAACAATTAAACATATATACATACAAGTAAACAATTGCCCATTCACACAATAACTATAAACACATTACCCACCTAATTTCACTTGAAAATCCAAACTCAATTGTGCCTTTCCTCTTGCTCTTGGGTAAGGTTGTCTTGGTTTCCTAAAACAAACCAAATTCATTCAACACAACATTTAAGTGTAAATTCATAAAACTTCAAAAATAAAAAATGATTAAATTAAGCTCTAACTTAACCTACCCATAGTTTATCTAGTTTAGAAAAATCAAAACCTAGTTAAAATCCATGAAAGATCAAAATAGGTTCTTCTTTCTTTTCTTTCTCTCTTCATTCTCAACACAAAATCCCATTCTCTTCCTAACTCCTTTTGTTTTTCTAACAAAACAAGAAGAAAAGATGAAGAAGATTACCTTAGCTTAGCCAAGTCCTCTTCCTTCTTCTTCTTTCCACTTTTTTCTCTCTTCTTTCCTAGCTTCCACGATTTTCTTCTCTTCTCCTCTCTTCTTTCACGTTTTCTCTTCTTCTCATACTCACGCACACTTCTCTTCTTTTTCTTCTTTCTCATTTATTCAAGACCACATTTTGGTCTTGGTCTTCCAATTATACCCCTCCTCATTTAACCTAATGCCTATTTACTCTTTACTCCATTAATGCCATACTATATTTGCTACTTATGCTTACTAACTTAATGACTCAATTCTAAAAATAAATAAACAAAAAATAAATATTTTTAAAAATTTTAAAAATTTCGAGGTCCCACACACACGGTCCACTGACATGTTCATGTATACCTGGGACATAATCGTATATGTCTTCGACTCTTGTCATCTACCTATACACGTTTACAGTTACTTACACGATCTTCACACACGACCATGTATGATAGGGACACAGGCGTGTTTGATCTTACACGACTATGTAGGTCATTATCTATCTTGTGCATATCTGTAGTCTTTTAATGACCCTTGATAATATCCAAATTCACCAAAACTTACTTTTATCTCCAAATAGGGGTGGCCACTCAACAATTTGGAGTATCTCTAATTTGAAAATTGAAATTATTATATTGGCATCTAACATACCAATACATCCTCTAAAACTCCTATGCATCCTCTACTATTATAAAAAAAAGGTCCTTTCTAATAATGAAGAACATTTTAAAATTCAATGCAATGACAAGAGTAACATTGACAAGTTTTACAGACAATCTTTAACCATTTATGATCATATTTAGAGATTTTATCTTTCTTCAAATAAGAGAAGTTGTAAGGAATATTTTTTAATTTATTAAATAAAATATTTAAAACACATAAAAATTTGTCAATCATATTATATGCAATCCTCAAAAACAAATTATGCCTTATAACTAGCTAGCAACATGAAACGCCTTGGCTAAATAAGCGCAAACACTAGCTGAAATTAAATGTAGGTAATTTAAAGAAGTCCCACCAAATGTATAGTCAAAGGTTGAAAATCAAGCGATACCTCCTCCACAAGCACTTTCGCTGGTGAACTTGAAAATTTTTGTTAAAAAGTTGATGAAAATAAAATACTGGAACTGTTAAGAATTTTATTATCTATTTCATTATTTAATTTTGGCATTGTTTTAGTTTTGGATTTTCAAGACAAGGCTTCAAAATCCAAATTGAGATGAGGTGTAAACAAGTAATAATTCTTATTTGAATTGGACTCTTAGATAAGACTTTAAGAAAAAAATAGAAGTCTATCTTTAATTGAAATGGGAGTAGATTATGTCAGATCATGGATGGATATCGTGATTAATTTAGCTATAGTGAGATAGGCTTGTGGGGGTGATTTTGTTGGAGTCTTGGCATTGGTTGATTGGTTGTGGTATGGATATTGTAAGATAGATAGAGTGGTTGTTATATGAAGCATTCCAAGTTTTAGTTTTGCTGCGTGTGTGACTTTGTTTTCTGCACTGCACACGTGAGTGATCTAGTGAGGTTTTCTGGTGTGTGTTGATGGTGAATGGGAGAGAAAATTGTGCTATCTTTGATCTGAATATTTTACTACTTTGAGGGAGGCTCATGTGTGATTTTGTCGGTGTTTTGGCGTGGGTTCATCATAGGTGCATAGGCTGATAATGTTGTAGGTATGTGCAAAAAATCGTGAGTGAGCTGAAGCAATGTGAATGTGTGCATGAACCATTATTTTGGACGATGTATAAGTGACTCCTCATATGGAATATCTATGTGTGTATGATATTTTCGTGGGTTGAAAGACAGATTTAGGGAGCTACAAATTTTGTGATGGGGCATGATGATACGATACCTAGTCCTAATAGATTTAAGTTTACTTATTCAAGAAAGGGTAGACGTGGCAGATAAGAATTAGATA
>JANZLD010000008.1:16716383-16728547 GCA_026413575.1 Erythroxylum carthagenense | reverse complement strand
CTTATTCATATTGGAGATTCTCCTTCGGTCTTTTAGAAAGTATTGTGAGATACTTGCAGTCCTTTCTATTAGAATTTTCCCTATTTCTTCTGTTTTGTTATTTCCTAACCCTGTGTTCTACCACATGAGTAACTCCTTTCATGCATAACTCCCTCCTTGCGTCATTTTTGTTTGGTTGCTAATGGTGTGCGAGGTGAGGTTGTGGGTCTTTTGTTTTGATGATTAAAAAGTTCATGGAAGGATTAATGTGCTAATCTTTATGTTGATATCTTTATTGGAGTTTCACAAGAATGGGTTGAAGGTGACATGCTGCACTGAGGTGCTTTGATAGCCGTGTGTCTTTATTATTGGTTGTCGCTGATGAAGTTTTAGTGCAGCTGTGTTCTTATTTTTGTCTTTGCATGGTTCAGCTGGGTAAATTCGTGAGTTTTTGGCAGCTGGCTTTCTATGGTGTTTATTTGATTTTATTGGGTTGCTCACTATCATCAATAGTCGTTTTTATGTAGCTGGCTTTCTATGGTGTTTATTTGATTTTGTAAGGTTGCTCACTATCATCGATAGTGGATTTTGTGTGAAAAACTTCTAGCAGTCTTAGTGATTTTGTGGCTGTCGTTTTTAGTGTTAGTGTGCAAAAATTAAAGAATTTTTCATGACTTTGTGACTGTTGTTTTGTTGTTGGTTTCGTGCGAAAAGCTTCAGTAGTTGTCTAGTTTGTTGCAGCTCTATTAGGTTAACGTTTTGGTGATGAAACATTTGTTGATTTGAGACGCTTGTGGTTGCTGTGCATGGGATGTTTCAGTAACTATATCAAAGATTCATAGCAGATTTCTTAGTAGACAACTTCCCATTCTTTCGTTGATGAAGTGGTATATTTAGAAGAGTTGCTTTTTATCACAAGTGTTTTCATTTATAATGAATTTTGTTTAATCGCTTGAGTTGTTTATTTTATTTCATTTTCATTAAACATTGATTTAGAAAATCCTCTGTTGAAGTTAGTACAAGACGGTCGAACTATTAAATGTGAAATTCTTTAACGAGAAGTGAGAACGAGGGATAGTGTCAAGGATTGAGTGGTATCAGCTCAGTAAGGTCTTGTATAAAGTTATTGTCGATAGTGAAAGAATTAAGCTAGGTAAGAGTTCCACAGATGTAGGTAAAGTGTGTCAAACTACGTTAACAAATATTGGTGTTGATTTTTTTTCAATTGGTATAAAAGCGGTTCATGGAATTAGAACTTGGTACATCAATTCAATGCAAATCCTTGTTTTGCAGTTATGGCCATAAGAGAAGAGGCATCAATCATCAGGTTACCATTATTAGATGGTTCAAATTATCCTATGTGGAAATCACGAATGAGAGTATTTATTTAAGCACAAAAAATAAAAGCATGGAACTCAGTTTTAAATAGTTGGAAACATCTTGCGATGACTAATGAAAAGGGAGAAACAGTCCTTAAAGATGCATATGACTGGACAAGGGCTGAAGAAGAGAAAGTGTTTGGAAATTCTTAAGCCCTGCATGTTATCTTCAGTGCAGTTGATGAAGATTGCTTTGCTATGATATCAGTTTGTGAATCGGCAAAAGAAGTGTAGAATACTTTGCAAACTATACATGAAGGATCGAAATTTGTGTTAGTCTCAAAACTTCAGATGTTAGATGTGAGATTTGAAGAGCTGAAGATGGATAAGAGTGAAACTCGTAAGAGACTGCGTGCAATAGCAAACCAAGCATATTAATTTGGGAAAAAAGTACTCTAACCTGAAACTGGTTAAGAAGACATTAAGATCGTTGCCTCTAAGGTTCATACCAAAAACTGCACCATCAAAAAGGCCCATGATATTATAGAATTTTCTTTGGATAAGGTGATTAAGATTCTTATTAACTTTGAGATGAATTTGTTGAGGGATAATCAAGAGAAGAATAAAGAATTGGCATTGCAAGCCAAGATTGGTGAAGTTGTAAATGACTTAGGAGATGAGAATGAGGATATAGAGCAAGAAATTTCAGCAAGTAGTTAAAGACAGTGAAGAAGGATAGATCCAATTTTAGGCAAAACAGTAGGAGCTCATCAAATAGTAATTTCAAGAAACAAGGGAAAACTCAAAAGGGTGAAAGAAAAGTGAAGAAAATTTAATGTCATGAGTGTCAAGGCTTTGGATATATGCAAGCAGAATGTGCTAACACCTTGAAGAAGAGAAAAGGGAAGTCTTATATAAGCACTTGGAGTGAGAATGAATCCGAAAGCGAGTATAATAGTGAAGAAGAAGTTGTGAATAGTATTGCATTAGTTACTTTATATAGCAAAAGTCCAGTTATTTGCTTTATAGTAACCAAGAAAGAAGTAACCGATGACAAAAATGTGAGTAAATCAGAAATTCTGAAAAAAAAACATAGACAAATCAGCTTAAAGCTCAATCTCAGATTATGACAGCGATGACGATACTTCAGATAAAAAAAGGAAGGTATTTATGAAGCCTATAAGTTAATATATGCTAAATAGGTCCAAACATGTAAGAAAAATGAGAAGTTAAAGGAGAAAAACTCTTCCATGAAGAAACATCACTCAAGATCTAGAGAAGAAATTGCTATATTAAATGAGCTTGGTGAAACAAAATTGAAGTTGGTCAATACAAAAAAAGGAATAAGAATATTAAATGGAGGTACAGAAAAATTAGACCAATTGCTAAAAGTCGGTAAGATTAAAGGGGATCTTTAAGACATTGATTACAAAGGTGAATGATGGAAAAAAATAATGCAATCAAATTTATCCGTGAAAAACCTCAAGGAAGAATCGGAGGTTCATACCTACATGTCACTTTTGTGGAGTCATCGGACACATAAGACCGAAATTTTATAAGTTATTACAAATGATATTTCAAAGGGGGCAAAACCGAAATCTAGACACTCTCTATTAAATTTCCAGCAGCAATCCATATTACCAAAGCACTCTTAGGTTAGAAAGGTTCAAGTACAAGTACAAGTACAAACACACAGTGAAGGAAAATCAAATTATCCAGGTATTCACAGTTAGCTACTGCTTTTGAAGAAATTGTTCAGGTTAAGGGTAAACAGTTACTTCAAATGAAGAAATCAATTAGACAGTTGATGACTGAGATAATGTGACGAAGAATAAGCTTAGGTTTGAATTTTTTTGAGGTGCACATAGACTGTGTGCTTTACATTTTTGAAGTATAACTTGATGTTATTTATTAAAAAATAACAAAAAAACAAAAAAGGAGGTTCGATAGAGTTATCGTTTAGGCTTTCTGAGTTTTTATTTATAGGTTTTCTAAGGTTCAGTTGATTAAAGTGTACATGAGGCTATGCTTGATGATGAGATTTATGAATTTGATCAGTCTTATCAAGATGGAATTGAAGTGAGCAATCATATGTTGGCATATGTATTAATTGGTAGTAAATTGTCATCTTGGCTTTCTACTACTACACTATATGCTTATGATTCTTCTGCTACACTTACTACTGATTTTTATGCTTCTTTATTCGCTGAGATTGACCACGTTGAAGGCATTTTTCATTTTGGTATTGTTTTATTCCAAGGGGAAGAAATCAAATTGTTTTTTATTAGTGTTCAATTCAGGGGAAATTTTAAGGTATCCCCGTGACCATTAGTCTTGCTTTCTGGCATCTTTTTGTCCTAAGGAGGAGAGATTTGGATAATTGTCCATTATTGTTTCTTTGGATACTTCTTGAACTTAAAGAATTTAATGGATGTTCTTTGGAACTTAATGTGGGATTGAGGGAGAGTATTGTGACTTCAACACTTATATATATATATTCGATTATGTGATTCAAGAGAAGTTTCTTATTTGTGACAAAAATGCCAAAAGGGGGAGATTGTTAAGAATTTTATTATTTATTTCATTATATAATTTTGGCATTTTTTTAGAATTAGATTTTCAAGACAAGGCTTCAAAAATCCAAATTGAGATAAGGTGTAAACAAATAATAATTCTTATTTGAATTGGACTCTTAGATAAGACTTTAAGAAAAATTAGAAGTCTATCTTTAATTGAAGTGGGAGTGGATTATGTCAGATCATTGATGGATATCATAATTAATTCGACTGTAGTGAGATACGCTTGTGAGGGTGATTTTGTTAGAGTCTTGGAATTGGTTGATTGGTTGTGGTATGGATATTGTAAGATAGCTAGAGTGGTTGTTATGTGAAGCATTCCAAGTTTTAGTTTTACTGCGACTGTGACTTTGTCTTTTGCACTACACACGTGAGTGATCTAGTGAGTTTTCTAGCGTGTGTTGATGGTGAATGGGAGAGAAATTTGTGTTGCCTTTGATCTGAATATTTTATTGCTTTGAGGGAGGCTTGCATGTAACTTTGTCGGTGTCTTGGCGTGGGTTCATCATAGGTGCATGGGCCGATAACATTGTAGGTGAGTGAGAAAATTGTGGGTGAGCTGATACAGTGTGGGTGTGTGCGTGAACCATTATTTTGGACGATGTGTATGTGACCCCTCATCTGGAATAACAGTGTGTGTATATGATGCTATCGTGGGCTAAAAGACAGATTTATGAAACTGCAGATTTTGTGATGGGGCATGAGTAACTCCCTTCATGCGTGACTCCCTCCTTGCATCATTTTTGTTTGGTTGTTAGTGGTGTGCGAGTTGAGACTATGGATCTTTTGTTTTGATGATTAAAAAGTGCATGGAAGGACTAATGTGCTGATCTTTATGTTGCTATCTTTACTGGAGTTTCGCGTGAGTGGACTGAAGGTGACATGCTGCACTGAGTTGCTTTGATAGTTGTGTGTCTTCGTTGATTGGTTATCACTGATGAAGTTTTAGTGCAGTTGTGTTCTTGTTTTTGTCTTTGTGTGATTTAGCTAGGTAAATTCGTGAGTTTTTAGTAGTTGGCTTTCTATGGTATTTGTGTGATTTTGTCGGGCTACTTATTGTCATCGATAGTGGTTTTTTTGTGAAAAAATTCTTGCAGTTTTAGTGATTTTGTGGCTGTCGTTTTTGGTGTTAATATGCGAAAATTTCAAAAGTTTTTGTGACCTTGTAGCTGCTGTTTTGTTGTTAGTTTGGTGCAAAAAACTTCAGTAGTTATCTTGGTTATTACAACTCGATTGGGTTAACGTTTCGGTGATGAAACGTTTGTTAATTTGAGACGTTTTGTGGCTGCTGTGTGTGGGATATTTCAGTGACTATATCGAAAATTCATAACAGATTTCTTGGTAGACAACTTCATGTTATTTTGTTGATAAAGCAACATATTTAGGAGAGTTACTTTTTATCTCAAGTGTTTTCGTTTATGTTAAATTTTATTTAATCACTTAAGTTGTTTATTTTATTTCGTTTTTATTAAACATTGTTTGAGGAAATTCTATGTTGAGATTAGTACGAGGCGGTCATACTATTAGATATGAAATTCTTTCACAGTTACTGAGGACGAGGGATAACGTTAAGGATTGAGTGGTATCAGTTCAATAAAGCCTTGTATAAAGCCATTGTCGTTAGTGAAAGAATTAAACTAGGTAAAGGTTTCGTGGATGTAGGTAAGGTGTGTCAAACCATATTAAAAAATATTAGTGTTGATTTATTTTGTTGCATTTAATTCTTCTATCATTTGATTGTGATTCGAATAACTAAAAAATTTTGTGAAACTACTATCCTATAGTTTTTTTTTTATAAAAGATAACGAATTAAAGAGGTATACACTTACACTCAAGCAAGGACGTACGACAACTTTTTAAGAAAACTCCAATTACAGACAGTGATATTATGACTAATTAATTAATGCTTGAACCAGAGATCCTAATAAAAGTTGGAGACAAAGATGTTGTTAAATAAGACATAAAAATGAGGTGACTAGAACAAATGATATGTTGTTCTGCCACGACCCAAGTTCAAAATCCCAAGGTTTGCATGTAATGGAAGAAGAGAGAGGAGGTTAAAGAGTTTTCAGGAGTCATTAGACAAAGCCAAATGGTGTTAAGAGTTGGAGTTATTTACATTGATATATTTTGGAGGGTTATCTGGTAGACAAGAAAAGTCCACTTCATGAAAGCCGTAATTATGTTTAGGAGTTTTTAATGCTCCAACCAGAGAGAATATATGAAGAGGAGATTATCTTTTTGGCGTTGAAGTTTCTTTTCATTGGAAAAGTCTCCATTTCCTATCCCCACAGCGAAGCTTAGAAAGTTAAAAACTATATGACGTCAACATAAGCCTCTTTCCTTTGTTGCGGAGCCATTCAAGCCTAGTTCCCTCATTTGTCCGCACTTCTTTACGAAAAACACATGTTCTTATGTCTTTACTAATATACACATATCTAGAGTAAAAGTAAGCAGACTTTAGCTAATGGGAGACTGGCCCTGATTCAAGACTCCTCCCTTAGGCATGTTTAATTGGATCTACTTTTCATAAAATAATTTTCTTGGATCAAGAAAAGATCGAACAAGTGTATGCTGGTAACCACAAATTAAAAATTTTAAGATTATTCATTAAACTTAATTCGGATAATTTCTAATTTTGTTTCTCAATACTCGTTTATTGGATATTTTCTGCTAACCAACAAGTAGATTTGCATACTATAAACTACTAATTCAAACTTAGGGCAATCTTGATTACCTCATCCCAAATATACTTTATATTAAGAACGGCGTTTTACTAAATATTCAACGTCATTATGATTAGAACTTTCAAAAAGACCCCCGCCCGACCCATCTCACCTTCTGACTTCTGTTCCTTTGTTCAAACTATCATCACATTCCGAACACCTACATTATGTTTTACTTACCCTTTTAGCATTTTTATTTGCAACAATCACAAGACACATTCCTGTTTCTCTCACTAAAATTTCAGAGAGAGACGCACACAGTGGCTAGCGCCTGCCAGGTTGTGTTGGTGGAGGTTGTGGCGTGGGTCTTTGTTAATAAATGACTCTGTCTTAGACTCTATATATTCAAATTTCCATTCGTTTTCCTTCCAGAAAATTTTCCCTGAATTCTCTTCCTGTTTTTTCGTTGATTGTAACTTGTAATCTTTGTCACGAGACCCTCCTGAATTTCTGAATCCAAAAGTCTTCCGTTCTGTCGTTTTTATCTTCCTCCTTCTCTGTTTATATTTCAGGTTTTCTAACCTGTTTGTTTGTTCCCATGAATTCTGGCAGTTGATCGTTTCTGGTACGGTCACCCTTTTGGTTTTGGTTTTTCCGTTCAATGATCGCATAAAGCCTCGATCTTTCGAGCAACTAAAACTACCCAATGAAGCAGTTTCATTCTATCTGTCATCAGTTTCGGAAATCCATGTAAACTTCGAACAGCTCTGGAAGCGTTTTCTTGGTGGATCTATCTCTGCTGCTTTAATACCTATTGGTGAATTGAATGAAGATTCCCAGAATTCCTTTCCTTTCAGACAATTCTTGAATCACCTAATTCCTTTCTTATTTTTCTTTCCCTGTTTTAATAATCTAATCTGGTGCCAAAACCTAAGGTCCTTTCAGCTCATCCACAAAGGAATGTTCTTTTTGTTCTCGATGATCTGACAATCAATTCTTTCTAATGTCATCTCTTTAGAACATAATAATTTTTTGGTGTTTCGTGCTTTTGGTTTTGAAGCGGATCATCGTATATGGGTTGTGCAACCTCAAAGCAAAAACGTTGCCGGCACTGTCAAGCACCGTATTCGCCGGTGCCTCGAAGCTATTCCATGCATGTTGTCCATCCACCACAGCAAAAAGGCGATAGCTATCATATGGTTGCTCTTACCTCAACCACACTGGGCACTCTTGCTCTAGATTCATCAGTATCTAATCACAAGGATAGTAACGAAAATATTGAAGTTGTAACCGGAAAAGGAGAAGACCGAGGGAATGGCATCCTAGGAGACAAGGAATTGAAGAACAAGGAGTTTTTGATTAGTGGCACGGGGGCTGTAGGTGATATGGAGGTAATGAGCGGGGAGTGTTTGATTGGTGGCAATGGGGTTGTGGATGATAAGGAGTTAAAGAACAAGGTGTTCTCGTTGGGTCTAATTGAAGCCAAGGCATGGTCCAATGTGATCCAAGGAAAGATCCCGAAAGTTGCTCCAAAGACACCAATCATGACTCCACCTGGAGAGCCTGAGACGATCAATACTTGGGAGTTGATGGCAGGGCTTGAAGATGTGAGTCCAAGCCATTTTGTTAATCATCATTTCCGTAGCTTCTCTTTTGATGTTTCCCGTGAAACATGTGCGGTTGCTGATAGCCCAAAGTTAATGACAGTGCGAGAGAATAGTCCAATCCCATCGGATTGTAACAGTAAGCCCCTGTGGCTTCAAATGGCAAATGAGGAATCCGATTCCAGGTGCCCTGAATTCGATACAGAAGTTATTTCTACATTTAGGAAGTCATTGGAAGAGCTATCTCCTAATCATCCATTCTACATTAAGCCATCAGACATGGGGAACTCAAAGCAACTTCCTTCGCTTGGCAGCGGTTTGACAGTAGATGTTAGTGATACAAAAATGACCAATCTTGTTGATAAGGATTACAAACATGGAAAGGAGAAGGTGGTTTTGTATTTCACAAGCTTACGAGGAATAAGGAAAACGTACGAGGATTGTTGCTACGTGAAGGTGATATTGAAAGGCCTGGGGGTTCGTCTGGATGAGCGGGATGTATCAATGCATTCTGGGTTCAAGGAGGAGTTGAGAGAGCTATTGGGAGAAGGGTTTAGGGGAGGTTTGCCGAGGGTTTTCATAGGCAGCAAACACATAGGTGGAGCTGAGGAAATAAAGAGAATGCACGAGGAAGGTCAGCTAGAGAAGATAATTGAAGTTTGTGAAATGGTGAGTAATAGTATTCCAGGTGCTATCGGGGCCTGTGAGGCCTGTGGGGATATCAGGTTTGTGCCTTGTGAGACATGTTCAGGAAGTTGTAAAATTTACTATGAAGCTGATGAAGAAGAACATGGAGAACTAGAAGGAGGAGGAGATGATTGTGAGTTTGGGTTCCAGCGTTGCCCAGATTGCAATGAGAATGGGCTAATCCGATGCCCCATTTGTTGTTACTAAGTTTCCTTGATACGGTTAGAAGTTTTATTGTTTTTCTTTTACATTCGAGTCTCTCTTTTCTTTTCTTTCCCACTTTCCTAGCGGGTTTTCCGTTTGCCGGTTGTTTGTTGTACAGTGAGGATTTTTTGTATCTGTTTGGAAAGTGGTTCTTTTCAGAAATGCAATAGACGAAACAGAGAACAATGTGCTCTAAGAAGGTTTCTTCAATCTCCCGTCATTTGTCCCAGTGACTTCTATACCAAAAAGCTGTTTTGGAATTTGGATGAAAAGAGTCTTTTATACTTGATCTTCAGGAAATAAAAATCAAATAGCTGAAAGAACAAGCTACTCCGTGTTCCGTTACACCTTTCTCTAATATCTAATATAGATTTTCACCAGAGCACATCGAAGGTGACAATAGCTGCAACAGAACTATAGCCTATTTATTTTCAGTTCTTGGTATGATTTTGACTCTTATCTCTTCATATTTTCCAAAATCCATTTCCATTTGATAACTGTGAGCTGATTTTGGAAGCATCACACAACTATATGCTTTAAAGAAAAGGGATACTGTTGATCAAGTGACGTGACGGTGATAGACCGGCTGATTCCCTTACGGCTTTTTGTAATTACTCTATTACCTTAGGATATGAAGTCGGTAGTTGCCGGCAGATATTAAAGAATGGGCCAAATCATGGAACTGGTAAGCAAATTAGGTGAAGAAGCCTGGGTCAGAATTGGGTAGCTGCGGTTGCACTTGGAAAGAAGAGCAACAGGTCAATCCTCATGTTTTGGACTTACTTTTAAGTAATCAGAGAAGCCAAGGAATGAATGTCATTGCCCACAACTCCAAAGTTTTCAATTTTCAACAGAAAGACCGAGTCTATAGTATGGAGGGATACACAGCACGGCTACCACAAGAAAGCTTCTTTTTTTTTTAAAAAAAAACGCAAACTCCTTGAAGAGACGGCAATTTGTTCTACCCACTTTGTACAGAACTTTTCTCTTCTCCCATTTTAACTCATTCAAGTCTCCAGTCCAAGGAATTGTTGTGTCCACGTTAAGATTTTCTCAGTCATGCCAAGCAAGAAAATGACTTGCAGTTAACTGATTCTCCAAGATAAGTAGAAGATTAAAGAATGGAGATAAATTGACTCTTGATATCACTTTCTCTAACATTGTAAAGTTGAATTAGCTAGTCCAGATGGGTGGTGATGGATGGGACCTTTTCTCGATTGCAGGATTAGATGAAGTTGATTAGTCACATAATTGTTCTCGTCTTTCCAATTTCAGCAAGAGATAGCATGAAAAAGCAAATAAATATTACGTATATATATGCCTAAAGATGCAGGTATCTGTCTATCTGAATGTCTTCCCATTTCGGATCCTACCATTGAATTCAGAGATAAATCACGCTTAGCTAGATGACATAGTCATATCTAATCATGTCAACTTCTGGTTGGAGTGGTGACGGTTAAGTTCATTGAAGAGGAGAGCATACAAAGTGCAGATTCAGCAACTTAGCGCTCCAAACAGTTTCACTGAGACAACAGAATTAACCGTCAATGTGGGGCAAGCTTTCGTGTTAGGCCCCATCTAAAAACCAATTACTCGTAACTCTTATGTTTTGCCCTTCCTTAAAGCAACAGCAGATACCGTTGGATTTGCCTACACGACTGAGTTGGAAAGTTGTTATAAATAAGTGGAACCCAATTGGGCAACGAAGCCTATTTTAGACTTTAAAGATTCGTGCTTTTGTCACAATTTGCATCCCACGGCTTTGAAGTTAGCTATCACCTCGAAAACGAAAGTGAATCATTCTTTTTGGTGCAAGTTCCCCAAATTAAGGAGTTAAAATACAGGCGATAGAGGTGCAACTTTTAGTGTCACAACCATGGCTGGTTCAGGTTGTGTTATTAGACTATAAAAGAACAATAAAGGAATTGAGTATTAAGTAGTTGGCAGACATCAAAGGACAGATAATTAAATATCAGTTCACATGTGACCTAAAACAGTTAAGTGGCCTATCGCTTTTAGACTCCTCCATTCCTGAAAATGCAGACATTTGAACAATTGAAACAGAAGTCTGGATGCTTGAGCTTGACAATGACCAAAAGTTGTGGGATCTTAGCTAGTGGGACTGGTGTGTTTGTTAAACCAGTCAGTTGTAAAATGTTCCAGACTTGACGGGCTGACCAGCAACAATTTTAGACCAGATTCCACCATGAGCATGAAAAAGAAAAAAGTGCAGATTTTATGACTGCAACAGCTACGGATTTTGTTTTTAGATAAATGGAGTCTACTCCCATCACTTCCAACACATAGCAACCAATTGGCCATGGTCTTATTTTCTTATAATTTTACTTCCAAAAAAGAAAAAGAGAACATTGGTCATGGTCAATTATTTTTCTGGCTTTGACTTCATCAAACACTTGTAACGCCAAACTAGTACATGGAAAATTGCGCTAATGGTTTAAAAGTATTTGAAACATTCAGGAATTCTCTTATTTAATAGCTCGTTTTCTACACTAAGGATTAGAACATTAGAATATTGCACATGGCCATATCATTGAGAATTCATGAATTGCATTTTATTCATATATATATATATCGTTAGCACACATACATGAATTACGAATTAGTACACATTGCAAATGTAACATCCCACTCCTGATAGGAAGGGTAAAATCGTAATTTAGCAAAGGATGAGAGTGATTGGGATTAATTAGGAATTTCGCATACTGGTATTGGTGAATAGTGAATTTTGCATATGAAAAATAACAGTATATGCATTCATGATTATTTCCCGGTATTGGGCCTAAATGGAATTTTATTGTGAATAATGTGGAAATTGTATTTGAAAAATTTATTGGACTGCATTTTTATGTGTTTTACATTTTACGGGAATTATAGGAAATTTTCTGTAATTTTCCGGAGAAAATTCCTGGACGGGAAAAAAATCGCCAAGTAGCGAACCGGTTGATTTTCTACTATTATTTGGTTCTAAGCTATTAAATATCTTGGTGGGTCCATAAATCTTGTTGGAACCGAAATTGGCTTGATTTTAGCATAGGATTTGTTTTATTTTTTCAAAACTTTTGATTGGTTTGTTGACTTTTCTTCTTTCCTCTCCTTTTGCCACCTAGC
>JANZLD010000008.1:16659089-16681933 GCA_026413575.1 Erythroxylum carthagenense | reverse complement strand
AGTAGCAATTTGCCACCATGTCTAATGGGAAATACGAATGCTTTTCTATTGTTTCTAAAAAGTCAGTTTTCTTTTCCCAGTTTCATTGTCTTCCCATCTCAAGTGTATAAGATGGAGCTTTTAAGCCAAAAGGAGGCTACTAAATGAGTCTGGTAGATGTGTTATCATGATTCAGTGGACTCCTACATCTTGAGTAAGAAGGCCTATCGAGTTTTTTATGTTGGTTCTTTTTGATGCATAACTAAAGTCGCTGCTTGACAGATGGGGTGTTTGGTCAGGCAAAGCCAGGAATTGTGGCAAATTCTAGCAAATGCAACCTTTTCATCAACTTCCTTTACCAAATTTAGAAACATCAGTAAATTCCTATGGCACCACTTTTTGACCATACATACAATCACCTCCAAGTTTACAGCATGTTATGGGCTCTTTCAGGATTTTAAAATAATCACGGCCATTTATACCGTTATATCGACATGGGATTAGGTCCACAAGCAGTTGATTAAAACATTCCAATTGGATTCGCAAATATTTAACCCTCAGAAGTCAAATCAATTGAAATTTGGTAAATTAAATTCTTTAGTTTGAATGAAAAGGAAAAATCGAAATCGATCAAACGGTGCTGATTATGACTCAAACATCTCTTAGCCATACGACATTAATATGTATTTAAGTCACAGAATGTTACTAAAAGGGCATATGAAATTTAGAATCCCCCCCGACATACAATAAATGATGTTTTAACACATGCACCAACTTTGTTGACAAGTAAGTTGATCTTTAATTGTTACTTAACTGCTTTATCCTCTGTAATTATGGTTTAA
This sequence comes from Erythroxylum carthagenense, assembly GCA_026413575.1. Lineage (NCBI taxonomy): Eukaryota > Viridiplantae > Streptophyta > Magnoliopsida > Malpighiales > Erythroxylaceae > Erythroxylum > Erythroxylum carthagenense. The sequence continues at coordinate 16,681,112 of JANZLD010000008.1, read as the reverse complement.
TGCCATTTCTCAACTACCTTCTCTTCTGTACCACACGCTCGCTTGCCCACTTCAAAGTAATAATTTGTCGGCAGTAAGTCAAGAAAATCAATATTACATTTGCTCAAACCAACGTGTTCATGAATTGAAACATATAGTAACAAATAGAGTACTCATTCCTAATTGACCCCAAATATAATTAATATCTACTTGTCTTTAATATATATAGCATGAGGCCAACGGTCTAACTTCTTCAGAATTTGGTTAAATCTTTTTGACAAAATGATGGTCCCTGACTATAGTTCATCAGTTACCACAGACAGTACGTTAGTCTCAACGTTAGGGAAATTTTTGAGAAGAATTAAGTTAAATCTTGGTGGAAAGAAAATATCTATGCATGCTTATACCAACAAAATTTCCCAACTTTTTCCAACTTTGCTACATATATATATATATATTGAGATTCTCGCTTAAAAAACTAAGGAGTACTCGATCAACTTTTTCCCAACTTTCTTTCGTCAAAAAGGGTCTTGGTTAGTTAATGCAATGATTGACAAAAACTAAAAGAGAAGGCACGCATGCATGATGGAGGGAGATGGACTTCTAGAGAAGCTTACAAAGTTAAGATATTGGTTGACCACATTGGCAAGTGTGCTACTCTCATATGATGAGAACAAAATCAGCCCCGTTGGAATTGTTTTGTATGTTGGAGTTGCTCAACTTCAAATATCTAATCAATATGTTTCTCATTCAAACAACTGATCACTGTCTCAAACATGGAAAGCAGCGAAATTTTATAACAACACCGTTATTTCAAATGAGAACAGAAACTTTGTTTTTAACCAACCACATAGATTCATAATCTTTTCGGAATGTGATTTAGAAAAGATAAGCAGTGAATATTAAGTTTAACATCAGCAAATAATATACAAAAACTTAATGATTAACTATATAAATGGCTGTATAAAGAAGACCTCTATATATTTTCATAATTAAAATAACTTATTATCGAGAGTATAAATGATTTAGATAACAATTAAGAAAAGGGCAATTAGCTAGGTTTGGGTAAAAATTTAGGATTGTTCTATTAATTGTTTTGTTATTTTTAATAAATTTAATGATGTGTAATATTTATTTCTTATAAATGCTTACTTGTTAAAATGTTCTATTTATATAATAAATTTAAGTGTAAGATTGATGTCAAACTAATTTTATAATAAATTAAAAGTTGGAACTTTTTTTTAATACTCTTATTAATTAAAACTAATATTATTCATTATTTTACTCTACTTTTAAACACAAATCTTTATTTTCTAAATGAAAATCTATAGATTATGCAGATTTTTTCATCACACTTGAAGAGATACAAGCTAGCTACATTAATTTGCCTTCAATCCACTCTGCGAACATAAGGTGTTGTATGTTTAAAAGAGGGGGGAAATACTTCCCCATCATAATCTAAATGCATGGGATCCATGCTTCTCTGCGAAAAACAAAGTCAAGAAATGAAAGCTTAAGCCAAAACGTACGTACTAGCTCATGCCCATACACTCCCTTGATTTTCACGCAACATATATATATATATATATAATATAACATCAATGGCTTGGCTTTTGACGCAAAAGGCCAATCATGCTCATGATCGAACGAACTTGAATTTTATTAGCATCCACTTAATAAAGATGATACTTCATTAGTCCGTACAATAGCCTATTCTCTTTTGCTTTCTTGATTTGAAAGAAAGCCTGGAAATAAGTTACTGGTTGAGACACCAACTGGGCAGGCAAATTAACATCATAACAGGACAATATAGTACGCTCCGGTCAAACTAATTCACCCACCTTAAGGGTTATCCATAAATATTTGGTTTCTTGGCTTTTTGAAGCTTTAGTTGGCATTTTATTGAACGAAAAGACTCCCAACATTAAGTATTTAGTTGGATATGGGTTTCATCCAAGCCCAAGATCATGTAGGAATTGGCTGGGCCTGAAATGGTCCTAAACTTAGGTAAAAGTAAAATTTATTATTTTCAACATACACTTACGTAATTAACTTTAATTGTTCTAACCCGACTTTAATTAATAGTGTTAAAATGATTTGATAAAAATGGAATAAAAATTATTTTTAGTATTTCTAACGTTAAAAGTGCAATATTTTTAAAGACAATAAAGATTATCTTTTACCTTGTCTTATATATCAAAATTAATAAAACTATTTTTAATTAGGAAAATAAAAGAAAAGATTGTTTAAAATAAGCCTTTTCAAAATAAAATAAAGAAAAAACTCTACCTGGATCCTAGTATTAGAACAAAAAAGTTTGAAGAGGTCAACTGTATGTTGATTGATAGTTTGTAGGAGAGGAGTTGGGGTTGGAAAATAAAATAGAAGAACTGCAATTATAGGAGGGATTGGGAAAGCTCAATTTTCTTGCTTGGTCTCGGTGGCATCAATAAAATTGTTGGCAGCAGCAATTGGAAAGGGCAAAAGGTACTTCTTGATGGACCCATCAGTGTACTCTTCCTAGGACCAATTGTGAAAACCAGTCTCAAGTTTCAAAGATTGACGACCCTGCGCACCCATTTGGCTTTTTATGACAGAATTCAGCACCGGAGAGTTTCAGTGTCCCTAAAGTTTTGCTGATGCCTTCCATTGCCTTATATCAGAATGCCAACCCCATAAGGCCAGAAAATGCTGGGATAGTACTGTCAGAAAAATGGGACCCTTTCATGGCTACTAGACAATACTTATACTGTAGCCTCAACTCAACTTATGCTTTGAAAACAAAAGCAAGACACTGTCAAGCTCAGAGTCAGAGAGAGAGGTGCTGAAATCTAATTAATTAAGCCTATGCAAGGACAATTTAAGCTCTCACATAACCCCTCAGTTGGAAGGTAAATGATCCTGCCGTAAAAAAAAAAATAACAAATCCTTGTAAAATCAACAAGTAAACAGACAGCAAGAAAAAAATTAGTTCATGTTCTTTTCCGGAGGCATTTCCACCCACATATGAAGAAATTATAACTCCCAGACATTTTCTGCCATTTATCGTCAAAGTATTGTTGAGGCACATACGGCCGAATCACTGCCTAATATCAGCAAAAGTTGCAGGCGGGCTCATATAATGAGACTGAGACACTGCAGACTGACATGATAAATCACCTCCGCTATGATATTATCTTTTGAATCAACACTGTTTAATCCATTTTTCTTTAGGACCCCAGCACCAGGAATCTATTTCTGCATATGTTCTCTGCCACTTTTTTCCCCCCTTTTTTTCCTTCTGGAGTCACTCCTCTTTTTATTCACGGTGCACAGTGAATTAGAAGGTAGGAAACTTCTTGGTTTTCCTTTATAACAGATCAATTATTGTGCCATCTAATCACTTAGATAAAAGGAAAAACATTAGTAACTTCAAAATCTATAATTGATAGATAGCCGGGCCCTTTCCATGCGCATTCATGACCTTCACTTTTGAATTGCATGCGTTTACTTTACACATCTAATAGAACTTTAAACTCAACTCATATATTACTTTTCTAAATACAAAAGCAAAAGAAAAAGAAAAGGATGGTCTTTATCTCACATCAGCGTAACACATGCAATGGAAAGAGTGACCGTGATAACAAAAAAAAACTTTCTAAACATGTTTCTGGGTTGCTTTTTATGGTTACAATATTAAAGTAATCACTTACAGAAAAAGGTAGAGGGTAAAGTTAATAGAGCACCAACAACCAGATGAATGATAGACATAACAGGCTTATGAACCATTAGATATATTGAAGATATAAAATTTTTCCTACCCCCATAAGTTGGAGTGGAGACGAGGTATTGGCAACATTCATGAAGTCCTCATATTTCCCATATCTACAACTGTCATCATCATTCCCAAATAAATAAAAAAAAGGCAGAGGAAAAGGAAAATGGAAACATAAGGTTAATGGGACCCCAAACATAATTTACCAACCAACAAGGCCATGTTACTTCAAAGAAACCCCCCCTCCCTGCTCCCTCGCCCCTCCCCCTCATATGTGATGGTGCTGTAGCTGCAACAGTCTAGAATATGCGCTGTCAGGCCGGCTAACTAATTCAGAATGGCTGCCTTGCTCAATGATCCTACCATCTTGCACAACACCAATACTATCCACCCCTCTAATGGTGGATAATCGGTGAGCCACGAGCACTGTGGTCCGGCCCCTCATTAACCTTTCCAGTGCTTCTTGTAGGACACATTCTGATTCAGCATCTAGTGCACTTGTGGCCTCATCTAGGAGAAGGATTGTTGGGTCCTTGAGAACAGCCCTGGCAATGGCAATTCTTTGTTTTTGCCCTCCAGAGAGCTGAACTCCTCTCTCACCAACAGGTGTCTTGTAGCCATCCGGCAATGCACTTACAAAACCATGCACATTGGCTGCCCGAGCAGCCTCAATTACTTCAGCCTCAGTTGCACCATCTTTTCCATAAGCAATGTTATCAAATATGCTTGATGCAAATAGGGCTGGCTCTTGTTGCACCAATCCGATTTTAAGCCTCAGGGACTTCAAATTTAGTCTTCGAATATCCTTCCCATCAATCATGACTTTCCCTGCTGTTGGATCATAAAATCGTTCAATCAATGCAATAACCGAACTCTTTCCGCTCCCGCTGGCTCCAACAAGGGCCTGGCTTTGGCCAGCTCGTATTCTAAGGTTCAGGTCTTTGAATACTGGAACATCAGGTCGTGAAGGGTAAGCAAAATCAACATGTCTAAGTTCAATCTCCCCACGGATTGATTCAACAGGTTCAGCCTCGGGATCATCAGGATCAATCTTAGTGGAACGGTCCAGAACAGAAAAGACAGAGCCAACAGCTTCACCACCCCTAATAATCTCTGGAGCGAGACTAACAGTTTCTGCAACTGAATTAGCTGTTACAACTAGTACCACAAAAACCTTAATAACCTTGGAGAATGTGGATGCACCCTTGCTAACTAGGTGAACACCGTACCAGAGAATGAGAGCTTCAGAGGAATACAAAGCAAGCTGAGAGAGGCCAAAAAGAAGGCCAGAAGTTTGGCTCCGACGTAAACTATGGAGTTGTGGAACCCGGAGTTCATGGCAGAATAAAGAGAGTATCTTTCCTTGAGCATTGAAGGCAGCAACAGTTCGGATGTTGCTCACTCCCTCACCAGCAATCATGCTGGTCTTCGCATGGGCCTTGGCTGTATCTCCAGCAAATCCTTTGAGAGAGAGTTGCTGAAGTGAAAAATTTGTAAATGGAGTTAAATAAAACCAAAATGCATTAACATTAATGCCTGCATTTTAAATCAACAAGATAAATCTAATCAATTCTTTACATTTGATTATATTTGTATAAAAACTTAAAAAAGAGTTCACATCTGCCAGGCGGGGTCCTGAGTTGGAGTGTTTCAAAGGCACAGGAAGGTACTGCAAGACCACACATCATTTGTTTTCTTATATTTTTATTCAGATACTGGTTAGGGTATGGTAAAAACTACAGATCGTTTTTATATAGACCAGCCCTGTATAATTGCTGTTCCGTCACAGATGTCCCATGTCAATTGTGGCTTCCTTTATCTGTTGGTTTGAAAGACACGGGGCATCTTGGAAGAGATTGTCTGCTCAACTTTGAGGTGACCCCATGACCACGAGGTGGAGCCTTAGCAGGGTCAGTGAAAGCAACCCACCCCTACAGAGGACTAGAGCGACTATACACTTCCAAGTACATACCCTCAATCAATGATTTTCACTTCGGGCCATTCACCAAATTAAGAGCAACCCCCATGCAAAGACAAAAGCGTCACTGTTTAGGAATTTGTGTGTCTAGATTCTAGAAACCCTAATTTATTCAATACTAGACCCAACCAATCTTGGCTGTCACTGCAAAAACTTATGAGTCTGTTGATTGCCAAACCCAGAAAAAACAAAAAAAAACAGATAAGAAAGATAAGATCCGCCCGAAAATTAAAAAGATTCACGGGCCAAGAATTCCCTTGAAAGACTCGCCTGGTTGCAGATATAAAATAAAAGCACGAGTAACTAAAACTGACAATAATATATAGTTATTTCCCATGTACAGGGGTGCACTGTCGGTGGACCGTTGAAATCAGATGATGCAAGAAAAATAAACAAAGCAAAGTTCAAATTTTGAATGGGATAAGATTGCTAATCAATAAATATATATATAAGAGATGAAGGCCTCTGTATGCTAAATATCGAAGGAACATAAAAATATTATGCACAGCAGGTGGGAGGAAGCACGTGGTGGTCAGATGTATGTGACAAGTTGTAGTTTTTAGCTTCTGTCGTTTAATGGGAAGGTAAGATTCCGAACATCAAAAGAGGAGTAGGAGTTGTTTTGTTCAGTAAGAGTTCACCTCATCTGCCTTTCTTGTACCTATGTTATTGCTACTTGCCATCTGACTGACTAAACCCTCTTAAATGGGAAAAATATCGCACAATTACTAATTTATTTTTGAAGTCAGAGCAAAATTAATGTCCAGGAAATATTTATATCGTCTACCTGCAACACAAACATGATGATAGTGCTTAAACCACAAGTAATGTAAGTAATGTGAACCTACCTGGGCAAAGTTGGCAAGGACCAGGAGAGGAAAGGTGGCTAAAATGAGAAGAGAGACCCTCCATTCTACAATGAAAGCAACAATGAAAGAGATGAGGAGGGAAGTCATGTTCTGCAGTATCACTGAAATTCTCTCAGCTATTGCAGATTTCACGTCAGCAGCATCCGTAGCTAATCTTGCTGCAATAAGGCTAGAGTTGTGTTCTTCTTCATCAAACCATCCAACTTCATTCCTCAAAATAGCTGAAGGAAGTGACAAAAAGACTTTTTAAAGAATTTTAAGGAAAAAATAATAATCTTTTTTCTTTTAATGAATATACGTATAAAACAGCATAGGGAACCCTTAATTTTACCTGCAAGCATCATCCTCCTCACTCTCGTGGTCAGGTTCTCACCCATGATACTGAAGAAGTAATGCTGAATTAGATATGCAACCACAGCATAAAGGCCAGTACCTATGTAGATGAAAACAAACTCCTTTGTTTTTCTTTCCATGGAAGCATAATTTCTGTAATAGAAAACCTCAATCATATTGCTCATTACTATGGCGAAGGTGGGGCCAATGAAACCAGATAGCACAGATCCTATGGCGCCCATTATTGAGTAGGGCCATTCTGGAGCATTTAGCATGAGTAGCCTGCAGAAATAGCCATCAGGAGCAGGAGTTTTACGGTCAGTCTCAGCATTTGAGATCATCTCAATACGACCATCAGCACCAGTACTGTACGAGTAGCTTAAGTTTCTTAAACTGCCAGAGCGGAGGCTGAGAGACTTTGTGGAGAGTGAATGGCTGAGACGAGATGAGCGTGATCGACGGGTTGATGGGTTTGCGAAATCTCTATTTCTTACCGTTTCTTGGAATCTGATTAATGAAGCATATGATCCACCCTTGGCTATCAGTTCTTCATGAGTTCCTGTCTCAACTACCTGTCCTTGTTGGATAACTGCAATTGTATCAACGTTTCTGATGGTGGAAAGTCGATGTGCAACAACTACTGTAGTTCTTCCAACCATAAGACGGTCCAGTGCTTCTTGGACAATGCTCTCAGAACCTGCGTCAAGAGCACTGGTTGCTTCATCAAGGAGGAGGATCTTAGGGTTCTTCAACATAGCTCTGGCAATTGCAATTCTCTGTTTCTGGCCACCAGAGAGTTGGACCCCCCGCTCTCCCACCTAGTTCAGGATCAAAGTAAAACATGTCATTTGACATGCATAACACGTTATTCAACTTAAAACACTACGCTTTGCATTTTTCTGCTGGCAGTTATCACTCATATAATACTGTATGCATTTGCATTATACTCGGTGAAACAAGCTTGCCCTAATTTAGTTTCTGGTGAAATAAGCTTGCCCTAATTTAGTTTTGTACTTTCCCAACCTGAGTGTTATATCCGTTGGGAAGCAAGGTGATGAAGCTATGAGCGTTAGCAGCAGAAGCAGCAGCTTCCACTTCAGCCATTGATGCATCGGGCTTTCCATAGAGTATGTTCTCAATTATAGTGGTTGCAAAGAGTGCAGGTTCTTGGTTTACCAACCCAATCTGATCACGTAACCACCTTAGTTGCAAGGTCTTTATGTCCACGTTATCCAGCAGAACTTGTCCTGTTCACACAATAAGCAAACATTATTATCAACACGATAGTCCATCAGTGGAGGATAAGATTTTGACTGTTCACATTTAAAAAAAATGGTCTACTGATTACCCTCATTAGGATCATAAAACCTCTCTATCAGAGTGACAACAGTGCTTTTCCCTGACCCACTACCACCAACGACAGCAACAGTCTTTCCGGCAGGGAAGAAGATAGAGAAGTCCCGAAATATTAAAACATCTGGTCTTGATGGGTAGCTGAAGGTCACGTTTTTGAATTCTATATTACCATTGATTTCAGTTAAGCATTTCCCATCTGATTGATCCTGAATTATGGAAGGCTTTTGCTTAATTATCTCCATCAACTTGTACCCAGCTGCTTTGCCTTTGCTAAAGGCCCCAAGATTTGAAAATGACTGTCCCAAACTCCTGTAACAATATAAATACGGTTATTATTATGGGGTATAATTCTGTTTTCTGGAGTCTAATTCATCAAATTTTAGTTTGATATTTACATGCCGCCAACAATGGCAGAGAAAATTGCCGTGAATGCCTTCCCTCCGTCAGTTTGTCCATTCCTGATAAACACACCAGCATACCAAAATACAAGTGCCCATGACATGCAAGCTATCCCGTACGTACATCCCAGCCCCAGACCTTTGGCCATTCCGGCCTTGTATCCAAGCTTTAAGGTGTTCTGTATGGAATCTGAATAGGAACTTAATGCCTTGCTTTCCCCAACGTACGAGTATACAGTCCGAACTTGTGCAACAGCCTACGGAAAGCAGAAAACTTCAAGCATATTAGTTGTCATTAATTTTAAAATCCGTTTGCAGGGTCCTATCAGAGACCAGCTTTAAATTAAAAATCCATAAAGCACAATTGAAAATTATAAAAAATACAAAAAGGCCAATTCCCCTTTAAAAAGTTGCACATGCCTAAGCATGATTTGATCCACAAAGGGCCACCATTTCTTGCAACTTTCCAATGCTTAATAAAACAAAAGAACTCACATGACATTAAGGCCAGCTGTGTTTTATATTTCATTAGTCCATTAACAGAACCAAGCAAGATAAGGACATAAATTTTACTGAAAAAGCAGAAACATAGCGTTAACTCAAGAAAGTATGATATAAAAATGGCATCTTTAAAAACAAAATAAGCAACACTTTTATGCCATTCGAGGCACTGTGATGAAATTTGTGGGCAAATCAACTTTACCTGCTCAGCGATAATGCCAGCTTGTGCGTAAGATTCGCGGCTCTTTGAAGTGAGGCCAGTAAGAGTGTATGCGTATAAGCCCCCAGCAAAGGCTATTCCAGGTATCACTGCTATACTTAGTAGAGCTAGCCTCCATGCTGACACAAAACCAACCACTAGCCCAGCAAGGAAAGTTGACAAGTAATGTATAAAGTTCCCCACCTAAAACACCCAAAATATATTAGAAAGCTTGAGGAAACAGAAAGAATGATACTTTCGTCAACCTAATGCTTAAAATTGGTGATGATTTGATTGGTCGAGGACCCAGATCTTCAAAAGTCCAAACTCGGACTTTGGTACATGTTAACTAGGATCTGCTAACATGGGCCGTCAAAGACAAGGATTGACCATTGAGTTGAACCCCACATTAATGGGCAATCAACAATTCAGAAATAAGCATGTTTGCATATTAAAGCAAACAAAACACTAGATATTACCTCCCCATGCATAGAGTACAAAAACAAGCCCAAAAAGAAATAAACAACAATGAAAATAGAAATAGAGTACTGTTACGGAAAGAGTAAAGTAGAGAGAAGTATGAAAAAGAAAGCAGGAAGTGAGTAAATGAGGGGCAGACAGGCATAACAAGCCAATAAAGATAACCTTCTCACTAATGGCATCTTGGACTAGGAGGGTGTCTGTGGAAACGCTAAAGACAATGTCCCCCGTTCTAGCATCCGTGTCAAAGAATCCAACGTCTTGTTTCAAAACCGCCTCTAGGTACTTCTTCCTCAAGGTGCTCACCTGCCTCTCTCCAGTGTACATCCAGCATGCAATCTCTGAAAAACCAACAATCTGGTGTTATTTTAACATCATACATAAGGAAATCATGTGAGAGGGCAGAGCACATGTAGAGATTGGAGTTAAAAGTTTTTTGACAAGTATTAGATAACGTTGAAAAGGGGTTGCTTGAAATTGACAAGTGAAGGGAGAAGAGGACGAGAGAGAATACTTCCATGGACCACATGGGTTATGTTTCAAACAACCTAATCCTATATGAACTGGCCACATCAGTCATATTTATCTGAGTTAGCACGACATTTGCGTGATTGACTAGATAACAAAACAAAAACGGAAGTAGGAAGATAGAAAGTTGACATACCTGCATATGATGATAAGCACACAACAAGACCAAGATACACAAAATACAGCGCATACTGCATTCACCGGGAGGAAAAAAGAAGAAAAAAACAGAAGTAAAAGATCTCAGATCTAACGTTAACATACAGAAAAGATGGGAGAATAGAAAGGGCAAGAGCTTTAGAGTAAAAGAACAAACCTTGGAAACTTCATGGGTCATTTTTTGCAAATCGGATTGGTTCTTGCCAAACCCGTTAACCATTTCACCGAATAACAGGAAAAAGAAAGGCATTGAAGAGCCGTGAATAATAGCTCCTATGCTACCAGAGATCATGAGTAGCCAATCATACTGGTCAGCAAAAGAGAAGAGCTGATAAAATGGCAAGCTTTGTTCTTTCTTCTTCTCTGCTTCTGGCAATGATGCCTTTGTCTCTGTTGTCTCTGCCATTATGGCCCAAGGCCAAGCTCCCTAGCAGCCACCCCCTAAAAAACAAAAGACAAGCTTCTTTGGAGTGAATGGACTCGAGAAAGGGTCCAAAGTCAATCCTGAGTGATAGTAGTTTGTGGGTTCATTGGCATTGAAGAAGAGATCTGAGAGCTATGAGAAAAAAGTGCATGGAAGCAGTAAGAGAAAAAGGACATAGGAAGTAGAGAGAAAGAGAGAGAATGTATTGGCTTGGAAGTGTGGAAACTGGAAAGTGAGAGTATGTTGGACTAGTGGTCAAACTGAAAGCAACGAGGAAAGGAGAAACAAGTTTTTTGACGGGAAGAGGAGGGGCTTTATAGTGGAGAGAGCTTTACCGTCATATAAAAATTCTTTTTTTATTAATTTTCGTAATGTCTGGTAACTGGAATCTGGTTTTAACTCTGTGGGGTATCCTACCTGTGCTTGTCTTGATTTCTGTGCCTCAAGTGTTGCCTCCTAATATTATAATACCATAGAAATTACTTTTGTCATCTAACAAAGCATAGCCATTGAAAACGGCTGGCGTCTTTTGTGTTTATTCTTCAGAGCTCAGAGCTCAGACTCAGTCACTCAGGCTTGGTTTTGGTTAATCACAACTTATCACACCCATTAATTGTCATTGGTAATGGTGCTTAATAAGTTGCCCTCTTTTACATGAAAACAATTCTACATCTCCAATGACAATTAATGGTTGTAAAAGAAGGCGAAAAATGTTGCAGTAAACTGACATTACATCAGTGTTGCAGCTTCTGTTTTTATCTCATAATAATTCGTCTTTCGCTTTTAGTAAGCCGTTTTATATGTGACAGAAGGGTCTTCCTTTTTCTTTTGATAAGAAAGTAAAGGAAGAAAAGAGAACCAAGTCCTACCCATTTTCTACTCTCCATAGAGAATTACGAATTATAGGATTGGGAGAACTCAAATCGCTCCTTCGTTTTGATTTCCTTTTCAGGTAACATGCACTCGCGCTAGGCAATTAATACAATCTAATTAAGGCACAACCAACCACTGGCATGGTATCTGCCATTTTTTTTTAAAATTCAATATTCCAAAGAAATTTCCAACATATGTGGATTGATATCACATGTTCTATTGCATGGATGACGCTAAACTGTAAGTACAAATAGTGGTTTACTGGAAACCTAACGATCCACAATCAATCATCTTCAAACAAAATTCAGTAATGGATAAGTGTAACAAGCTATTCTTGGTATCGGCCATTTAGCATTGGCGTGGGAAGATGTTTCCTGGAATTGGTCCTATCCAGTTGCCATTCTAACATTGTCGCAGTCTGCTTCCGTATTTAGGGGAAGCATTCATGTCTGCCTATGCAGACCAAACCACGTTAGCACACATACATGTTACATAGTACAACAAATACTCGTCCGAGTAGCCATCAAAAAATATTATGCAAAATAATTCATGTTTATTAAAAAAGTCTCGTTTCATCATTCCTTTTATTTCAATTCCTTGTTTTAAATAAGTTATATGAATAGTATTTGGGTTAAAAATTAAATAGTTGATATCTCCTTAATTTTTTTGTTTTGGAGAATGGCATTAACGGAATTTTTTTTTTTTAAGGCACCAACAAACCATAAAGTACTTGAAGTAATACGACAAGCAACAGTTTATGGCAATAAGAAAATTCACATGTCCACAAGATATGAACTAGGACAAATCATAATCGCACCCAACACATGTACCCACTTAAGTTTGCAAATAAGCTAGGGTTCATGGAAATGGAATTTACTAGACAATTAACAAAGGGAAACTAGCCATGTTAGGAGTAGGTGAGATGGCCAAATCAGTTCAACGTTTTCTCTCCCGTCATTTCAAATTGCACCTTAGTTTTAAATACCAAATGTATGTCCAGAAATGAGCCTCCGAAACTATTCTCAACAATCCTACTCCTATCGCCATCCACATATCAATCACTTATCTTCTTTTGTAATGCGTTGATATGCATGATGCAACCAAAGCCTTGTGACAGCCTTTGGAAGCTGCATTGAAACTAGTTTTCGGGTTGATGAAAGTTAGTATGCCTCAAATTCTCTAACATTGACATCACATAGCAACTAAAGATAGGATAAACTATACTTCTTAAATAATCTGATTAGTGTCATTAATAGACAATGATAAATTTAGGGTCCTCATGTGCTTGGCATCGTCTAGGAAAATGCGTCATCTTAGCTTTGACTCTAACTAATCCTTGTATGCCACATTTAACAACAAAAGCCTTGTCTAGCGTGGTGCTTAATTTCGTTTTCAAGTAGGTTTGAACTTCTAAATCATCTCATAAACCCCGTCCTCTAGTCCTATAAACTTTCGGGGATGGTGACATCAATTTAAGGAATCTCTTTACATCTATATCTGACAAATGCTAGTAATTAGTCAAATTAGGAATCATAAACGCAATTATGAGTAATTTATCTAAAAGGTTAGACCGAATTGGTCACTATTAGCCGGAAATTGGTGGGTTTAATTCTTCGACAGGCAAGCTAGGGTGTTCGTGTGTTCCCTTCGGCCCCCCTATGGCTACAAAAGTTAAAGAGGCTAAACGTATAAAATCGAAAAGTTATAACAAAACAAAGCCTATTTGTTGTTGAGCTAAGAGTATTTTTATAAATGGAGATGAAGTGTATTTGATGGTGATGTAGCGTCTTTTGGGAACATTAGATCCGCTTTGACGACTAGTTTAGCCTTATACCTTATGTTTTAATAACATGAACGTACTAATCCTGGCATGTGATGTGTCACTAGAAACTATGGTTTAGGTTAAGTTCAAATGCTGGCAGTGGAGCCAATCTAGAGCAGCCAAAAGCACACATTCCAACCCTTTCTTGGCTGGGAGTGGAAGGTGCAACTCCAACTTTAATCAATGATACGTGATAAGGATGTAAACTTTAGTCAAAAGATGGCAATCAAGGGTCCATATCGAACTGAAAACAGATTAAAATAACAATGAAAAACATTGGTAACATGAAGAACTTATAGAGAAACGAACTTAATTAGTCACCAAATGAGGGCCAAATCTAAACCCAGGGGTATCAATGGAGGTCACAGAAACCATAGACATGGACCACAAAAAGGCGTTGAGAGTCGAAGTCATGATCAAAAAGTTATGGACCACAAGTAGGAGTTTGTGTTCTCTTGGCTGCGCTTGCTAGCTATAAATTGATATAACAAGCACCAAAAGGGGGGGGAAAAAAAAGGAAGTGATTCTGCTCTGCATTTTCCACCTAAACCATGATCATTTGCTTGATACAGCTTGATATGGAGATCCCTATACATCTAATGGCCTACACATCTCAACAGTTTATATATAGTTAAATTATTGTTTGCATACTTTATTGATGATATGGTAGGAACACTGCATAAACCAATTTAGGGTAATTACTCATGGTCTCTTTTTTTGTCCACTTACTCGTATTTATCACATAATCTTTATGCTTTACTACTGCAAGTTGATTAGGAGAAATTCTCCCCTGTTATATGCAACTCTGTAGTATGGGATTAGATTTCTTTATTGTTATACTCACATCAAGTTAATTATGAGAGAAAAAAGAGTACATGCCATCTGAATTAAAACTCACGGGACCTTTTTTTTTAATTTTTGTAGGCTTTCATGTTATCTAAGTACTAGAATCTGCTGTCATGACCACAATTTCCTTGTCATCAAACCAAACACGTCAAAGAAAAACCCTACCAATTACCATAACCACATCCACATGGAAGTATATATGGGGCATTGCTTTATTGTACGCTGAAATGGTAAGATAATCATGATTGGGTATTGAAACTTTTCTTAAAAGGAAATCAAAATCCTTCCTTAATATCAGGAGATTGGTGGTTGGCCTCTCTGCAATCCTCCCCATAACTAGCCAGTGAGTGGACCTCAAGCAGTCGTAATCTTAATTATACAACCACATAATCCATCTGTGCCTTTTGCTTTCTTCCCTAATCATTCTTTAGATAAAGAGCTAGTAATGATCAAAGCAAGCATGAAAAATGGGGCTGCTTTTTGACATGCTAATTTTTATTTGTAAGTTTCGTATGTGCTTAGAACTCGGAGATAGCATGTCTAGCTCCCTCCTGGACCAAATAAATAAGAAAAGTCGTCCACATTTAGTGTGAAAGTAGAACTACTCATTGCTTCTATTACGCAGTTGAAAGTGCCTTTACATTGAGGGTGTAAGTTTAATTATACAATAGACAAAATGATGTTAAACATAAATCTCTCATGCCAATACGCAATTAATAGCAACCGTACGTTAAGGGCTTGAGCGGTAAAAGTTCTTACGTAAATTACTTGAATTTTACTAGAAATTAAATCTTTAATTTAAAGAAAATTAATTCCGAATAGTTTATTACATCTGAAAAATAATGAATTAATACTATTCAATTAAAATATAAATCATAAATCATTCAACTTATAAAACAGAATTTATTATACAAGAACACTCCGTCGAGCTGATGCTATAGTTCCAGCTATCGTCATTTCAATATCTTGGGCATTATAATTCGATCTACAATCATTTCAATATCTGTGTCTTTTTAGCGTGCTCGAATTAATGCAATACTCATGATACAAATATCATGCCATGAAGACTTCAAAAGCATGTTTTAAGATGTACAGCTCCTATAGAAGAAGATTAGAAATATTAAATAAAACTTAACGATTATTGAAAGAAAATGAGGGAAATACTACTAAGGAAATTAACAAAGAATTACCAAATTTCAAAAGTAATATAGGCTAGCTAGGGTTTCAGAAAAAAAAAGATTTATTTAACATAATTGAAATAATTAACATTGTGATTAAGGAAACTCATATAAATTATATATATTATTAATATTATATTACGTGTAGAATAAATTAATTAACACAGTTGTATGAATAATCAATTCCAACATATACTAGAGAATTTAGCACTATGGGTTTTACTTGATATCAATAATTAGACATTCATATGTGAACTCTACTCTCTTAGTTTTACTTAATGAGAAGATCCAACTGAATTAACGTTTCAAAGAGCATACATTCGTAGTCTAAGCAAGCTATGAGATTTGTTTGTGAAAAAAGAAAAAAAGATAGCAATATGTGAAGACACAAATTTTATTAGCGGGCCTAAAGTCCATTGGGCTTTTATACAAACTCAATAGGCTCGTTTGTTTCCCAGGCTAATGAGAGATGGTACGCATCTTTTATTGAAGCCCAATGACGAACAGTACAGATTCAAATATTCGCCAATATATAGTTTTTGTTAGATGAGGGGCAAATGGGCAGTGGCAAGAATCAAAGCCCAAGTGGACAATCCATTTCTTGGGTTTTTGGAATTGATCCGCTCATCCAAAATAACGGCCGAGAACATCTCTTTCTTTGTGGGTCAAGATGATTGCGCTAGGAATGAATTTTCAGTATACTTTTACTTACAAAATATTTGTATTTTCAATTAACCACTACAAATCATTATTTATAAAATATTTTTCTAAATATTATTCAAGCTAGATTTCATCATAAACTAATAAATAGCATTACAAGAGGTTCAAAACAAATATTTGTTTGTACCTAAGCTAATCCCAAGTTGATAGATGTAGGCTAGCTGCAGATCATCTAATTTCAGCCTTTAATTATACCAATCATAGGTATAAATTAATAATATGATTGTGCATTGAAATAAGCCCACGTCAGGCACACGTAACCCAACCTCAAATATTATCTATTTCCGTTATCTTATTTCATAACCATATATTTCTCTCTATCCTATATTGAAAGAATGAATGAATCCTCACGAAACATGATATCAGGAATAAGCGGTCGGTTACCCACACACACCTTACCACTTCTCATCATGCATAACATAAAGGGCTAAAAGAGGATTGTGATTTTTTAACGGCAACAGCTACCAAATGCAAAGGTCCTTCACTGTACATAACCACTTACATCTAATTATTGCCTCCTTTCCACCTAATCCTAATTTCAGTAGTGCGTCCTAAGTAAGAAACCAAACCATTAATAAGCTAAAGAAAAAACAAGCAACATGCACATTCCACTACACCACTTTCGTGCCTAAACCTAATCCTCAGCTCCTCCTTATTTTCTTTTTCTTAGTCATCGATCTTGGCCTGTTAACTCTCTCCTGCCCAGACCCAGAGAAACGCATTCCACAAAGCGATGCCTTCAACGTGCCGGCCGGATCCTTTCAAAAGACAAAAACAAATCAGATATTAAAAAAATGAGAAGTGGAGTCCCTCTTAGCGTCAAGAAATAGACGTCTTTGGTCTCATCAAGAAAAAAGAACCAAAGGTACAACGCGTCGATTTACGAACCTTTAGTTTTGATTACTTCAATGATTGCGGAGGTTGCACCACTCTGAGAGGCGAGCAAGGCAACACCTGCCTCGGAAAGAACACTACTCGCCTGGGCTGCAAAATATTACCCAAACTTCCATTGTCCTTGTTCGCATAATTCCATCCCTCAGTGAAATCTTCTCCGAGATGCGAGTCCTCTTCCTTTATTCTCAGCACCTGACTATGCATAAACCCTTCCTGCTTCCACTTCCCCACCACCATCGACGATTCTGAGTTCTCAAAGGCACACCGATCCTCCATCACCATCGACGGCGATTGATCCATGGACCTGTGAGGCAACAAGAAATCTTTGTAGTTGGGTTGAAATTGGAGTAGTCGACCTTGGGCAGTTTCTTTCACTGTCATGCTCTTGTATATATAGCTCCAAGAAAGAGAGAAGGAAAGAACAAAAGGAGCCTCGCCGATCAGGTACGTCCCGTGTAACGCTACAACTAACAATAATTGCAATATAGCCTTACTTGCGTTATTATTATTGTTACATATATACACGTATATAGTATGGAGTGATCTTAGACGGTGCGTTTTGGTGCCATTAGGTGGCTTACATGACTTGGCTTATTTGTATGCGAATTGGAAGTGTTGGAAAAATTAACACGTGGCAAGAGGGCGATCGAAACAGCATCACGTGTTGGACTTGTTGGGACATGTGGGATGAATATAATTCGGAGTCTACTAAAACCGTTGCCGTTTATTCGGAAAAATATCTATTATTGGGATGCAGATGCAGGCAGCTAAATCAAATATGTTTCTTTAATAAATTAAAATGAAATGGTGGGGATTGGGGTGGAGGAAGGGGATTGGATACGGGGGTGTGTCAGGTTGGATGATTCTTGTAATTAAGTAGGATTACGATTGTTGAACTGACGTGAACGTGGCAGATCAGGAGCGTTTCGATTGCGACCGTCGGTGGATATCGGGGAACAAGTGGCGTCAAACTCGACCTTACTTATGTGAGGTTGATGCATGTCAAACTCTGAATTTTGAACGGAGCCGAAGGCAGGTCACAAGAAACGTGGGCAAATATTGCCGGGTAGGCCCAAGTATAACGTGACGTGTCAGGCCAGAATTGAGTTTGGGGAGAGAAGGAGCTTTCATAATCGACTGGTCTAACTGTACACGCTAAGAGGCAAAACTAGCTACGAAAGCGCAGCTGAGGTGTACAACCACGGGCCGAGATTCAAATTTTCAACCCAAACACTATTAGCAGCTTGATTCAATTCAGACAGATGTCTTATGCACTCAATTTCGTTAACTAAAAAACATTAAACATACATTCATATGCTCTGTCAAAATCGGTTATAAAATCCTAATATCCAAGCTGCAGATAGATTTCAACCATCCTATGCTTTACTCCTCATCCTCTTCATCTCCGTCTCCACCAGCGGCCTTCTTCGCTGCGGCTCTCATGTTCTTTCTCTTCACTCTTCCAGGGCGCCCACCTCCGAATGGACTTGTAAGCGAGAAATCAATATGCTTTTGAGAGTCAACCCTTACCATGAAGGATGGCACGTTAACAACCTGCCTCCCAACCCTGACGATGAAATCAGGACAAAGTTAGCATTTAAGAAAGCAAGCACATATATTACACAAACAGACATACATCATGCATATCATGGATATAATGGATCCAAATCTATGGACTGACACAAACATTGCTGGAAACCAGCAGCTCTCTAAGACTCGATATAAATGAACAATCACTATAATCTTCACCGCTGGTCATATATTTGAATTCATCAAAATTTAACTCAATTAGAGTAGCACGAATAGTTGCGCAACAAATTCCATACAAACTTCAAATAAAGCAGTCATTGATATTTTTACAGAAGATGCAATTTTACCTGATATGTCTTTGTCTAATAAGAACACGGGCATGATGGATGGACTTCGCCATACCCGACTTGAACACAAGGGTCTGAAGTCGGCGTTCCAGGAAGTTCTCGACAGTGAGCGCCAAGACATAATCAAGCTTGTTCTGGCTCTCATCCAAAAGACCATACCTATTCATCCTGCGAAGAAGGGCTTCACCTTCAAAAATACGCCGTGGATCTTTCTCATCTAGAGTGAGAAGCATTCTAGCCGCATTGCGGATTCGGCTCAGAGCATACTGCACTCTCCACAACTCCCTCTTGCACCGCAGACCATATTCTCCAACCAGCTTCAACTCAGCATCCAAGCGTTCTTTCTCATACGGACGTCGGGGCTTCTTAAAAGTCTTCCCATCTAAAATCCACGAGTTAATGCATTCCAAGTCAAACCAAAATGTACTAAAAAATAAAACTTTCCTAACATATTGATGAATATTGGCCAAATTTATTCTGTTGAACTTCGTAGTCCAAGAACCAAAAGAAAAAAAAATAGTTGAAACTTGCAAAGAAATGATGATTCAAAGACTCATACAAGCAAACATCAAATATTTTTCCCCACAAACCCAACAAATTCTTCTATTTTGGTTTCCTCGACAACAATAATCAGATAGACAACAACATTACATAACTTCAGTTAATACGATACAACCTTATGACAATCAAGGACTCATTGCAACTAAAAGACCAATCAACAGAAACAAAAATTCCCTCACTTTAAATCTTAACTTTCAAGAACCATCCTCAACACACTTTACATTCTAATAAACTGGATTTAAAATTACAGCAACCAATGTATACCTACAAAATGACATGATATTACAAATAATTTTTTTTTCCTAAAGCAGCTGCATTGCTATCACTAGTATAACATCAATTTCTTATGCATACAGTAATTGCAGCTAAGTAGACCTAAAGCGCAATCTATCTCAAAAAGCAAGATAAATCCATAAATCCAGGTAAGGCATAAATACTCCCGTACAAGGATTAAACAGGTCATATGGAAAAAGTAACTCGTAAGAAAACGCAAAAAGGGACGAATACAATAGTAGTAGAAGAAAGAGAAACAACAGAAAGGGGGACTTACAATTCCTGTAGAAACTGACGTGAACCATGGCTCCGCCGGTTTGTGTTCAGAGGGAAGAGGAAACAGAGAAGAAGCGGCGGGCACAATGGAACCTTTTTATAGGTGTTCTGTAACACCCTCACATTAAACTAAAACCCTAGTGTGTGCAGGCCTTTATAAAACTTTTGGGGTTATCAAACAATATGCAATATTATTCTAATCTTTAATGTAATGGACTAAGATATAATTAATTTAATGAAAAAATATATAATGAAAAAGAAGATTTTTATGTTATATCTTATTCTATCGCAAAGAGTAAACATGAAAAAAATAAAATAAAAATTTAGGATAAAGTATATAATTATAAACAAAATTTTACCATATTATATTATAAATTTTTCTTTTAAATAATATTTTATTATATTATATTATCAACCCTTCTATTCTTTCGAATAATAATTTTATAATATTATATCTATTTATATTTTATTCCATTAAAAACTATTTTATTATATTAAAAATTTTGCGTTCAATCAAAAATAGCCTGAGTAGTATCTTGATTGAGGTTGGAGTTTCCTATGATAGAATAATATATTCATTTTGGTTTATCTTAGGTGGCTCTAATTTTAAGTTTTATCATAAATTCTTAACCTTTACTCCATATTTATGAACATAAATATTTGTTTTTTGACTTGTTAGATAAACCAATTTAGTTTGATGCAAATAGCTCAAACATATTATGGTTTTCTTAACTTTTGTTGCCTAATTTTAGAAGATTAGTTGATAGATACTGCGCAAATGCGCATTAATATAATGCCCAACTAATTTAATTCTACCATTATTTATTCTATCATGTTAAATTATTATATAATTTTAATGTATAAATAAATATCAGGGTTATTTTTAAATTCATAATCGAATTTAAGTTTTGAAATGTATATTTTATTAAAAAGGTTAAATTTTGTTATATTAATAATATATATGTTAGAATAGTAGAAGTAAATAAGTAAAATTAGTTAGTAAAAATTAGGGATGAAAATTTAAAAAATTAAGGAAGTGTATAGGGTAATTTATTTGTTATAAATGTATAAAATATATAAAATAAATTAAAAAAGTCAAACAAAATAAGTTAAAAATAAATAAATATTATGTAATTTAAAATTTTGTGATAGAGTTATTAATATTTAAATTTTGAAATGTATAATAAGAAAAGAATTATGATATAATTATTAAGAATATATAAATTTGAATATTAAAAATGAACCAATGAAATAGTTAGTAAAAATTTGAAATAAAAAATTGTTAATAGTAACAATATAAACAAGTAAATCATAATTAAATTATATTATGAAAGGATTAATAACAAAATTTCTATTTATTAATTAACAATAACTAAAAAGTCTTTAAAAAGCAAAAACTAAATAATATGCATGGTTGTTAGCTAACAACTAACAACTATGGAAATAAGACTACTATTTATATAAACTTAATATTATTAAACAATACTTAATAATAATTAGGAATTAATAATACACGGTTGTTAATAATATATATACTTAATATTAATATATAGTAAGTAATAATATAATAATTTGTCACAATCGTAAATAGGTGTATATATATATATATATATATATTAAGATATTAATATATAAGACTAATTAATTAACTAATTATTATTATTATTAATTATAATGGTATAAACTTCTTAGTTAATGATTAATAATTAATTTAAAAATAAATTATATTTTAATAATTCAATTAATTA
>JANZLD010000008.1:16634710-16649596 GCA_026413575.1 Erythroxylum carthagenense | reverse complement strand
ATTCTCTAATCCCTTAACTAAACCTTAATTAACCTCAATTATACTCCAATTAATCCATACTAAGCCCAATTAAATCAGACTAAACCATAAACATATAATAATCACAATTCCCGCTTAATGACATCATAAAAGAAAATTCGGGATCTAACAAATAAACTTGCTATAATGATTATTGTTGATGAGTTACCTTTTTGTCACGTAGAGCAAGAGGGTTTTCATCATTTTTATGCAGATATCCAACCAAAATTTAAAGTTCCTTCTCGCACTACAATGACTAGAGATTGTTATGCACTTTACTTAGAAGAGAAAGAAGATGGAGTTTTCTAAGAAATTGCTTTCCAGGGTTTGCCTTACTACAAACACTTGGACATCATGTCAAAATCTTAGTTATATGTGTCTCACGTCACATTTTATTGATGATGATTGGAAATTATGCAAAAGAATTATAAACTTTTGCCTTAGTTTTGGTCATTCAGGTGATACAATTGGTAGGGCTGTTGAGATTTGTTTGGTTAGTTGGGATATTGAATAAGTATTCACTATAACGGTGGATAATGCAAGTTCAAATGATGTAGCTATTCAATACTTGAGAAAAAGAATTAATAGTTGGAAGGGTGGTGCATTGAAAGATGAGTTCATACAAATGAGATGTGCTGCACATATCTTAGGTTTAATTGTGAAAGAGGGGTTGTCAAAATTAAGTGATTCAATCATTAAGATTTGCAATGCAGTGAAATATGTTCGGTCTTCTCCTGCTAGAATGGCGAAGTTCAAGTCTTGTATAGAAAAAGAGAAAATAGACAGCAAGAGTATTGCTTGTCTAGATGTTAGAACAAGATGGAATTCTACTTATTTAATGTAAGAGCCAACTTTGAAATTTCAGAAAGCATTTGATTTATTGGAGAGTCAAGATTTTAAGTATGTTGAAGACATTTCTGAAAAGAAGAATATAAGAGGTGAGAATAAAAATAATAAAGGAGTTCTTAGTGAAAATGATTAGGAGTACGCATGTAACTTGCTGTCTTTTCTTTCTATCTTTTCTTTATATCTTTTATGATGCTACTTTAAATTGTCTGGCTCTCATTATGTAACTGCTAATTAGTACATGAAAGAAATTTTTAGCATTGGGATAGTTATTTCAAAGAGATTTGGACTTGGTGATTTTAGTGTAAGAAACATGGTTACGAGGATGAAGAAGAAGCATGATAAGTATTGTGGAGATGTTAATATCAATTGCATGTTATTTATTGTTGTCATTCTCGATCCACGTTACAAATTGAAGTATGTAAACTTTGTGATTGGTAAAGCATATGTTGATGTCAAATCTGAGCAACTGTGTGAGAAAGTAAAAATCACTTTAGATTTGATGTTTGATTTCTACCGATCCTCCATGTCTTTTCCTGTTGCATAATCAAGTGTTCAGTCTCAAGCTTCAAGTAATATGGAAGTTGATAACGTCAAGGATGTTGCAGCATTTTTGGATAATATTTTTGATGAGCAAGAAGCTAGTCAAGCAAGTGGGGAAACCAAAAGTGAGCTAGATAAATATTTAGCTGAAGATTGTGAACCTAAAGATAAGACTTTCAATGTTTTTAGTTGGTGGAAACTAAATTATGCTAAGTATCCAGTGCTTGCTTCAATGGCTTGAGATGTTTTAGTTATGCTTGTATCTACTGTTGCATTTGAGTCGGCTTTTAGTTTAGGAGGTCGAGTGCTTGATTCATTTCGTAGCTCTCTTACTCCAAAGATGGTGGAGGCTCTTGTTTGTGGACAAGATTGATTGAGAAAATCACAAGCTCCTTTTTACATAGAAGAGAGATTTGAAGAACTTGAGCAAATTGAATTAGGTAATCTAATTTACTTTACTTTGTTTTAATATACAAATAAATAAAATATTATTTTTTCAATTAAAAAAGAAATAACGAGTCTAACTTTTTTTATTCTTTATTTTTTACGGATGTGGCTTCATGTATAACAGCGGATTGTCCTACCATCCTATTCGAAGAATAATTGTTTAATAATTTATCTCTTTTTTTTCCTAATATGGATCTTTTATAAGACATTGTTTGACTTATTTTTATTTTTCTTGAGTTTAACATATGTATTAATCTTTGATGGATTTTATATGCATATTTTTATGAATAATTTGTGTTTGTTTACATCAATTATTTTTATAATTTTTTGTCATATATATTAATATGAATAAGTTCTGGTTATCCTAAAAATAGAGCTTACAAATAGGTTAATTGATCCTATAGGTTATTTAGGTTCAGTTCAAGTTCAGGTTTATGAAATTGTCAAACCTGACATTCAGGTTTAGATTTAGGTTGTTTATGAACGAGTCAGATTATCCTACTATGAACACCCTTATGCATCGGATACAGGCGTGAATACTAATTAAGTCACAGGTGTGATAAGTTATATATATATGTCCTACATAATAATGAATAATGAATAATAATTAATATTAATTCGTAGTATTTAATTAAATATTTATATTTTATTTAATTTATCAATTAAATAATAATCTACTAATTATTATTAATTATGACCAAAAAAGTTTATCTAATTAATTTATAAATAAATCATATTTTAATAAATCAATTAACTTATTATATTTTAAAGTGACAAAATAATTAATTTTTATTTAATTAATTATTTTTATTTATTAATTACTTTTTTTTATATTTTTAATTATATTATAATTAATAATATATATATATATAAAATAAAATTATATAAGCAGCAGAATTGGATAGTCGTAAACGTGACTAATAATATTTATATAATATGAAAGATGAGAAAAGAAAGAAATACCGGTGAGAAAAAGAGACCATTGGACCATTTGAACGGTGGGATAAAATTTCATATACGTCCATCCCATTTGTATTTAATATTATATACTTAAAAATGAATCTAAAGTCAAAAATATTTTTCCCATTCAATTAAGCCGGCTGTGTAAATTATATGGTCTTACTTCAATTTGCAGAAAATTCACTTAAACTAGGAAAAAATAACTCAATTATTTTTAGGGATTTTGGTCAAGTGATTTGGTTTTTTTTTTTTTTTCCCAATTTAAACGCTGCTTTGCCTTTAACCCTAAAAGGAGACTACCAATATGATAACTGGGCTCCACCTCTTCACCCGTGCCCCGATATTACTTTCCCGCTTTGCCCTAAACTGATCTCTGTACGCCCCGGTCTCCGTTACCTGACAACCAAAGCCGCCATCTTGTTACTCATCTCTCCATAACTCGGTCATCCAAAGCCAGCATCTTGCTCCTCTCTGCTTCTGTGGTTGGGCAGAGAGAAGTAAAAGTTTGGATATTTTTGACAATGTCTGCCAAGTGGCGGGCATTACAACACCGCCACCGATACACCTATAGTGCGGTGATCTTCCCAAACTCATATACCGATTCCTTGTCTCAGTCCCCTTTGTCTTTAAACCCCAAGTCGTTACCTTTCTTTAACGAGCTCAATCACCTTATCTCACTTGCTTCAGTTTACTCCCAAGTAACACATGCCAAGAACTTAGCATCTTCTTTTACCCAGTTGATATCTTCTACGAAAGGTGATGACTTGTTAGTTTTGGAGACTGCTTCGCGTTTTTATACATGGATTTTGTTTCTTGAGAATTCCCTTCCCTTGCATCGTACTCTGGTTTCTGCTTTGGCGAAGGTGAATGATAGGGAGTTGCAGTGCTTGGTTGTTAAGTGTTTTAGGGAGCTTTGTGAGGAGTATGGCGGCAACAAAGTGGAGAGTAACATGGGAAAGCAGAGGTTTTGTTTGTCGAGAGTGGTGTTGTCTGTGATGGGTATGCCTAAATTGGGGTACTTGGGGGACGTTGTTCAAGACTGTGCAGTTTTTGTCGCTTGGGATGCTGTTTATGGGTTGGAGAGTGTTGTCTCCGAGACCAAAGAGTGGGCTAGGCCGTCCCCGATTGTAATGGAG
The DNA here is from genome assembly GCA_026413575.1 of Erythroxylum carthagenense. NCBI lineage: Eukaryota > Viridiplantae > Streptophyta > Magnoliopsida > Malpighiales > Erythroxylaceae > Erythroxylum > Erythroxylum carthagenense. The sequence continues at coordinate 16,645,646 of JANZLD010000008.1, read as the reverse complement.
CAGTGTCAAGAAGCCATGTCTTGTCTGTACTACTTGTTTCAACGATTTCCACTGAGATTGAAGGGTTCAAATGACTATGATGCTGGAGAGGTGAATGTTATGGAGAGGGTATTGGGGGTTTTAATAAGCGTTTTGAAGTCCATGGCTTTCTCGAGGGATTGCTTTGTAGCTGCTGGGGTGAGCTTCTGCGCTGCTTTGCAAGTATGTCTCGGTACTGAGGAGCTTGGCATGTTTATCATTGAAGCAATATTTTATCAAACCACCTTTAATTTTAACGCGCCTAGCAAATTTATTTTGGAGATTCCATATAAAGGGGATTTATGTTCTGAGATACGAAGTTTGACTGCCTTAAGTAGACTTTGTTTGATTAGAGGCATTCTAACTGCTGTATCTAGAGCCGTTCTAAATTCTCCTTTTGTTGTACGAAAAGATAAGATGAGTGGCGATGATGGAAATGAATTAATTGGCAGTTCTATCAAGACCATTTTGTATGATGCGATTTTGCCAGAGCTATGTAACTATTGTGAGACTCCAATTGACAGCCACTTCAATTTTCACGCGTTGACGGTCTTGCAAATTTGTTTGCAGCAAATGAAGACCTCAATGTTGAGTAATCTTAGTGATTCGTTTCGTAATTATGAACCATTCCCAGTGGAAATCGGGTCAAGAGTATTGAGGATTATATGGAACAACATGGAAGATCCTTTAAGTCAAACCGTGAAACAAGTTCATCTAATTTTTGATCTTTTTCTAGATATTCAATCAACTATCCACTGGGGAAAGGATACTGTGAGGATAAAATCTTTCTTGCAAAAGATTGCATTGGATCTTCTCCATCTAGGTCCACGTTGCAAGGGGAGATATGTTCCATTGGCTTTGTTGACCAAGAGGCTGGGGGCAAAAACTCTGTTAGGCATGAGTCCTGGCCTGCTTTATCAGACCACACAAGCATATAGTGATGATGATGTTTGCTGTGCTGCAACAACTTTCCTGAAATGTTTCCTTGAGAACTTACGTGATGATTGTTGGAACAGCAATGGAGTTGAGAGGGGGTATGCAATTTATAGAGAGCAATGCTTGCCTCCTTTTCTGTATGGTCTATCTTCTGGGATTTCGAAGCTTCGCACTAATCTAAACACATATGCAGTACCAGTTATTCTAGAACTCGATGTGGATAGTATATTTCCCATGCTTTCTTTCATCACAGTTGGCCCTAATGGGGAGGATGGACTACCAAACCTTGAGCTCAATGGTGCAAACATGGATCTGAGAGTTGAACAGCAAGTAGCTGTTTTAGTTTCCTTGCTTAAAGTGTGTCGTTCACTGGCATTGATTGAAGGGGATGTTGAATTGTGTGATACTGTAGAAACATGTCATAGCGACAATGGGGAGCCAACAGAAAGAGTGAATCTCTATGCTAATGTCTGCATCAAGGGGATAAGGGTTAAGGTTCTTGTTGAGTGGCTAGCTATGGCATTGACCCATGTTGATGAATCACTCCGTGTAGATGCTGCAGAGTCCCTTTTCCTAAACCCAAAAACAGCAAGTCTTCCTTCCCATTTAGAACTTACTCTCTTGAAAGAAGCTGTGCCTTTAAACATGAGAAGTTGCTCAGCAGGTTTTCAGATGAAGTGGACCAGCTTGTTTAGGAAATTCTTTTCTCGGGTTCGAACAGCATTGGAGAGACAAGTTAAGCTGGGGAGCTGGCAACCCCTTGTGAATTGTGATAACAATGAAGCGTGCTCAAGTCTACAAGGTGAGCAAGCTATAGTTAGAAGGGCAAAGAATCTATTCAATTTTATGAGATGGTTGTGTAATTTTTTGTTTTTCTCATGCTATCCCTCTGCTCCATACAAGAGAAAGATAATGGCCATGGAACTCATATTGATAATTCTTAATGTTTGGTCTATCGTGGCATCTTCTCAAGAAATTGGTTCCGTCACTCATGATAGCTATCTTTATCCATATAGTAGGGGAATAACTTCTCCGGAGTCTACTATATTGTTAGTTGGCTCTATTATAGATAGTTGGGACAGGCTGAGGGACAGTTCTTTTCGCATATTGCTACATTTTCCTAATCCCCTTCCTGGAATTTCAAGCAGAGACGTGATCCAAAGAGTGATAGCATGGGCAAAAAAGTTGGTTTGCAGTCCACGTGTGAGAGAAAGTGATGCTGGTGCTCTTACTTTGAGGCTTATGTTCCGAAAATATGTCTTGGAGCTGGGTTGGACCGTTAGATCTTCTGTTAATGCTGCATTTTTTCCCTCCCTTTCTGAACCATTTGATCAGGAGACTCAGTTTAACAAACCATGTGCTCCTGTAATAGAATACATTGGAGCGTTGGTTGATTGGCTGAAGAATGCTGTGGAGGAGGGAGAGAGGGATCTTTTAGAAGCTTGCAAGAACAGCTTTGTTCATGGTATATTACTGGCTTTACGATATACCTTTGAGGAATTGAATTGGGATTCTGATGTGGCAGCATCAAGCATTTCTGATATGAGGTGTGTATTGACAAGGCTCTTGGAGCTGGTTATGCGTATAACTTCTTTGGCACTATGGGTGGTTTCTGCAGATGCTTGGTATCTGCCTGACTTGGATGAGATGGATGATGATAAAAATTATGTAATGGATATAGATGTGATAACACCCGCAGGAAGTGAGGGGAGTACTTTAAAACATGCGCAAGATATTAGGTCATCAGAACAGATAGTTATGGTTGGTTGTTGGTTGGCTATGAAAGAGGTACTTTACTTATTTGTTGATAGTTATTTGTTGTTCAAAGGATGTTGTCAGTCATACTGTTTTTATGATAATCCTTACATTTAGAATTTAGTCTTTCTTATTGCTACAACTTTAGGCTTGTACCAGAAACTGATTTTTGGAGCTCTCAAGCATGATATATCATTGTGGTATCTTTTAGTTATAAATTAAGAGAAAGTAACTGGTTATATGCTACCACATGGTGTGACCATACCACTAAATTAATTGTGTTCCCCTTTTCAGGTGAGTCTTCTGCTAGGAACCATCGTAAGGAAAATTCCTTTACCAAATAATAGCTCAGATTCATCTGAACCTGAGGTCTCCTTTGATGATGCCACTGATGCCTCCAAATCAACAACATCCAATGCCATACTTGATTTAAAACAACTGGAACAAATTGGGGACCATTTCTTGAATGTCCTTTTGAAGATGAAGCATAATGGAGCAATTGATAAGACAAGGGCTGGATTTACAGCTCTCTGCAATCGTTTGCTTTGCTCTAATGATCCAAGGTGTGTTACCATTAGTCATTTCCTCTTTCTCTTTTTTGTTATCTTTCATTAGTATCTATTAAATCTATTGTGTGGTTGTAAACAAAGTGATGAGTTTTTCCCTTTATAATCAATTAACTTGGTTCACTTAGCCATCTGACCTTCATTTTTGGATCTCAATACTTCCGAGCATTATTCTTTGTCTGTGTGCACTATGTATCAAGTAGATGTTGGAGACTTGGAGTTCTTAAAAGGAACCTGTTTATGTAAATACTTTTTCCTTTGTGGGCTCCATAATGTTTAAGCCTTCAAAATAAGGGTAGGAGGTAGTTTTTTAGAACTTAAATTGGTGTTAGTGCTTGTTTAGTTTTTCTCTTATCGTTGCTTATTGGATTCAATTTCAATGGCGGTGAAGTTGAGGACCATCTATTTAAAGGGGATCAAATAGTTTGAATTTGAGATTTTTGAATCTGTATTGGAGGCCTTTTATATTTTGAATTGGTTTATATCTGATGAGCACCTTTCCTTCCTCATTGTTTATTGCTTCTAGTTTCTTACTTATTTTATCCTTCCAACATCTATCTGCATAAACATTATCAACCTCAAACTACATGAACTTTAAATCAATTACTATAAGCATACTTTTATCTGCCTGGATATCAATGCTGAAATCCTTTTCTGAAGAATCATCTTGATAGAACCTATAGGGGAGAGGATGATTTTGAGGAGGACTTAGACGTTGAGCACAATAGGAGAAGGAATAAGCCGGTAGTATGGAAGATTTACTCTAGAAGAGAGAACAAAGGGCAGAAGGGCAGTGTTGGAGGGCAGTTAGTATCAGCTGAGGTGGCAAAGTAGTTAGCCAACAGAATGTACGGGGGAGGGGAATATTTTGTAGGGCAGAGAGGGACAGTAGGACAGGCAGAGAAGAAGTAACAAAACTTGCGACAGCAGAGAGAAATACCTGCTGAGGAGCGATTTGCTCTGGTTTAGGGAAGACATACTGATATCATACTGTAATGAGCTATATGCATTACGTTTTATTGAATTAATACTGAAATCTCTAGTGTTCTAAGACTAGAGTTCTATCACATCTTCTAGCCCTTACAAGTATCAACAAGGATTTATGTCCAATTTATCCTGCATACACTTTTTGTTTGACATGTGCTTGTTCGCATGATCTTTATTTTTCATATTTCACATGAACAAGTGTTTATAGAAAAAGAAAGTATATCACAAATCTGTTTTTTCATAAGTCGTCTCTCTTTCTAGACTTTGTAAGTTGACAGAGTCATGGATGGAACAACTTATGGAAAGAACTGTAGCCAAAGGACAAACAGTGGATGACTTATTAAGAAGAAGTGCTGGTATTCCTGCTGCTTTTATCGCTTTGTTCCTCTCAGAGCCTGCAGGTGCACCAAAGAAGCTTCTTCCACGTGCTTTGCAATGGCTGATCAATGTAGCTAATAGTTCTTTAGACACTTCATTTGATGTGAATGGCACAACTGTTGACTCATATCATTCTTCAACAACAAATACTGGGCCTGAACCTGATTCTGCAAAAAGTTTTGATTTGAATAAGCTGGAGAAGAACTCTAAGATCCGAGTTGAGGGTGTTGTTCCTACTGTACATGCATTCAATGTTCTTAGAATTTCGTTTGATGACACAAACCTGGCTACCGATACATCTGGTTTTGCGGCAGAGGCATTGATTGTTTCAATCCGCTCTTTCTCCTCTCCATACTGGGAAGTCCGCAACAGTGCAACTCTGGCATACAGTGCTCTGGTACGGAGAACAATGGGGTTCCTAAATGTTCAGAAGCGAGAATCTGCAAGGCGAGTGTTAACTGGGCTTGAATTTTTTCACAGGTATGCTTTGTATGATTAAGAGATATTATTGCAGCTATTTATCTCTTACATTTTCTTATTTTTTGTTGATTTTTGTGCCTTCGTGAACAATTAGAAACCTTTGACTGAGCCCCGAAACTTAATTTCTAAGTTGCTTTATGAGAGTAGGAGATGTTATTGCTGTCATTTATTTGTTGGATTTTCTGTGTTTTTTTCTGGTGATTTTTATGCCTTCGTGAACAATTAGAAACCTGTGAATGAGTCCCAAAACTTAATTTTTCTCAAAACATTTCAAAAGTTTTAAAATCTTTAGAAGTTTAGTACATATTCTCTCTGTCTCTCTTTGTGAATAAAGACCAGTGATGATCTGTTACTATTTTCATGTCTGATTCATTCAAGTTGCTGTTAATTTATGGAAACACTCTTTATGGCTTAGGTTTTAGGTTATTGTTTGTTGACGTTTATGACCTTTTGCTCTTGGTAAACTTGAGGTCGTATGGGAAACTGAAATGACTAAATAAATAAATAAACAAAAAGGAGAAGACCAGTGTTCATTGCAATCACGTTCTTAGGAACATGAAGGAATTCATTTCTCAAGTTTCATGCTAGATGCTACCAAGTGTTTTAAAAAATGAAGGGTTGGTGGCCTGGCATCACCATTCTCCTTTTGGGTAGTTTGTTGGCTGAGTTTGCTCTTGTAATGTTTTTTCAGAGTCTCAAATTATTCATAGTACTTGAATTGCTGTAAGCATTTAACATTTGATCTTGTATACAGCATCAGATATACTTTTACAAGTTCTATCATTCAGTCTCTGCCTATCATCTGTAATTCACTTTGTGGGTTTCATTTATAGCTTCTGTTGTCTTGAGATCCAGTTTGTTAATTACTTATAATATCATACTTTTACAAGTTTGTTATTTTGTATTTATTTTAACTATATCTTGATATTTGGGTATTTTTTATATTATTTCTATTTAGTATCTTTTTTCCCATTACTTGTATTTTCATTTATTTTTATGTGTTTTGAATTGTTTCTGTTTCCTGCATCATTATTATATTGTCTCATTTGCAAGTGGGTCCACCGGAAACAGCTTCTCTATTATGTAGGAGTAAGGCTGCGTACTATCGGATCTCTCCAGACCCTGCTTCATTGCGGGATTTCGAACTGGGTGATGATGATGATGATGATCATGCTTTACCATATTGGCAACTAATTGTTGTTATGATCTGCAGGTATCCCCCACTGCATCCATTTCTCCAAAGTGAACTCAAAACTGCTACAGATCATCTTTTAGATGCAACTTCTCAACATGCAGAATCCAACCTTGCAAAGCTTGTTCATCCAAGCTTATGCCCTATCTTGATTCTTTTATCCAGGCTTAAACCTTCAACGATGGCTAGCGAGAGTGGTGATGATCTGGATCCTTTCCTGTTTATGCCATTCATCAGGCGGTGCTCAACCCAAAGCAATTTACGTATTCGCATTCTTGCATCTAGAGCTTTGACAGGTCTTGTATCCAATGAGAAACTGCCAATTGTACTCCTAAATATTGCCTCTGAATTGCCTCGCTCTGAGAATCAAAGTACAGCAGATGAAACAGACGGAGTTTCCTACAATGCTATTCATGGAATGCTGTTGCAATTATGTATACTTCTAGATGTCAATTGTCGAAATCTGGCTGATTTTGCAACAAAAGAAAAGATCCTCAGTGACATGGTCCAAATTCTTGCAGCCCGTTCTTGGATTGCTAGTCCGAGACAGTGTCCTTGCCCTATCCTTAATGCTTCATTCATAGAACTGCTGGATATCATGCTCAGCATTGCAAGAAGAAGCCAGATTCATAAAGACCTTTGTTCCATTCTTGACATGCTGTTGGAGCTATCAACAAAGTGCTTAGATATTAAAGCTTCTTGTGCACTGCCATTTTCTGATCCAGCAATAACAGAGCTTCGTAAACAAGCAGCCATTTCTTATTTCAGTTGCGTGCTGCGGGCCTCTGAAGAAGATGAAGAACAGGTTCTTCAAATGGCACAGCCATCATCTCCTTCGAACTTGAACAATTATGAGCCATCTGTAAAGAATTTTTCTGCTGGACTCCCAGAAAGGCTAATTCACTCTCTGTCAGACCCTTCTTATGAAGTTCGGCTTGCAACATTGAAGTGGCTGCTGAAATTCCTGAATTTTATTGAATCTAATAGTGAGGCTAAGGATGAACTTGGCACTGAGGTTATGACGATTCAGTACTGGACTAAGTCACATCTGCAGCCAACAATGATGAAGCTTCTGGACTCTGAGAAGTATCACAGATGTAGCTATTATATTCTAAGGATTCTTTTTGCTTGGAACTTACTGCAGTTCCAGAAACTTGGTAAAGGAAATTGTGTAGACACTAAATTTGTTGGTAACTTGGACTATGATTCTGTGACCCAGTTTTGGGATAAATTGATATACTTGTACAAGTTCACAAGGCATGCAAAGACACGGGAGACACTCGTCTGTTGTATTGCTATATGTGTCAAACAATTTGCGACTTTATTGACCAACAACATTCTTGCAACAGCGCCTAGTGCAGTGGATCAGTTGGAAAGGGTTGACCATTTTTTTGAATGCATAACCTTCTTTGTTAACCTGATTAAAGAGCATACTTCCTCATCTGAGCCAGTAAATATGCGCAAGGCAGCAGCTGAGTCGATAATTGCATCGGGTCTTCTTGGGCAGGCTGAGTTTATAGGTTCTTATTTGTTTTGCCATGAAATTCCCTCAAAAATATCAATTTCCTCTTTTGAACTGAAGGGTGTTGGCGTTTATGCCCATCAAGTGCTAGAGATGTGGTTCAGTTGTATCAAACTGCTGGAGGATGAAGATGATGCAATAAGGCAAAGCCTTGCTATGGATATCCAAAAATGCATTTCGTTTAAAGGATCTGCAAATAACCCCCATGCTGTGGGAGTCCCAACCCAAGTGGAGAAAGTGATTGAATTGAGTTTTGTGCATCTATCTTCTACATTTGGTCACTGGATTAATTACTTTGATTATCTTACACAGTGGGTACAAGATGCAGCAAAATTTGTGGTAGCCAAAGGGGATTTTGTTAGACGGGTTTTTGACAAGGAAATCGATAATCATCACGAAGAGAAACTCTTGATATGCCAGATTTGTTGCATGCATTTGGAGAAGCTTCCAATATTGAAATTATGGTTGACTGAGATGCCTATCAGAGTTGATTTCAGGAACTACCTATATGACTGGAGAATGAGGTTTTATCATCAGTTGACTTCATTTGCAAAGGATCATGTCGAGCAACCGGGAGAAGTTGATTGGATAGGTGGCGTGGGCAACCACAAGGATGCATTTCTGCCGCTGTATGTGAATTTACTCGGTTTTTATGCTCTTTCTAACTGCATGTTTTTTGGAGAATTTGAGGATGGAATGCATCTACTGTCTCATGTTATTGAACTTGGGAAAGCTATCAATCCATTTTTCAGGAACCCTTTGATTTCTAACCTTTATTTGTTAGTTGTAAAAGCACATGAAGAAAAGGTTGGTGCAATTGCTCACCATTTAGATTACAAATTTATAGACGACACGATGTGGGATGAATTTGACCCATATTTTCTTCTGAGGTAAGATAGTATTTGTACTATACCATATAAGAAAAAGGTTTTGCAAAAGAGTATTTTGATGTGCAACATATGTTGAGCTTATCATTTCCATGTTGGCTGCATTTATTGGTTGATCCAATGAAATTTTAACTCAACCCTTATTTCTGATATTAAATCCATAAACTCGTTGAACATTAGGATGCTTTAGCTTTCAGATACTTTAAAGACTGCGGTTGTTTGGTTGACGGAAAACATGTGAGCGGAAACCAGCTTCTTTCGCTTTTTATCATCCCATTTTTGTTTAATTAATATATTACCTAAGGCTGGTATGATAGCTTATGGTTTCGGTGGGGAAGATCATGAATGGAAAATTGGATCATCGTGCATTCCAGACTGAAAAACTCTATAATGCCCTTCAGCTGCGAAACTGAACTGTAATGGAAGGACATGATTATACTGACCTCCATTTTTGAATAGTGAAGAACCATAAATTTGGTTCTTTTTCACGATGTATCATTGATAGATACAAGCAGTCTTCCTTCAAAAGCTTGAGTAACTTTCCTCTAACTGGTCACTTTTGGGTCTGTTTTATAAAGTGAGTGATGAACCAGTGATCCCCCTACCAGTCCAACAACAAGGATATAATGAAGATCTTTCACAACATACCACCGACAACAAGGATACAATGAAGATCTTTCACAACATACCAAGAGAAATTGCAAAACATTGACAGGGAACAAACAAAACATCATAGGGGGGAAGAGAACCATTTATGATTAGTTACGAGCCTCTCAAAATTTCCATTAGATGGCAAAACAAACATAACACCGAATTTCCAAAGGTATGGAAGAACAAACAAATAGCTATCGCAGATGTTTTTTTTGTAATTACTATTTTTTTCTTCAATACTTTATATGGAACTTGAAGCATAAATAAATTGTAATTACTATTTATGACTAATTAGAATTTGTTATGTTATATTTTATATTATATTTAAAATATAACATAAATTTTAAAAATTATTTTGAGACATTAAGAATATTAATATTTATTGATCAAAACAAATAGAATTTTATTTAAATTTTAAAGAAGTATATTTAAAAAAGAGTACTAAAAAATTATTAACTAATAATTTAGTATAGATAAAAAAATTTGGTTGAGATAATTTTAGAGTATTTTAAGAAGTAATATTAAACTTTAATTAGCTCAATATATAACAATAAATATTTGTGTATTTTTTATTTCAATAAAATATTTATTTTTGCTTATACTTATAACATTTACTTCTCGTTTATTACATAACAGTTTTATAGCAGTTTACTATTGGTTAAGCCTTTAAACCTTAAAGCTTTTCTTTGATTGGTTCGATATCTGGTCTGGTTTTTAAAACATTGATTTTATAAACGAACATAAACTGATTAATTTTCATTTAATTGTCTTCTTTTTAAAATAAGCTTTAAAATTTTCAATAGGTAATAATACTTTTCTTTAATTATTTTATAATTTTTTTAATTTTATATGATCTTTAACTGGTTTTATGAATATCAAATTATGGTTTAACTTTTTAAATTTTAAACTTCTTTTCTTGTCGGTTTAACTTTCAATTGGATTTTTAAAACATTGATTGTACATATGGTTATTAGAAGGGAGAAGCTCTCGCTAAAAAAGAGAGATCATCTGTCAAAGTAATGTACCAAACTATGCAAAAATACAGTATATTTCTTACTAGACAATAACAATACATTTTGGGCTATCAATATACTAAGTATTAAAAAGTTAAGGATTAAATAAATCATAAATTATTTCTCTTGTCCTCGTCTTTTATTATATAAAAAATCTCAGATTTTGATTCCTTAAACCCTTATCTTCATCGGTCTTCCTCCTCATGAAAACACTCTCCTTCTATTACGTTACACATTATCACCACCTTGAAGTTGTTAGCCTTGATGGGAATTAAGTTGAAGGAAAAAAAGAAAAAATGACAAGTGAGATGGACAGAACACAAAGAAAGAGTAAGTGAACTGAGATGAAGATAAAGGAAGCGTATTAGTATGTAGATATGCAAAATTGCCGTTGTGTAGAATTAATGGATTAGAAACAAAGAGAAGAGATGACATTGTCTGAAGAGTAGCTTTTAGTTAATAATTCATACATGTGTAATCATCAACGGTTAAAATAGTGATTGAATAAAATGTTGGAATGAGTTGAGTAATTAACAAATATAACAACCTTT
>JANZLD010000008.1:16620914-16633067 GCA_026413575.1 Erythroxylum carthagenense | reverse complement strand
TACAAATTTGTGTATGGTTATGATACATGAATGGAATAGAATAGTGAATTATGGTTTGTATAATGAATTGATATTTGAATATGACTTGTGTATGAATACTAATGAGATAAGAATGATTGCTAAGAAGATTTTATGAAATGAGGTTTGCATGAGGATGAATTTCCTGAAGGGAAATCAAGACTACTTGTATGAGATTGAGTAAAATGAAAATGATGAAAAAAGGAAAAATTTATACCGAATTGGATTGGTTAGAACAAGATAGCCTAATGGGTTTCCAACGCAACGTTTCTTCAAGTACACGTTTTCGGATGTCGGAAAATTGTTTTAGTTCGTTTGAGCTATTCGATTTGCTCTCGATTCCTTTGATTTTGATCCGATTTGATTTCATGAATTTTCGCTTTGATTTGTTTCCACCCCTTTGTTTAAGTATAAGTCCGCTCACATTTTAGTGCATGTTTTCGATTTATGTTTTCGAGGTTGGGTTCCGGTTTCAAAAATCGGGTCCCCATATCGGTGGTATCAAAGCGAGAAGAGATTTCAAGGAACCATGCATGAGATGTGAACATGATCTTATGTTTGATGATGTTTTGCAAGGCAAGGTTGGGTTTCGGAAACGGGATCTAACATAAAGTAGAGGTTTGGTGAGTCTTATTTAAAGATCCTATAAGAGAATTAAAAGAGTTAAATAAAAAGGTATTGTCAAAGATCTTGTATTAGGTTTTATTTGTTATCTCACAAACTAATCATGCCAAAGTCGTATTTGGTGATTATGTACTTAAAGGGGTTGAAATCTGAAATAGACTAGAATTTGGAACTCCAAGACTTTGTAATAGGTGTACGAATTGGCGAAGAAATACAAAGCAATGGCTTTTCATTGTTAGGGAAAATATAATCAAAGGAGTGGTTACCCAGTAGGGTATTCCTTTAATTCATTGAAATCATCTCAATGTATCTTATTTAAACTAGGATCAAGAGGAAGTCAAAGGTTGGGAAGTAAGTTGAAATGGGTGAAAACAACATATTTAAAGAATTGGATGATATAAGAGTCAAGGGACGTTGATGATATAAGAGTCAAAGGACATTGTTTCTAATGTGAGAAAAAGTATGTAATGAGCCATAAGTGTAAAAGAAAAATGTTACAAACGTATATAGTGGAGGATGGCATGAAGGAGGAAGAATCAAAGGAGAAGGAAGAACATAACAATGCACTTACTATATCACTATAGGTAATTGTAGAAGTCAGTAAGGTAAAGTACCAATAGATGAATATTCGGAAAATGATTTATAGGGCAACAATTCATATACTGATTAATAGGAGAAGTATACACAATTTTATTGATAAGGAGCTACTAAAGAATATTGGAGATAACTAGAAGAGATTCAGAATATTGCAATAATGGTAGGAGAAGGAATGCATATCAACGATAACCATATCTATCGTAACTTTAGATGAAAAATGAGTGGTCATAAGTTTATCACTAATGTCATAATAATTGATATTAGGGGAAATGACATGATTCTCAATCTTTAGTGGTTATTTATATTGAATGAAATAGTTTGCAACTATCAGACATAAGCAATGAAGTTTTGGTGGTAAAGGAGTGAGTCAGAATTAATGAGTGAAGAAGTTAAGTAATTATAAAAAGTTTCAAATAAGAAAATGGGGAGAATCACTGGCACAAAAGATGTGGTGTGCTGCTTCTTGATAAATTTGAGGCTAAACATGAAGAACATGTTATGTTATAAGAGAAGGAATGTTGAAATATTTATATGGAGTTGAAGAAGAATAAATTATTAGGAGAATACAAAGATTAGTTGCAAAAGTTGCAACAAACTTATGGTGATGTATTTGAGCAACTTAAAGGAATTCTAAGGAGATTTCATGACCATAAGATTCCTTTTAAGGAGAGAATATGGTCACTAACCTCAGGCCCTATAGGTATTTTAGATTAAAAAATGGAGTTATGAAAGCATTGGTTGATGAAATGTTGAAACAAAGAATTGTATGACATAGTGTGAGTCTCTTCTTAGCATATATGTTCTTGATTAAGAAAAAGAATGGATCGTGACATTTTTATATTGATTATAGTTCCTTGAACCAAAGTACTATTAAGGATAGCTTCCTTATTCCACTAGTGGAGGAATTGTTCGATGAATTGAATGAAGCTAGATATTTTTCTAAGGTAGATTTAACAGCAAAGTATGATAAAATTAAGGTCTATAAGGAAGATGTTTACAAGATGACATTCAGACATATGAAAGGCATTTCAAATTATTGTTTATGCCCTTTATATTAACAAATGCTTCAGCTACGTTCTAAATTCTAATGAACCATATATTCAAGGTTTACTTAAAGAGGTTTGTCCTTGAATTCTTTAATAACATATTAATATATAGTAAGTTATTTGATCAATATTTAGAACACTTACAACAATTACTTAATACTTGAAGGATGCATCAGTTGTACCTGAAGCTAACTAAATGTTCATTTGGTGCACTCAATTTGAATATTTGGGACATAGAATCAATTGCGAGAGAGTATTAACTGATATAAATTAGATACAATAGTCCAAAAAAAAGCATAAGCTAAAAACTATTAAATAACTGAGGGAGTTCTTGGGCTTATGTGAATACTACATAAGATTTATTAAAGATTATGATCAATTGAGTAAACCACCTACCAATTTATTGAACAAGGGTGCTCTTGTTTAAACTTTGGAGACTATAAATGTTTTTCTTGACTTTAAAAGATACATTAACAATAGCTCTAATATTGAGATTACCCAAATTTATGAAGCCTTTTGTGTTAGAAGCTAATGCGTGTGAAGAGAGATTAGGGGCAATCATTATACAAAAGAGTCATCCTATAGCATATGTTATAAAATGTTATCATATGATTGTAAGCACTTATCGGTTTATGAGAAATAGTTCTTAACATTAGCCATGGTTATTTAGTAATGCTCACATTACTTAATACAGAGGCATTTTACGATACAAACCGATCACCATAGTTTGAAATATTTGATGGATCAGAAGATAAATACACCTTTTTAGTAAATATGGCGTCCTAAGCTAATTAAGTTTGATTTTGCTATTCATTACAAAAACGGTTTTGGTAATTCAACAGTTGATTCATTATTGCATGTAACTATCTTTAAATTATTTATCATATCGATTTCTCAAATAAAGTCAAATTTAGTTCGTGAAATACAATAAAGTTGGCAAGAGGATGATGAAACTCAAAAGAAGGTTTCACAAATGAATAAGGGGGAATATAAATGCTCCATTTATACCTGGATTAATGAACACTTAATATGGAAGGGGCATTTAGTAATGGGTAATTTGTTACCTTTAGAGCAAAAGATCATCCCTTTATTTCATACAGGGTGGCTTGATATATATAAGAAATTGAGTATGTATTTTTTTTGGTGGAAATTACAGAGAGCTGTTTATGAATTTGTTAGGAAATGTGAAGTTTCCAAAAAAAAAAAAAAGAATTAACATCTCCTTTTTCTCATTACAACCCTTACCAATTTCTAAGCAATTATGGACACACATGAGCATGGATTTTGTAGGAGGTTTACCATAATCTAAAGGCTACTCAGTCATCTTCCTAGAGGTGGACAGATTAAGCGAGTATGCTCACTTTATTCCACTTCATCATCTATACATGATTGTGAAAGTAGGTTATACATTTATGGATGAAATATTCAAACTTCATGGCATACCCAAGACCATTAACAATAATTGTGATGTCATACTCACCAGCTCTTTTTGAAATGAATTTCACATATAAGATGCTAACTTACAATTCTCAACCATATACCATCCTCAAATAGATAGCCAGGTGGAGGGCCTTAATCACATAATGGAGACATATCTTTGATGTATGACTTCTAATTGTCCTAATCACCAAAGAATATGTTTGTTAATGGCAAAATGATGGTATAATACTACTTTCTATTCGACCATCTCCACAAAACCTTTCGAAGCAATATATGATTATTCTCCCCTGTAATATAAACCCTATTTAGCAGGTGATTCTCATATTTTGTTGGGGGATCAGGTTTTGAAGGATAAAGAAGCTAAGGATCATGTGCTAGAATTCCATCTATAACGTGCTCAAAATCGTATAAAGAAACTGATAGATCCCCATCAAACTGAGAAGCGATTTCAAGTTAGTAACCTTGTTTATATCAAATTACAATCGTATAGATAACATAAAGTTCAACATAACTCCTCATAAAAGTTAGCCTTATTATTCCTCAGTAGTTTTAAGATTTTGAAATGTTTTGGTTCAATTGTATATCAACATGAACTTCCCCTTAATAGTAAAGTTCAACATACTTTTCACACCTCGCAATTGGAAAAGAATATATGATAGTGTCTTACTGTCTCCTTTTGTTCCTTAGTTGACATATTCAACTTTTCGTATTACGGTGGTTATGTTAGATAGGTAATTAGTTAATTGTTATAATAAGCTTATTGTTCAATTCTTAGTATAATAGTGGTCGATGAAAGTAATGACCTTTTTTTTAAGAATATCTCTATGATATACATTTGTGATTTCTTGATGTCAACCATGTGGATAAGGTTATCAAATGGGAGGTATTATTATGAGCAAAAATGAGAATTAAACTGAAGAAGAAGGAAAAATGACAAATGAGCTAGGAGAAAGACAAAGAAATAGTAAGTGAGTTGGGAGGAAGGTGAAGGAAGTGTAGTAGTATATTGATATGCATAAACAGTTGGAGAATGATTCAAGTTTAAATATGGTCCTTTTTTTTGAATTATCCAAGTTTGTTTATATTGTTTCCTTAATCTTAGGTCTTTAAACTTTTGATTTGTTTGGGCAATCTTTATCGAGATATTAGCTAAGTGTGCTATTTCATTGCCTATATATTTAAGCCTTCAACATCAATGTAAAGGGTACTCATCAATAAATTGCCTATTGCATTATCTCTTGTCTACTCTATTTTTTGGGTTAATTTCTAGTTCTAAAACTTAACATAGTATCAGAGCTTCTGATGATCTTAAGGAGCCTGTGAGTGTTCGACAGATAGTAACAACATGATTTCTAACAATATATGAACTCTTTCACCTCCAATTTTTAATGGTGAGAATTATCAAGTATGGTCAATCAAAACGTGTCATATCATTCTTGAAACATAAATAGGCCACCTTTTGATTCCACCTTATTGTTCACTTATGATGACTAACTTTGATGTAAGATAATGTAATAATAAAGTTGTCTTAAATTTATTAAATGATCATGTGCTCTTAATTGTAAACTGCATATGACTTAATAGTGAGAATAATACATATTTGTGAAAATTTTATCAAGTGATCGCTATAGTAGAATACGCAAATTCGACCTTACGTAGTGAAATTTCTTTTAGCATATAGTATTAGTTTAAAGTTATTATTTATTTGAGGGTTAATTACAAAAAAACTAAAACTTTCCTCAATTTTTTAATTATAGTTCGAACTTTAAAAAGTAACAATAAAATGCTCAAATTTTTAATTTTTTTTCAATTCTCACCTGACGTTAGCATCATCGTTATTTTTGTTGACGTGATAGTGTCAAATATACAAGGACCCTCTTTAATAAGACACGTTAGTAGTGGTTAAGATTCAAAACCCTTTATAGTAAAATGATGTCGTTTAATTAGTTTAATATATTTGAGATCATGTTGTTGTCTAGATCTTTCTTGCCCCTTCTATCCCTACCGAGAGGGACAAGTCTGACTATTTTTGTTGCTGGAGGACATGGTCAGGTGGTTGGAGGTAGTGTTGTCAGAGAGTTGATGGTAGTAGGACCTGTGATAGTGATTGCATCTTCATTTACCAACGTTGTATATGAGTGACTTCCTTTAGATAAGGATGAGTAGTTACAGGTGCAGAGTGGTAACGACAGAGGAGGTGGAGGTGCTAGTGTTGGAAATAACCCTTTCCCTAAAGCTAGTTTAAGAGGTCTTTTGTTCTTCAATTTGCCTCCCAATGGGTAGTTGTCAACAAATGGATGGGCCGAGAATTCCGGAGGTAGGGCTTTAATTTGATTGAAATCAAAAAGTATAAGGATGTTAGCGATTTGTAGGAAATGTGATTGAACTATTTATGGGAAAAAAAACTAGGTGGCTTTTTTATTAGATTAGAGCAATTTGCAATGAAAGAAACTACGAGAATTGGTCGATGGATCATAAAGGTCAGCGACATAAATGTTGGATGACTTGTGTTTTCATAATCATCATCATCTTCTTTTACTAGTAATACTACTTCCTTTCTTTTGTGATATTTTTAAGGGCAGACTTTATAGTTTTTGTTAGAAATAGTATTCTTGTTCATTGTGGGAGGTTGTAGTTAGCCACGTGCGTGGGTTTAGTATAGTCTATGTGCATAAACCAAGGGACTAATGAGGTTATTTCTCTATGTAATATGAGAACTATTTTCAAGCTCATAAATGGAGGCTTACAGTGTTGTTGTTTTGATGACAATCTGTGAATCAAATCATGTTAGAAAAAGAATGACGACTAAACAAAGTTTTAGATTCGGTGGGTTCTGCAATAAGAAAAAGAAAAGGGGTACAGAGAGTTGACGACAGCAGAACCTGTGATAGTGATTGCATCTTTGTTTACCAACGTTGTATATGAGCGACTTCCTTTAGATGAGGATGAGCAATTGTAGATGCAGAGTGGCTGCGACGGAGGAGGTGGAGGTACTGGTGTTGGAAATAACCCTTTCCCAAAAGTTAGTTTAGGAGGTCTTTTGTTCTTCAATTTGCCTCCTAATGGGTGACGAATGGATGGGCAGAGAATTCCGAAGGTAGGGCTCTATTTTGATTGAAATCAAAGAGAATAAGGATGCTAGCGATTTGTAAGAAATGTGATTGAATTGTTTATAGGAAAAAAATCTGTGGCTTTTTTTATTAGATTAGAGCAATTTGCAATGGCAGAAACTACGAGAATTGGTTGATGGATCATAAAGGTCAGCGACATAATTGTTGGATGACTTGTGTTCTCATAATCATCATCTTCTTTTACTAGTACTGCTACTTCCTTTCTTTTGTTATGTTTTTTTAAAGCAGTCTCTATAGTTTTTGATGGAAATAATATTACTGTTCATTATGGGACGTTGTAGTTAGCCACGTGTCTGGGTTTAGTATAATTTGCATAAACCAAGGGAATAGTGCAGTTATTTTTCTGTGTAATCTGGGACCTATTTTCAAGCTCATAAATGGAGACTTTCATTTTGTTGTTTTGATGACAATTTGTGAATCGAATGACGTCAGACAAAGAATGATGACTGAATGAAGTTTTGGATTTGGTGGGTTCTACAATAAGAAAAAGAAAAGGGGTTATATCATTTGAACATGACACATCATTTCTCTAAACTGATTAAACGATGTCGTTTAACTAATCAAGGTTTTGAATCTTAACCACTACTGACATGTCTTATTAATGAGGGTTCCGTACACATGATACTGTCACGTCAACAAAGATAATGGTGACACTAACATCAGACTAGAATTAAAAATAATTGAAAGTTCAAGCATTTTATTGTTCCTTTTTAAAGTTTGAGCTATAATTGAAAAATTGACAAAAGGTTGGGATTTTTTTTGTAATTAACCCTTTTTTTAAAGTATATGTACCCTTATTTTTATAAATAAATAGAGAGAAGTTCAAGTATTTTTGATATTTTAACCTTTTAAGAAAAATTGGATGATCCAACTTGGCCTAATGTGAAATTAGTTTATGGTATGAGAAACCTTACTATATATTTGTATTGTAACAAACATTTGAAGGTAGAGGAATGACCAGGTTAAAAAATGTTTAGCTGAGATTAAGGGTAATATGGAAACATGAAAAAGGAATAGTCATGATATCAAGTTGACAAATGAAAATTTTGCTTAAAGAATAAAAGAATAAAAAAGAAAGAAGGTATTGAAAGCGGTATTTCATTTGGAATTAATGGTGAGACTATTGACAATATTGAATATAGTATGCCTATCCATACAAGGGGCTTATAGAATCCTAGTTAATGGGAGGAAGAGAAAAGACAATTATTTAACTTTTGTTGCTCAAAAAACAAGTCTTAAAACCAAACCTTCTATCTATAATGTATTACAAACTAAATAGTTTATAATGTGAAAATGATAATGGCTAGATGGTGGTATAATATAAGTGTGTCTTTTAATTCCACCCAATTATACTATTATCAAACTTTGATAGAAGCTATTGTCTTTGTTAGTCCAAGATTTAAAGTTAATTCAATTGATAATTGTAGATGTAATCTTTTGAACAATTTTTTTATTGAAATAAAAAAGGTTATTTGAAAGAAAGAAGATTTAAACAACTTATAGGCGTTCAATTATATATGATGGTTAGATAAATATGAAAAATTAGCTAATTATAAAATTTTTAGTTTATTCTACTAAAGGTCAATGTTTTCGAATTTATATATGATGTTGTAAGAAATGTTGATATTCTGTAGAGATTTTTGATAAAGTTGTGAATAGAAAAGCTTAAAAATAGTGTACTGTTTATCGCTGACAATGATGTTGCTTATAAAGTAGCTAGGAAGATGTTGTGAAACATGTATAGTTCTTTCTATTAGAATCTTTATGTTGCTTATTGTATTGAACAAATGTTAAAAAAATAGAGAATACTAGATACTTTCATATTAATGACATTGTGTGAAAAGTATAAAAATCACTACATTCATTTATAATTATGCATGTATTTTCATTTCGCTGGGAGAAGATTTTACAAATCATAGTAATTTATGTCATCCTACCATTACAAGATTTATTTCTAATTTCTTATTATTTTAGTATTTTATTTAAATGAAGAAGTTAGTTAGACAAATATCTACAAGTGATAAATAAGTTGTATTTTAGCATATCAAGTTTAATGCTAAAATTGATGTCTCCATAATTATACTTAAGAATCATAAATTTTGGACCCAATGTTAATTTGTCATTTGAGTTTGTGATTCTGTACTTTATTTTGCTATTAATGATGGTTGACAATAGATTACCTTTATGATATTATGAAATTGATGTAAGAAACAATTGAGATTAAATATGAAAATAGGTCTCCGTGGAACAAACCTTATCTTATTGTCATTAATGAGGAATATGATAAACAACTTTACTTTCCTTCGTATGTTATTGGTGCATTTCATAATCCAAGTTTTTATTTTAAACCAAGTTTTAAAAAATTAAATCAAATACGGGAATCATTATAACCAGTATAACAATTATATGGATACATTTTGGGATTTAAATTTTTTGGGATTTAAGGATGACTATTACAATGCATTAGGGAGACAAACTTAGTTTGAGTATACTTTTCTTCACTTATGCTGCTTATTTAAAAATAGTCATTACTTAATTTGTTTATATTATTGCTTTTGTTACCTCGTAATTGCGTGATGAGACCAACTTATAAGTGGTGTTCCAAAATTTCAAGAGTTTAGAATTAAAATGCTTAACTAATGTGTGAATGTAACTAAGTCTGAGAGGAATTACAGCATATTTGAACAATATTTTTAAAAATTGGACCAATCATCAAATTGGTATGAGAAAAAAGTTTAAGGTTTAAAAGTTTAACCATTATTAAATTGTTATAAAACTAGTGAAAAAATATAAATTATAAAAATAACTATAAAATAAAATACTTTATTAAAATAAAAATGAAATATCAAATAATAAATCTAACAAACAGTAAAGGAGAAACATTCAATAAAAGAAACAACTTTTACCTTCTGTCTTTTTTACCAGAACTGCTTTCATTCCAACCTGTCAAAGTTTGTAAATTTTCATGTTAGAAACTTTGAATAGGACAAAGATCATGTCTTATTACTGAAATAATTTTAAGAACATGTGGAAAGATGTCAAATCTTTCTTGAATTAATTAGTATTTGTTTAACGATTTGTGACTAACTTACTCACTTTCAAGAATAACCATTGCTACACGTAGGTTTCTACTACAAGGTAGAATGGTAGATTTAAGTAGAGACTTTAGGAATTGCTTAAATTGAATTGCAAGAATGTTTTAGCTTCCATAATGGAAACAAAGCAAAATGCATCGACTTTGTTGTTGTTTTCACGATTGTTTTAAGTTGGTAGTTCATTTGGTTGATCCTCTGTTGAATGGAGAGAAGCTGAGCAAGACGACCTCACATCATCTTTCTGTTGATTAGTTAATTGGACCAACTGAATCTTACGAGCATAACAACAATGAAAAAAGGGAGAAGAAAAACTTGAAATATCATATCATTCAATCCAACAAATACACATTTGAATTGAGTTTTAGAACAAATGTAATTTTGGAGTAAATTCATATGAAAGAATAATTAATTACTTTTAATTAGATTAAAACAAAAAAATAAGAAAAAACCGCTCCAATAATTTGGAAGGATTAAAAATTGATAGATTATCACCTTAATTTAGGGTTTTAAAGGTTTTTTACATAAAATTAGCTCACTCTCAGTTTGGTCTAATTTAATTTTACATTCATTAAAAAAATAAAATGAAACAGAATGCAAGAAGTTGAATAATATTTTCGTGAGAAATGTAGGCCATTATTATTGTTAAATTGAATATAATAATATAACAACTATCCAATTTACCTTGATTACAGAGAGACTAAATTGTATAAAAAAGAGGGAAATAAACTTTGTCATTAGATTTAAATGATAAAGCTAATGCGACTTTTTAAAAGAAAAAAAGTTGGAACTAATATGATTTATGTGAAAACGGTGAATAATGATTTTTTAATATCTCATGCATTTAAATATGTAACTTAGAAGTATGACCCAGATGGACATGTATATTTAAAACTTGTGCATTTAAACAGCTGCAACCATACTAATTTCTTCCTCATTGAAACCAAAAGAATGCAAGGCCGGAAAGAGACGAACCAAAGAACTTCAGTCATCACTATCGTCGTCTCCATCTTCTTCACTACCATCAGCGTCTCTGTCCTATTCAGTATTAGAGTCAGTAGGATCTTCCATAATTAAGATCAAAATGCAGAATATCCCTATCAAATATTACAATCGTCAAACTAGAGAATAGCAACAACCAAGGAATTGCATATTTTTCACATAGTTACATAGCTTAAAATATAACTAACCGCGACTTCAACCCTGTGCTTGCCAATTTGCATTGCAATTCACAAAATGACCTCGATTATGAAACAAATTTTAGTTACTCTCCTTGTCCTCTCAATTCATCTGCCCTGTGTGCCACTCTTCATCATTCCAAAATGTGATGTTTAATAATGATTGAGCGCAAGAAGATGAGAATACTGAATATTCTTTTGCAGGTTTGATATTCCACGCTATCCTAATTTCTTTTGTAGTATGAACTACCAATTAGCAAACGGAAACCATGCTTCACCAAATACTTGACCATCAGCAAAATTCCACTAATGATCATGAAATTTGTGGTTACTGAAGCCCTAATTCCATAACACAAATATTTCAAAGTTTTTTTTGCTGATTGTGCCTAGGAGGAAAACAATTAGGCCTCTGCCTTAATTCCTACAAATTACCGCATTAATCTCCGAACAAAAATCTATGATTTATAAACATGACTAAGTCTTTTGTTCATATATTTAAATGTGAGGCTTCTCAAACATAGATGAGCTCTACCTGTCTTAAAGTCAATAGTCTATGCTAATGTTTCAACCACATATCTCCACTAACCATGTTTTAGCCATGAAGTCAAAATTTAATACAAACCAATATTTGAACCAAAGTTAAGATGAACAGTTTGATTGAATAACTTGAAAAGGTTGAGGAGCGGTTTAGGATTTTTTTTTCCCCTCATAGCACATAATAATTACTTTATTACTTGTTTATCCTTATCTTCATCTCCACCAGAATCAGAATCCTCTACATCAGCCTCGTAAGACAACAAAATGATGAAATTCCAATATTTGAATGGTATAGTTTTCAAATTTTGATATTCAGTTTGGTCTCTATCCAATAACTGGCAATATCAAACGAAAGGAAAATATATGACGGCAAAGAATATATTCTTCAGAGGACCAATTAAGCTTTTCCCTAGAACAAAATTGCATCTTTCTTACTTGTTTATCTTCATGTCCATCAGAATCCTCTTCATCAGCCTCCTGAGACAACAAA
>JANZLD010000008.1:16599588-16611401 GCA_026413575.1 Erythroxylum carthagenense | reverse complement strand
TTTATGTTCAAGTGAAGTTCTTGATGAAAGTTTGGCTGAATGAGTGATTAAATTGGATGCTTATTGATGTAGGAATGATGTTAGAATGAAAGGAGTAGATTTAGGTATCAAATCTGGAAAATTTACCTTAAGTATGTTTCAGGTTTTTGATCATAACTTTTGATATGGTTGTGCTATTGAGATGATCTTTAGCTTGAATTAAACTTGAGAATTTTGGCTAGAATTCTTATGAAGGAAGTTCTGTCCAATTGTGGCTAGAAAGGTTTGGAATTTTTCTTTGAAAGTGAGACATATGTGCAGAGTGAATGTTGGTGAGGCTAACATTAACGATTTTGTGACCAAAAACTTGGAAAATTTTTCTAAGCTAAAGTAGTCAGATTTTGTGAAATTGGTCTTCATGAAAGTTAGGATTTGTTAATGTTCAGGCGGTAATTCAGATCAAAATGTGTTTTGTGTACAAATGGCTCTAAGTGTATAGGTTTTGTGATTTCTGTGTTCTGACACTAATTTTGGGCTGTTAAGGTTGAAATTAGTTCAAATGATCTTATGGAAAGTTGTAGAGGAATGTTTTTGGATTTAGGGGTTGTAAGTCATGAATTTGTAAAGTTTGGCTATGGTTTAGGTCATGTGTTGTTTTAACACTTCTTAACGGGGCAGCCACATTAATGGTGAATTTGACCTAGTTAGAAGTGGAATTTGCTTTGAAGTCCTTCATGAGAATTGTAGTATATTGTCTGATCTTTTTATTGATATATGGTATGGAATTTTTCGCCAAGGGTATATGAAGTTATAAATTTTGGAAGATTGTATTACTATTGAGAATGGCTTATATAGGCAGAAACTTTGATTGAGAATTTGATTTGTTTGCAGGTTGAATTTGCTTCTAAGTTGTTCATGAAAGTTGTAGAATATGTTTTGTTCTTTTGATTGATATAAAATTTGAAATTTTTGGCATAAGGAATGGAAAGATAGGATTTTTAGTAGAGTGCTGTACTGTTTTGGGAAATATGGGATTAGGCAGCAACTTTGATTTCATTTTTGACACCCTTAGAGGTAAAATTGGTTTGTGAGCTCTTCATAAAACTTGTAGAATTTTCTGTACTCTTTCCAATGAGCCATTAATTGTGATTTTTGGACATTTGTGTGAAGAGATAGGATATGTGGAAGAAGAGATGGTATATGAATGAAGAAAGAAGGAATAATAGTGAAATTGGAAAATTAGGTTTTAAAAAAATGAAATTGAAATTCAGAAGTCGCCTTCGCGAGATCGAGGGCGAGACCCATTCCTCTTAAATTTTTTTATTTAATTATTTATTATTACTTAGTTTTATTATCAATGCAATTTAATTCTTTTGTCAATTACTTGTTCATCCGACATCCGATTGACCTGATTCTCTAGGCATCGGATTCGTGTAATATTTAATTTCATTTATTTGTGAAATTGGAAATTTTAGAGATTAAATTGACGGGGATTAATTAGGTCAAAGTGAGGGGACCGGGTAATGATTTTTCTGATCCGTCTTTTATTAATAATTGGATCTATAGAGGTCCGAATTAAGTAGTTTTAGTGTCTATGGCTTTCTAATTTTTAGAGGAAATTTGTATGACGGAAATTTTGGAATAATGCCGAGAATGTCACGAACATGCATACATATGCAATATTAAATATTTCTGATTGTACATTTGGTAATGTTTGAATATTTTGACTGTTATAGAGGCACATTTGGTACGTCAACCCACAGACGTTGCCGAGACTTCCAGGCATTAGCTTTGGAAACTATTGGTGAGTGACCTAGATGGTTTCTCAATTATTATTTGTTTATAATTTTGCGCTTATAACTCTGTGGAAAATAATGGTGGGTTTGTGAGTTGTTTATGACTGGATTCTGGACAGAAGATTCGATGTATTGGGAGATTATAACATAGAAGTGCTATTTGTCTGAGAATTTAGGACCTTCGTGTTTTAAATGTGATCGTGATTTTAACGTGATTAATTGTGAACTATTTGTTTGAATGTGATAATTTGGGATTGATTGTGATGTTGACATTGCTTCATTGTGAAATATGCATTCCATGCATGAATGCATGATCAGTTAATGACAGTTGTGACCGGAGCAGTCACCGAGAGCTTAAAGTTCAACGTATTTGGGCCTCAAGCCTATAGTGATTCAGAGCCTCAGGCTCAACGATTAATGCGCCCACATTGGGACAGTAGTGATTCAGAGCCTCAGGCTCAATGATTAATGTGCACTGATTGGGACAGTTCAGGCGCTCGGTCACAATACTGAATTAAATTAGAAAAATGCCACATGCGTATGTCATATGCATTTGATTTAATCATTTTGATTGAGTGAAAGGCAAAATGCCTTATGCTTCTGTGGTACCAATCATGTGGTACTTCTGAAGGGAATTATGAAACAACTGTGTTATGCGTGAGTGTTAGATGAATTCATTTAGTTATGTAGGTCTAATCGAATGAAATGTATAAATTGTCTATGCTTAAGTGAAATTATGAAATGAAATCAATTATGCAACAATGCGAATATATGTTAAGTGATATGATATGCTGCATAAATTGAGTGAACCATCGATGATGGTTACCTCACTGAGTTCGCAAAACTCATCTAAAATTTGCAATTATTTTTCAAGACTCAAAAGAATACCCCGTTAGGCAACGGGTGTATAGCAACCGCATATGAGCGAGAGAAGTGGTCGGGATCAGTTCGCGTCTGCATTAGTGTCTGATAGAATTTGTATTTTTTTGAATTTTTGTATTAATGATTAGGTCAAATTGTAAAGTCAATAGATAGAAATAAATTGTATTTATGAAAAGGGCCCCTGTGGCCATTGGAATTACCGGTGATTATGTTCATTAATGATTTTCTGCTAGTGTATGCTTATGTTTTAAAAAAAAATTTATACTGAGTGTTGTAGCACGTCACCCTCGCAGGGCACGGACTCGGATATCACCATCTATGTCGGGTTCAGGTCATGCGGGAGTGGGGTGTTACATATGCATCTAGATCTATCTTCCCTGTAAAAGGCAGTATTAACATCTTAATATTACTCATATTAATATCTACCAATTCTTCGTACTCTTTTTTTTATATGCTACACCAAACTTGTTGCCTCCTTATCTCTCATTCTTCCTCCTCTTCCTTTTCTGTCACCTTTAGGTTTAGTTCTCCCAGGTAGTTGACAACACCTTTAACTTTATCATTTGCCTCAAAGTCATTCATCTTAGCAGTTGGCGGTGGAATATGTTGTAGTTAAGCTATAATAGTTTTATGCTTCTCAAACTTATTTGTAACTTCTTCAAATAGCTGAATAAGTCACTTGAATTGACTTTGAATGTATATATATATATAGGCTTGTTTTCCTACTACCTAGTTTTGTATTCATGCAGAATGTGGAATGCTACTCAAGTACTAGCTTTTCATCAAAGGTAATTATTTTGAAATTTAAATCGCACTGTTAACATTTTTTAAAATATTTAATAGATTTCTTGATTATTACATTAAATTTTAAACTATGACGTTAATAACTACAAATCATTAAAATTTTGTCAATTGAAAGGTTAACTTAATTTATATAATATTATAAATAAAAAATCAAAACTATCAAATCTTGATATTTAAAAATGATTTATTAAAATATTAACTAAATATATGATTTACACATCTATAACACTTTTTACTTTATTTAGTGTGAAGTAAAATAGTGTAAATCATACCATAGAAACTTGAAAAGTCAAAGACAGAAATTTTTGTATATTTTAAAAACATTTTATGCTAATAAATAATATAGTGCCAAAGATAAGAGAGAATCAACACACATAACATAAATATAAACAGCTAGGACCACTTAGAAAGCCACAGCTCAAACATAACTATCTATTTAGTGAACAATACAAATTTCATTGCACATATGCAAATGGTTCATATGTAATTAGAACCGCATAGAAAGTTAAATATTTTTTAATCAACTAATATATCTTTATGGGTCAACAATAGTCCCTAATATTGCACCTTTACCTTATGATCATAGCAACTCATCAATGGTCTACAATCTTGTCTTCTTTGTGGACGATGGATAAGAAGATATAATGAATATCATTAATTTTCAAAACCCAAATAAACTTCATAATATGAACACCAATTTATTAAAAGATTTGGACTTACTTTGTTTTACCTATTGTTCTTGCCCCACAATCACAAATAGATAAGAGAGTGAGACAGACACAACATAGAGAAAAAAAAGTAAGATAAAGGAAAAGTTGAGCTATAGAGAAGAGAGTGAGATGAGTCACAATAAAAAAGGGAGTGAGAGTAGAGTTGCATAAAGTAATAGAAATTTGAGAATATATAATTTCTAAAACCCTAAATCTCCAAAGTAATTAGGAATTACTTTTTAGGGTTCTATGTCAGCCGATAATGTGGTTAATGTGTACCCGTTAATAAAAAAATTGAAGGGCTATTTTAAATATTTTTTAAATAGTTAAATTTTTTAAATTGTCAAATATAATGATCTAACATAGATTTTGATGCAAAAGTTAAGGAGCAAAATTTACATTTAGCCATAAAAGATATCTTGCCTTTATAATAAAACATGATATTTGTTAAAGGAAACTAAGAAAGTACTATAAAAAATAGCAATTTTGTAAACCAATTAAATAAATTTTTTACTAAATTAAAAATTAAAAATTAAATTACAGTAGAAATAAACATACTCGCAATTTTAGGGTATGTAGTCATGCTTGGATAGTTTAATTTATACTTGGAATCCTGTCTTCAATTGGTTATATTGTAAATTAAAGGGGGTTAGATTGTTTGTCCTATTTGAGGACTATTGACCATCAAAGGCTAGCCAGGGTGGACTTAAATATATAAAAGCACAAAAGATGATTATATAACGGGATAAAAGGGTCAAATTAAACTTTAATATTTTCATCAAAGTTCAATTTAAACTCAAACATTTCAACACATTCAAAAAGAACCTTAACATTTTCAAAATGTTCAATTTGAACCTCAATTTAATTTCTCTGTTAATTCTTTGTCGCAAAAAGCACATGTGACCTTTTTCTATAAGGCCCTTACGATGTTTTTGGAAGCCTCATCCGAATGAATATTTTACAGAGGGTCAACAAGGTTCTTTAGGAATGCTTGATTTGGTCGAATTGTCGAATCTCTTCTTTAGGAATGCTTGATTTGGTCGAATTGTCGAATCTCTAAGTTGTAGAAGCAAGACCGGTTTTGAAGTTACACCTAGCAAAATATGTTATTCCATGTGTATATAATAAGGCAATCTAGTCAATCAAAATAAGAACTTGCAACATCCTGTTAATATACAACATCCTTGATGAACTCAATCCTAAACATTACTGTTGGTTTATGCCCTATAGCCAATCAATTTGGTTGTAGTTTAGTGACAATTATTTAAAGACATTCTTTATCTTGTACATATTTAGAAGAATATGATAAAGTCTATGGAATATTTAAACATTTCAAATGAAATTATAATTATAAGATTCATATTGCATTTATGTGTTATTCCTAAATTGTTCTTAATCATTGTCCTATTATGATTGGACATTAATATAATGTAAAAAGACTAATACACATTTTTTTCTTATGAAAAAAGTAGTCAATCTCATAAACTAAAGTATTGGAGATACTTAAATAAACGTGTATGTGCTTTTTAGAGAACAAGTTCACTGAACAGATCCAATATAAGAAATCTATTTGAAAAATTACTTGTATGTTTATGGAAATTTTCATTGTGATGATTATGTAAGTGATTCTTTGACCTAAGATCTCCAAAGTTATCTCATATAGAGATTGCTATGTTTTGATACTACTTATGACCCATTCTAATTATAGGTCATTCAGTCAACAATCATTGGATGTATCATAAATTATATAGAGGTAGTTGAATGATCAAGATATGATTCATCACTTTAAAGTAATTAGGGAGAATATTCTATTGTTCTCGATTAATATTGATATGAGAAATCTTTGATCAATGTAGAATGATAGTTTGTAAATAGTTTATAAATGTCATTAATTAAATTGATAGCTGATGTTGGAGGGTTAATATGATTAGACTCAAAATAGAGTAGACATTGCTTCTATGCTCTATGTCTAATGAAAATATTGTATGATAAAAGGACTAAATTATATAGAAAATCATTTAAGAAAAGATTAGTCAAAATTACTTTGATATTCCTAAATATTTGGGTGGTCATGATGTGTTGCTAAACACCAATCTTGTTCTATAATTATAAATTGTTTAATTGAAGAATTAATGATAAATTAAAAGATTTTTTATTTATCTAATTCTAATTATTAATTAAAATTATAATTTATAATCATTGTCAACGTATTTAGGAACCTAATGAGTTTCATATAAAAATGGATTGAAGAGAGCAAAGATATTTTATAAAGTTGGACTTGAATGTAAAGTATGAGAAACATTATGAAAAAATATGAGATATTTAATAATTAAG
Organism: Erythroxylum carthagenense; assembly: GCA_026413575.1. NCBI lineage: Eukaryota > Viridiplantae > Streptophyta > Magnoliopsida > Malpighiales > Erythroxylaceae > Erythroxylum > Erythroxylum carthagenense. The sequence goes on along the minus strand of JANZLD010000008.1, from coordinate 16,604,896 downwards.
GATCAATATGAGACATTACATCTTATTTGGCCATACTTGGTATTTAATTAAAATTATTTATAATTTTAATTAGAGTTTAATTGAAATTAGAATTTAATTTCAATTAAATTACTAAAATATCCAAAACTTATTGTAAATAAGCTTAAGCTCTAATTGGACTTAGCACTCCTTGCTTAACCCTCTCTGTAGGAGTTAGAGAGTTCTCTCAACTTATTCTGTGGATACTATAAAAGGTCAGACACTTGTGTGATTATGGTGGTTGAGATGGATCAGTTTCAGAAACAGTTCGAGAAATACAACAAGAATATGAGCAAGTTTCAGAATAAGGTAAAAACTAAGATTTATGCTTTATTATGATTTACTTGTTAATCATTTCATATAATTAAAGTGATCTTGACTTTTCGGAAATCAAAATACAAACAAAATTGTATTTATTCTACTATGATCGAGATTAGATCTCATCCCAATTTTCTAACAATTAGTTCATCAAATATTCGGTTTAAAGTATATGCTATATATGTGTATATATATCATCCATGTCTACATGTCTATCCTATGAGGCTGGCTTGGTCCTTATATTGTAAGCTAGAGGAGAGACAAAAATAAAAGAAACTTCAAAATAAGATGTTCAAAGAAATTTCAACAGAGATTTTGTTTGGAGTATTATTTAGTCAACTTCTATAATGTGTTTCATCTCATTCTAGTACACGCAATACCTAACACCTCCTATGTGCTAATTGTGAATTTAAATTAGATTCTTTTGAATGCAATATACGGTGAATTCTTTAAAACCAACAAGGATACAAAAGGATTTTGTTAGGACATTCTTCTGCATAGGTAAATTTAACTTTTTCTTTCTGATTTAGGTTTTCCAGATTCAAAGGGCACATTGTATTATATTTATCCAAGATATGATAATATCATTTTCAAACTGCAGTTCATGTTGATTACGTGAATTAAATTATCCAACATTTTAATCACTATTTATTGACTATTCTTTTTTCCTAAAAGACAATAGGAGGTAATAGTTTATCAAAATTTTATATAAAAAGCATTCAGATGGATAATTTTGTTTTGAATGAATTCTAATACAAATATTAGAATCTAATTTAGTACTTTTGCTTATGTAATGATTACGAACGAAGGTTTATCCTTCAACACGCAAGGCATTACGCAACTGATGCTCAATTTTTTATTACTGGTGAAAATTTGATGTCACAATCTTTTTCTAGGGTATAGAATAATATGATCAAATTTGATTTGATTTAGGAAATTTGACGATAATAACTTGTGCTTCAAACAAGTTTTTCTGTCCAGTGATTCACCCAACTGAATTGTTTAGCCCGGTACTAACTTGGGACCTATTTATATATAATCGCTAGCAATCAATGAACTGATCACCGAAGAAATGTTAGAAACATCTAAGAAGATCGCATATGCGTCTCAAGTAATGAGTGTTTGACAATGTTTCCATCAACTTATTAATTTCTTCGAGACTAATGCTACACGATCTCAAAATGATGGAACAAAACGCAGCAGTGTTGTCAGAATTCACCAAAGACGTAAATGAAAAAGCAGGATTCTCCTCCTGTGAAAGTTACTTTTCTGCTGAACTCTTTCACGAAGTCGTAAACCTTATTAGCATGTAATGCTTGTAGGACTTTCCAGGAGCCACAATCTGTGAAGGGAAGTTGGGATGATTCACAGCATCAGGATATCCTTGAGTCTCTAAGCACAGAGCTGCATGAGGCTTATACATAAACCCACCTTTTCCTTTCTGAGTCAAAGTGTTGCTTGTATAAAACTGCAAACCAGGTTGATTTGTATACAGTTTCATCACTCTTCCTGATTTCTTATCGTGCACAATAGCTGCTTTCTTCAACTTTTTGCTTCCACTTGCATCAAGTGCATAGTTCATATCATAGCCATTAGGTAGCTTGTGAATCTTGCTTCCAATGGTGGTGGGGTTCAGGAAATCATAAGGCGTTCGTTTCACGGACTCGAATTTTCCAGTGGGAATCAGCTTGCTGTCAACAGGAGTGTAGTGGGAACCAAAAATCTGAATTTCTTCTGCCAATATATCACCACTGTTGTGACCACCAAGGTTCCAATAGGCATGATTTGCTAGGTTGACTGGAGTAGCCTTGTTAAGAGCTTTTGCTTTCATTATAATGCTCAACCTGTTTCTCTCGAGCAGTTGATAGCGCACAATCACATGGACCTCGCCAGGGAATCCTGAAAAACACTTCAAGATATTTCAATACGAGCACATCATGTAAAATAGAGGTGGACCCTATCCACCCAAAAGACAACATGTATGTTGACGTGGCAATAAGTTCTAACCTTCTTCACCATCATAGCTTTTGTAGGTGAAGTCAATGTAAGGGGCATGGCCCTCTGGTTCATGCTTTTTTACTTTCCAAATCACCTTACTGAATCCTTTAGGTCCACCTGCAATTCAAGTACGTAGAAATATTTTTAATTTCTACTGAAACAAAATCAGAAGGAGCAGAGAGAATGAAACTTGTGCATATACCATGAAGCATGTTCTTGCCCTCATTAGGGACGAGTTTGTACCGAGTCCCATTAAGAGTGAATTGAGCACCAGCAATTCTGTTTGCGACTCGTCCCACGGTGGCACCGAAGTTTGATGTGTCATTCTGCAAAAATCCAATCGAGTTTAAACTTCCAGTTCAAAGGACTTGCTCTAGTATGGTCAATCTTATCCCATTAGAATAAGGAAAAAGAAAAAATAACTTAGTTGCATTGAGTGCCAAGTTCAAAGCCAATTGTAAGCATAACAGCTTGGCTTTGGATGGTCTCCAGTTTTCTATACATAGAGAAGATTAATCTATGTGCATTTATGCACCATAGTTAGCAACAATGATGATGAAGAAAGACTCAAAAATTGCTTAAATGGATTTAAAATATCTATAATTCATAGTTGAATTATATTTCGAACGGAAAAGTTCAGAGCCAAAGACAGATTTAGCATTTGAGAGAAGTTTTCGGACAATATAAGAAAAGGAAAATATGCAGAATCTGCCTGTTTGGGAAAGAATGTAAAGAGGGAGTTTTAATTAATTAATTAGCTCAATAATTTAAGGAACTAAATCCTCTGTCCAATTTATCCAGCGCCAATTCTATGGAATAGAATTACCAATTGCCAATTGGGTGCTGAGAATTACGTTAGCTTTATCCAAAGTTCCAAACGTAAGTATGACATTTGATACCTGCCTATCAGGAGACATTACAGATATTATTATATGCTAAAGCTGAGCCACAAAGAAATTTACGATCAGAAGTTGTAGGCCACACTCTATACCCAGTCTTATGCTTTTTCTACCAAAGTAGGTCAATTATTTGAGAGCAAGTTGTAATATAAGATCAAAATTTTAAATTTACGATAAAGGAAAAATACATAGGAAAAGAAGCAACTCAGTTGCTTTTATTTTCCTTACAGACTATACAACTTGCAGGGAGAGATCCCAATGACCTGTTGTATAAAATATTTTACTTGTCGTTTTTGGTGCACCACATTAAAAAACTTTCAGGTCGGTAATTACGAAAATATGGTTCACGTTATTGGAAGAAGGAATTGAAAACGACAGGTTTGACTGCAAGAAACTTGATCCTATTCTAATTTGCTTACGCTATGTTGTCCAGAAAGAGAGAATGCTAGCTACATTAGGTTGGAAAATTGTTATTTCACTTGAGAAAAATGAGGCTACCGTAATCGGGGAAAGAAGTGAACTCGTAGATGAGCAGAACACTCACCTTGTACTCATTGATAGAATCATATCCCAATATCACATCAGCGATTTTTCCTGACGATCACAAACCACAACAGAAACATAAGTAAAACTAAGGAGCTATCTTCGTATCTTGAAAACAATTGAGTACAAAGTTAACTAAGAAGCAGTGGAATCAGAGCATAGAGCTCAAGAAAATGGGTGGACAAATTTAAGTAAGAAGCAGAGGAATCAGAGCATAGAGTTGAACAAATGGGTGGACAAAGTTAACTAAGAAGCAGTGGAATCAGAGCATAGAGCTCAAGAAAATGGGTGGACAAATTTAAGTAAGAAGCAGAGGAATCAGAGCATAGAGTGCAGGAAAATGGGTCAACAAAGTTAAGAAGGGACATACCGTATTTATCAGGGACAAACACAGATATGACGTGGGCACCATAGTTGGTGAGCTTGAGGGAGATATTTCCTTTCTTGAGGTCATAAATCCCAATCGCATCATCATGCTTCGCTGAAGAGCCATGGACGAACGCAAAAATTAACAGAAAGGCCAAAGAAGTCAACACAGAGAACTTGGCCATCTTTTTTCGCTCACAGATCCGTTGGAATTATTCTTTATTTCTAACAAGATGTAGCTTCGCTTTTTTGAAAGAGAGCAAAAGTATATAGAAAGCAAGAAAGAGCACATGTGCTCTGGACAATAATGATTAGTCCACACTACGGATGAGTGACAAAATTTTTCTTCTTTTACAACCTGACAGTCGGTTGACGTGACATTTTTCGCCGGAAAGGTGGAGTGGAGACCGGAGAGTCCAACTCTTTCGGGTTGAAATTGTATGAAACAACGTGAGAAGATTCTTAGAAGTGTATCAGTCACGGTTTTTTTTTTTTCTTTCTGAGAATTAATTATTGCTTATATTTGACAGATCATTGCGGACAGGACCATTTTGAGTGAAATAAGAAAAGGCTGCAACTTGATTGGGTCTCATGGATGCTACATCATTTCGTCATTTGGGAAGCAAACTTCTTTGTGCTTAGCCAAACTTGTATCGAATGGGTAGGCAAAAGTTATAGTTGTCTCCTACCTGGAATGAGGAACGAATTTTTGGCTGTATATCAATGCCCAAAAGATGACCCATATCATTTGAAATACGTGACTCCTCACCTCCAACGAATGAGTTGTTAAAACCCATGAGGACACAAAAAGGCAATTCTTCTTACGGGGCATTTGATTTGAGTACAGGATTGAATATGGATATGGGTATAATAGTAGAAGGGAATGAGAATGGGTATAAAAATAAAAAATGATGTTTGGTTTTTAACTTGAGTTTTTGTACTAATAGCAATAATGTTGTTTGGTTTGTTGCATTAATGGGAATGAAAGATAATATAATACCATTTTTTCATCTCATATTTATTATTATTATTACAAAATTTATAATAATAATAATAATAATAAAATAATTAATTTTGTATAATAATAATAATAATAATAATAAGATAATTAATTTCATAAAATAATAATAATAATAATAATAATAATAAGATAATTAATTTCATAT
>JANZLD010000008.1:16503110-16516447 GCA_026413575.1 Erythroxylum carthagenense | reverse complement strand
TGAATTAAGATATGATTGTGACTTGGATATGGATGATTCTGATTATGATTGAGAATTATTGAAGTGCTAGGTATAGAAATGTGTTTGATTGTGATTGGATTCCGGATGGGAGGTCCGATGATTCTGAATTGTGTTTAGGAATTATAGAAGTGAGTTTAAACTCTTTGCAGGTTTTGGGTTTGTTAAAATACAGCCGTTATGCTGCCCAAATTTCTGTTATAAGCATATGTGTGATTGTTTTTATGGCAAAGAATAAGAATAGAAATAAGTTTTGTTATAGATGAGATTGAGATATGCATGATTAAGAGAAATCAAGTAATTTGAGTTTGATTGAGGATGATTTTTTTTTCCAAATGGGAAATTAAGTTGCTTTGCATGAGATAAAAAATAAAAAGAAAAAATTAAACTGATTTTGGATTTGGTTTTTGTCTTATAGGTTTCCAACGTGACCCTTTGTTTTGTTTAATAAGTTGAAGTTTTCAGATGTCGGATATTTGTTCAGTTCGTTTAAGCGACTTGTTTGCTTTGATTCGATTCGTTTCGCTTTTGTAATCCGATTCTTCGATTCGTTTCGATTTGTGATTCGTATGTGTTTCACATTTTGTTTTATTCGTCTTTTGTTTTAGGACCCGTTCTATTTCGCGTTATGATTCGCCTTTCGTTTCGAAATTTGTGATTTGTTTTCTATTCTTATCCGGTTGGGATCCGATCCTGAGATCGGGTCCCAACATATCACATCATCACAGACCATATGACATCATCATAGACCATACAAATTTATAGGCAATACAACTTCACTCTTGAACATCTTCCCTTATGAGGACCATAACTTTCAACTCAGATGTCTAAACATTTCATAATATATACCGTTGGAAAGATGAAAGAAGCATAGAACAAATCCAGAATTGCCCTCGAATTCAAAACACAAATTTTACATTCCTCCACCATTGTACTACACCTAGTTCTCAACTTTATGACAAATTTTGAGATTCTTAAAGATATAATTTAAATTTGATATCTTCATAAGAAATGTAGCCATATGTTTCTAATTTAATCCAAATTAGGAATCATCTCGTTTAGATAACTAGAGAAAACATTGTGGCTAAAAGACTGAAGCATACTTCGAGAATATTTTCCAGATCAACCACCCACTTTGTTTCACAATCTTTTCTTAACACAACTCATACCAAGATCACCTTTTCTACTTCATTTACTCCCCATTCTAAACTCCATTTCAAATAAATATCCTCTAAAGAAAAATATAGTCCATGATTAATCATGAACACCAATAACAGAACATACACATATATACATATTCTTCACCAATTTACTACACAAATTCAACTTCATTTTTGTTTCATTCTACTTCTAACTTTCACCTTAATTCTTTCCATTTCAAAATCTCTTATCCACCAAATCACTAAAGCAAAACATGAATTTATCCCTATTTTCCCTTCACTACTTTACTCCGGTCTATCATTTCTAATTCAAGAATTTTCATTCATTTGTTTTTTACTTATGACTAATCACCAAAATTTCTCTTTCAATAGTTCTAACTTCTATGAAACATTCAGGGTCCAACACATATTCTGTTATGAGACATAATTTTTTGATTATTCTGGATTATGAACAAATAAAGATTGTTGTGATATGATTTGAATCTATATATATTAATGTTAGACGACTGTTAGAAATAGTTGCCAGTATGCATTATGTTTAGTTATTCTCCACTAAGCTATATGCTTAGCATTGGGACAAGGACTACCGCATGGCCAATGAAGAATGTGTTCTATTTGGAATTTGTTTTATTTTGAAAGATGTATATTTGAATTTTTGATTTGATAATTGAACCCAAGTTTCTTATATCTTTTGGTGACAATTTCATGATTTTTGTTATACTTTTTGGCTCTTATTATTAGATTTTGTGTTTAATTTAGCTCATGATTTTTCGTTATATGACATTTAAGAAATATAGCCAAAGAGTAAAGACCAAGAACACAAGTCAGTGAGGGCAATAGGAAAAGTTCGTCGCAGTGAGGATGATGTTTCGCCGTAGCGAAATCATAAGATCTTTGAAGAAAACTTTCAAACAAAGTTTGCTGCAGCAAAATTAATAGAATATTGAGGAAATCTTTTAGTAAAAGTTCGTCGTGGCAAACTCATTCTTTCATTGCGGTGACATATTCGAATTTACACCAGACCCAAACCAGTTTGTGGAAAATTAACCAACTGTGCAACCCAATCCAGTAACCCATTTTTGAAAAAACCTATTTTAGGCTAACATGCAGAAGGAGAGGGGGAGAGCTGATAGACATAACATTCATATATCATCTTCCACACACATCACACCATTGTGTTCTCTCATACCCACCTCATTTTCTTTCATTTTTCATCGCCGACTTCTACCATGGATGCCTCCAATTGCTTCTTAGTTGTGAAGTCTCTTAGAGTTATGTATGGCTAGGCATCTCTCTCCTCTTGAAGATGTAGTAGTGGCTAGAGTTCAATGAGTTTGAAAGGGGAGTAGCTTAATCAATAGTTTAGCTACGATTTATGAATTCCTAGGTTTAGGATTTCTAATTTGTAGTTGAACATACTTGATTATAGTTTAATCAAGTGTTGGATATTCAATGTGTGGTTTGGATTTGTTTATGTAAAACTAGCTTAAATATATGAAGTCTCATATATGTCTATTTATGATCTTGTTGATTCTCTTTTATCTTGCATAGTTGTGTTTGTTATGGAGTTGATTCTTGATTCCAAGGTGACTCGTTACATGGACTTATCCACTACACACATTAAGAGCATTTAGCAGGGTTTTGAGAAATGGAGTCCCATTGATTAAGATCTTGGACTTAGAAAGTTCTTTAAGGTTTACCCATTTGAAACTTAATGATTTCCACTCCCATCAAATTAATTTCGAACTATGATACCAAAGCTCATTTTAAAGAGGATTCTACCACTCTTCCATCATTTGTCTTAACCTTTCCATATTCTATTCCCAAAAATCCAAAAAAATACATTTTCCATATTTTTCTTACAATTCACTTCAGTATAATTAATGTTTTCAAAGATCAAAACCCCCTCCTTACCAAATTAGTTTGCATTTTGTGACACATTAGTTAACTTAGGTCCATTCATTTTAGGTTTTGATTAATTAAAACAACCCGAGGTTGCATCCTATCCTGGAAGCCTTGGATTATTTTTTTGATTTGACCTTTAAGGGTACGAACAAAGGTCTAAATCAAAATGACGCCATTGTTAAGGAACCAAGAAATTGGTTTTCTAAGTTAGCTTTTGTCATTTTGCTGCTAAGTGAGGTTAGGAGCCTTTTATTTAGATTGCATTCTAGATAGTTTAGTTTCATACTTGTCAATAGTATAGGGTTTCATTTTCTTTACATAGAATCAAAATTCTAAAAATACAAATAAAAGGATACTGAACACTTTTGATACTTAGTATTTTTGCACCCAAATAGTTTTGAACGTTTCTTTTTATGGCTATTTGATCCATACATGCATACTTGCTTACATACTTTTGTACATACTTTCACACACCTACACACTTGCATCCATCACATCTCTTCTTTTTATTTGAGTTTGTGTGCTTGCAAGTTAATTTTTTTACCATTTATTTTTGTTTGAAATATTCCCTTGCATGCCTCATAAAACCAAACTTCTATCGTTCTACCCTGAAATTGAGGGATGTTTTAGAAAAAACAGAAGGGAGAGGTGAGAAAAAGAGAGAAGCAAAGTAGTTATTAAAGAGGAGAATATCTTAGTAGAGTCTAGTTAGCCAAGTTGTGAGAGTGAATCATTTGAATGAGTGATAATGGCTAAAAACTAGCTTTTCTGCAAAACCATAACCTTAATGCTAACCAACCTAGGAATGGGGATAATGGAGGTAATGGGAAGCAGGAGCAAGTTAGTGGGAATAATTGATCTGGACCTTAGTTCATACCCTTGGAGGTCAAATCAAAAATATAATCCAAGGATTACAATATAGGATGTAATCTCAGGTTGTATCACTTAATCGAAACCTAAACGAAAGCACCTAAGCCAAGCTATATATTATAAAATGCAAGCTAAATTGATAAGGAGGGGGTTTTGATCTTTGGAAACCTTAACTGAATTTAATGGAATTGTAAGAAAAATGTGTAAAATGTATTTTTCGATTTTTAGGAATGGAAAAATAGAAAGATAAAGACAATGATCAAATGGTGATAGTATCCTCTTAAAAATGAGCTTTGGCTATCATAGTTCGAAATCAATTTTCAATGGGAGTGAGAATCACTAAGTTTCAAAAGGGTAAACCTTAAAGAACACTTTTAAGTCCAAGGTCTTAATTAATAAACTCCATTTCTTAAGACCTTATTAAATGCCCTTAGTGTGTGTAGTGGGTAAGTCAATGCAACAAGTCAATTTAGGATCTCAATATCAAACACAACTATGCAAGATAAAAGAGATTCAACAAGAAACATTTATGAGACTTCATATATTTAAGCTTAAAGTTCTACATCAACAAATCCCAACCACACATTGAATATCCAACACTTGATTAAACTTTAATGAAGGCTATTTAACTACAAATTACAAATCCTAAACCTAGGAATTCATAAATCATAGATAAACAAGGATTAAGCTACTGCCCTTTTAAGCCCATTGAACTCAAGCCATTGCTATATCTTCAAAAGGAGAGAGGTGCCTAGCCACAGATAGCTCCAAGAGACTTCACAACCGAGAACCCACTGGAGATATCCATAGTAGCAACCGACGGTGGAAAAGTGGAAGAAAATGGTATGGAAGAGAGAAGACAATGGTGTGCGTAGATGGAGATGAATAAGATGATGGTATATTAGTATGAAGTGTGTCGATGCCTAAAATAGGTCTTTTTCATAAAAATAGGTCTTTTTCATAAAATGGGTTAATGGATTGGGTTGCACAGTCGGTTAGTTTGCCAAAAATGGTCCGAGTCTTTGCCAATTCGAAGGTTTTGCCACGACAAGAGGATGAGTTCACCGCGACGAACTTTTCCTAAAAGATTTATTAAGTCAACTTCAGCTTTCGTCGCGGCATAAACATTAACTTCACTACAACGAACTTTTCCCAAAAGGTCTCTTTAGTAAATCTTTAGATTTCGCTGCGGCAAAACATCAATGTCGTCATGGAAAACTTGCCTATTGCCCTTGTTGACTTGTCACCCTGGCCTTCACTCCTTGGCTCTACTTCTTGAATCTCCTACAATGAAAAATAGTAATTTGTAGTTTCAATTGTTTTAAAAAATCAATTTAGTGCAATCACTAATTATTTGTGACAATTTTACCCTCAAACTATATAAATTCAAATCAAGCACTCAAGAGTTAAATTAAGCACAAAATTTGACAATAAGAGCCAAAAAATATAATAAAACCATGAAATTGTCACCAATTGATATAAAAAACTTGGGTTCAATCAAATTCCTATACATTTAGACCTTTGTACTCCTAGACAAGGTTTATAAAAGTCAAAGAGACACAAGCGTATAAGAAAATTCTTACCATGGTTAAAAATGAGAGCAAAACATCAGTTAAGTTACTTCCTCATAAATCAACCTAAGTATACTGAAGACTACTAAGAAAATAAACACTATAAGTAGTTAATCCAAGAGATTAGGTAAAAGAGATTTCTCTCAAGGTAATGTGTTTAATCTCTCAATTCACTTGTCTTGGGATAATTTCACTCTACAATCTACATAGTCCATTCTCTTCCATAAGCTTGTGATAATTCTACCTCTCCACCACAAGAACTATAATTTCGAAAATCAAGAGGATTTTTCAAGGTTATAATGTATGGAAGGCTAAATGAAATGGATTGAACAGAAGAAGAAAAAATGAGCACATACACCATAATTATTTTTCTTATGAAATAAATGCCAACTATGCATAAGGAAACATTTACATAACCAACAAACGTAATTTAACATTTTTTATTACATTTCTCTTTTGAGAAAGCTTTCTATTTTTTATTACTTTTTTGGAACTTTTGGAACTCTTTTTCTTTCTTTTCTTTTGTATAGCAACCCTTGTTTTGTTTTTTTTAATATCAGCTTTAACTAGAGATGAGATACTCATATTAATTATGAAATATGCATGCACTAAAAAGAAGGCTCAAGGGGCTAGCAAAGGTTAAGTGTTTAGGGTTTATGTTTAGGTAAGTAGGGTTTGGAAAGAAATGCCTCTATCATATTAACAAAATTTTTGATCATCAAGCTTTGATCAAGAATTAAAACAAGTTCTAGAGAGATATGAAATTAAATAGATACACACAAAAATGAAAAAATTCATGCCCAAATATCCTTCCAACAAGGTTAGTATCTCAATTAAGCAATCTCAAGGATTAAAAACAAATAATACCATTCTCTTAGTGTACCCTCACTTGTTTCTGGTGAAAACATTGAAACTAAAATTAACCGAAATCAACTATCATTTAAAAACAAAGATGGTGTTTTCAAAAACATATGGACAACTTTAAAATTTATAAAATCCTTAAGACACAGGAGTGAAAAAAATCTAATTGGGAAGAATTATTAAAATGAGAGAATTTAAATCAGTTTCTTCTATGAAAGATAGCGTCATCGTAGCGAGATGAAGAGTGCCACAGTGAACCACAAATCCATGGCATCATCGTGATGAAACCAAGAATTCGCCATAGCAAAAAATTGCGAAAACACTTGAAAAATGCGATTGACCTCAATTAACAAGTTTAAAAATTTGCGAATGATACACGAATGACTTGCATAAGCGATTAAATGGCCAAAATTGATGCATAAACAAGAATTTCCAAAATGGAATAACCTCCCCCACACTTAAACATCATATTGTCCTCAATGGGAAGAACAATTTAAACACATTATGCATTGAAAAGGAATTGGAAGGCTATTGAATAACAACACATTGGGAAAAACACAATAAGAATTATATAAATAACCGTCCATTAATTTTGTACATGATAGAAAGTAACTGAGTATCCAATAAACTAAAAACTAAAACATTACTAGCTAGAACACAAAGAATAATTGACTCGAGTTACTCTATAGGAAGATCATCCCCAGATCTAGATGGAGTTGCTCCCGATGTGCCAGCGCCACTCAGTGGGTCATCTTCATCAAACGTAAGCTAGAAGTGAAGGTGCTCGGTGAGTGATGCATCCATGCATCAATGATACTACCTATCTCAGTCATATAACGTCTCTCACTTCCTCTGCCTAGCTAGCTCCTAAAAGAGAGTGTCCCAGAGATGAGAAAGATCCACACAAAGTCCGTCGACTTTACTAATGAGGTTCTATAAACTCACGAGCTCAGAAGCGTCCTGAGTAGAGGATCATCCTCATCTGGTGCTGCAGCTACAGAGGTTACACCAATACCTTGAATATGAGTAGAGGGCTGAGGTGGATGAATGGTGGGTTACTTTTAGCGGGTATACCTAAAGAGAGGGGCCAGATCGAAATAGTTGTCATTGTCTAATTCTGAGACATTGTGTGCTCAAAATATATAGGTGATGAGATGGGGAAAGGTGATGGTTTTGGTGAATTTAGCGGTGGTGATGGAGTCATGTAAGGCGGAGGCAATAGCATCAGCTATATCGACTGGGCGACCAGTCATTAGGAGGTAGATATGGAGGGCTTGTTGTTTAATGACATAGGCAAGGTGGGTGGTTGGGATGTTATTGTTGCATACTAGATGGAGCCAAAGATGAGTTGCAAGTTAGAGATCAGTTCTTTTGAGGTACAATTGGTAATATCTTGGTCGATGCCATTCAGCGCCCTCTTGATGGAGAATGCGAATAACATCATCCGAGGGATAATTATATATTAGTTGATAGTAGTATAAACAAAGAATGGGAGGAAGATTGAAATGGTGATGGATACTAATAGTGGTGAATGCATTGGGTGCTTTAACACTAAGGAAATCAATTTTCATTGTGTTATGGAATCTGGCATAGGTATAGAAATGGCGAACGAATTTATCATTGCCTTGATCACAAAGTTTGACTAATCCTGTAAGTTGGGAGTTTACAAGTTTTTTACACAAAGGGATTGTCAGGGGAAGCTAAAGGAAAAGGTCGCTCTTTAATAAATGGCTTAGTGTCAACTTTTTTAGCTATTTCCACAAAGGTGAAACTATCCGAAGAATCGGAATCATTAGGAGGACTAGGTGGGGTACTACAGTTTAGGAGTTTAACACAAGGCATTATTCTACAAAAATGCACATCAAAATATAAGTAAAACAATCTATCCTAAATAAAATGAATCTGAAAAGGAAAATGGAAAAGAGAACAAAATAATAAACTTAACCTACCCTAAACAATACAAAAATTAAGAAAAATAATGAAGAGAGGAAAATACTTACAAAGAGGGAAGAAGAATGTGTAAAGAGTCAAAGGAGAGGAAACGTGAGGAGGGATGGAGAGGAGAGAGGCGACATTGGGGGGTGTTTATAAAAAGTTTAGGGTGTGAAATGACGAAAACGGACAGAGGGAGTATAAAAGGTTTTAAAAAATAAGGGTGGAAGGGTAATTTCACTGCATTAATTTTATGTAGATTAAACTTTTTGTCACGGTGAATGCTGAAATTCGCCATAGAGAACTTAACCCTAGTCGCCAAAACAACAAAATATCAATGTTTTGCTGCGATGGCATGGACTCATGCCGCGACAAAATTATCGCGAAAGGAATAAAGAAGAATTCTGGGAAGTTTTCCACGACAAAATAAACCCTAGAGGAATAGAGAGAAATGAGGTATGTTCGTTGCGGCGATATAGACTTCATGTCGCAGCGAAGTTTAAGTGAAAGAAACAGGAAAGTTGTAGGGAACTTTCACCACAGCGACGTGGAATCCACACTATGGCAAAATTGTTGGGCATCGATTCTAGAACCTAACTTCTTGCGAATATCATAAAACTTGAGCGTGTCTTTACTACATCATTTTCTTTAATACATTACATACGAATAATCTTCATCATTCACTTTTCAATATCCTAAAAAACAAAAGGATTTTACAAAGTTATATTGGCCTTTCAAGCCACATTACAACATAATCACAAATCTCAAAATAGTAGAGTTACATGAAATAAAAATTCTTGAAAAGTGATTAAATTCTTATGTTTTCCAAAACTAACTCAAAATGCGACATAAGCAAATTTGGAGTGATGCCTTGAGTCTTTTTCACTCCATCTCTTGCTCATCACTTGGAGGTGGGGATAGGAAGGGGGTGAGCTTAAAAGCTCATGGGTAATAGTTTATAATAAAAGATAAGCAAAAACTTTTGAAACCATTTTACTTGTCAAAATAAATTTTCAGTGAGTTTATAAAGTATATGCTTCCTAAGCTTTTAGCCAAAATCCACATGTCACAAAATATGAATGCATCAAACTTGATCAAACATCTTATGAGCACATAAACACTGCATAATGGTTTTGGGTAGATCCAAAACATGATGCGCTACACATTCCCATAGAATGGTCCTGTGTAGTCGTAAACTTGAGGGAGTCCTTGAAGGAACTCCTTGTCACTAGCGAGCGGGCAGGAGAAGCCTTAAACTCGGGTCAACGTGCACGTGATAGTTCTTGAGGGATCACCATAAACCCACATAACACATATATTTCAAAACTTGTAAACTTGTGTTGCCCAACATAGCACTTCTTGAAACTTGAACTTCATGAGCATACAATATTTCATATGCGCTTTCAAAACTTGATTTCATAAACTTACTATCCTTTTCAAAAATCTCTTTATAAATCATTACACAGTTCATGTAGCAAACATATAGTAGATTTCACAAATCATGCATAAGGAAAAGATTCAACACTTGTGATGTAATTGAAATCAGTAAACTTTTTTTATTTAATTAAAAACAATAGTGACTTATTTACTCTATTATAAACATATACCCACCTGATTTCCTTGCTTATAGGCTTGCTCAGAATGCCTCTTCTCTTTGCAAACAACCTAAGGTCTTTAAGGCTCTTTCCTATTGTATCTTTAATATGTGTTCTGTAAGCTGATCTAACTGAAATAGGTCTCTTCGATCCCTTGGGTTCTTCACCAAATGAAGAGATCCTTAGCTCAAATGGAAGCTCTTCTTTTCCTCTACCATTTTCTCTTCTTGAACAACCTCAAAATCTCTCTTATAGGCTAAGGAAATTGAAACCCTAGCTTGTTTTCTCTTCTTTCTCTCATTCTCTTCTTCTCTTTGCATTTCTCTCTCTTTTTCATGACATTCTCTCTTTCTCTTTCTTTCTCCTTTCATTATTCTCTTCTGCTTATCCCCTCATTCACGTTTTTCTTCTTCATTTATAAGCAAGACAACACTTTTTCTTCCAATTATGCCCTTAATGATTGAGAAATGTCCTATTTGTCATTCCATTTAAGCCTTATGTCTTTTATACTTAAGTTTCTTGCCAAAAACACCCTTGAATATTCTGACTTAACACTTTATTCTAGAAGAACTTTCTTTATTGTCTTACGTTCCTAAGGACACAAAAATCATTCAATTCGGCTCAGTGATTCGAAAGATACACTTCAAACTTTTTTGGACTGCTCTAGTCCAAATCAGTATACTATACACAACTTCTATCCGAAATTTAAACATCTTAGAAACTAAATTTGACTTCAACTTCTTCATACCATTTGTAGCTCCGTGTATCTAGTTTATCTTGAAACAAGAATCATCTTATTCGGAGCTCTACTAATCCAGAAATCATCAGGATATTGAAGTATGTTTAGGAAAATATTCAACTGATATCCTTTCTTTGGTTCAATTCATCCCTTTCAAATCAACACCAAGAGTTATGACCTTCAATGGAGACGCAAACAGAAAACGTTAGGAATCTAAGAGTTCAAGAATCACTTCATTTAACTTTGAAATTTACAACTTCGAAGAAGACCTTGAGGTCAGATTTTATCATCTGAAGGTTCAAAATGAATCAGACGATAGGATTTGACGAAGCCAAAGGAAAAAGCAGATGAATGGAAAAAGACAGAAGAAATGGGAAAATTGCTATAACTTTCCCTATAGATATCGTATTAAGATGTTCTTTATATGGTTCGAAAGAAGACTTCAAGATCTACAACTTTTATGAAGACAGATTCTATCTTCTGAAGGATCGAAACTGAAACAGAAGATAGCAAAAGGCAGAAGAAGCTAAAAAAGATAGAAGAAGCGAAAAGGTAGAAGAAGCAAAAGATAGAAGAAGTTCATAAATAGTAACCCAGAAGAAGTTTATGAACAATAACCCAAAAGAAGCAAAAGACAGAAGAAGTGAGTCGGCAAAACACAAAAGATAGAAAAAGATATAAGAAGTTCATAAATAGTAACCCAAACAATGTTTATGAATAGTAACCCAGAAGAAGCAAATGACAAAAGAAGCGAGTCGGCAAAACACAGAAGAAGACACATAAGCAAAACACAGAAGAAGACGCGTCAGCAAACAAAGAAGAAGTAAAACCGAGAAGAAACAAAAACCAGATGAAGACACGTCAGAAAAATACAAAAGAAGTAAAACCCAAAAGGAACAAAACCCAGAAGAAGACACGTCAGCAAAACACAGAAGAAGATACATCAGCAAAACATAGAAGAAGACACGTCAGCAAAACATAGATGATACAAAAGGCAGAAGATATAAAAGGCAGATGATACAAAACACAGAAGATACAAAACATAAACGATACAAAAGGAAAAAGATACAAAAGGTAGATGATACAAAACACAAAAGAAGATGACGTCATCACAAGGAAACACAGTAGGAGATGATGTCATCACAAAAGAAGTAAGAAGGCAGAAGATCTAACTTCTCTCTTATACATCTTCCCTTATAAGGACCCTGACTTTCAGTTCAGACGTTCAAAATTCCATAATATATATCGTTGGAAAGTTAAAAGAAAGGTCTACAACTTACTAGTAGATACATTTTCCCTAAATCAGCCTAGATTAATCCAAGTTTTTCACTCAAATATAGAACATAAATTTTCTACATTCAATCAATATACTACACCCAATTTTTAACTTCATGATAAACTTTGAGATTCTTAAAGACCGAATTTAAATTTGATGTATTCATAAGAAATGTAGCTACATGTTTTCTATTTTAATCCAAATCAAGAATCATCTCGTTTTGATAACTAAAGAGAAGTCGTGGCTAGAGGACTGAAACATTCACCATAAACATTTTCCAGATCAACCATCCACCATGTTTCATAATCTTTCCTTAACACAAATCATACTAAGATCACCTTTTTCTACTTCATTTACTCCCCATTCTCAACTCCATCTCAAATCAATAGCATCCGAAGAAAATATATACATAGTCCATGATTAATTATGAACACCAACAACAGAACATGCCGTGGAGAGGAAGAAGAGAGGATTGTGATTTCTAAGGTTTTCCGACAGTTTGGAAGCGTTCCTGGTAAGTTTAGCGTCTTTCTATCTTGTTTTCGGTTAGATTAAACCTAACGATAGGTTGAATGTGTGAGAATCGATGATTTAGGGTTTCAGGGCAAAAATGGTTAGAAATCCTTGGGTTGATGTGTTTGTGATGAATTGGAAGCTTAGAATGGGTTAGAATTGTAGTAGAGTACTTGATCTATAGTTCGGTTGTGTTGCATTTGGATTTGGAGAGGATTTGAGTTGAAAAAATGCAAAAAATTGAGTTCGGAGGTGTTCTCCGGACCCGCACGTCGCGACGTGCGAAATTCCAGTCGTCGCGACGTGCGAGGCTGGGCACGCCACGACATGCATGAAGGGCATGTCACGACGTGCGAAAGGATGGCCTTCGTCGCGACATGCATGAAGGGTTGTTCGCCGCGACGACGAGTGAGGCTCTCGTTGCGACGAGGACAGCTCGTTCGTTGCGACGAGCAGAGTCTTCGTCGCGACGAACGAAGCTGTTCGCCGCGGCAAACGCGGCTTCGTCGCGGCGAAGCTCCCTATTTCAGCAAATGAGATTTTTCGTATTTTGGGCATATCTTGGGCTACAGATGTCCGATTGAGGTCATTTTGGATTCGTTGTGAACTAGAGGGAAAGGACTACAGGTCGGGAGGTTCAGAAATTGCTTTTTAGGATTTGGGAATTTTAGTCGGAAGTCGAATATAGGCGTATATTGTTCGTGCTTTGGATTTTTACGCTTTTCGATTATTTGTCTCTGAATATTGTTTAATTTGGGACTTGGTTTGCTATAGGAAACCAAGATGATCAGTTTCCATCGCAAGAGGAAGGACAACCGTAAGTTGGATTCTCGTGCGATATTAGGTGGGTAATACATTTATGGTTGTTGTGTGTATGAGCAATATGTGTATGCTTGC
>JANZLD010000008.1:16280812-16298386 GCA_026413575.1 Erythroxylum carthagenense | reverse complement strand
AATAGAGCTTGTGTAGTTGTTTTATTTAATCTATTTTCCTAATTCGTAATGCAGCTGTCCAATTAAATCTAGAGAGCTTGTTTTAGGTTATTTGATGGCTAGATTTAATTAACAAGTGTTTCTTAATTAAACACAACCTAAAGGAAAACTGGGGTTAACAGAGCCCTTTGTTAATCTATGATTAATAGTTGCTAGAAGAGGTATATGAACAATAATTCAATGAAATATGTTTAATTATGTGTAGGTCGAGATTGATTCAAAATTAGGTTTCACACAGGTTCATCAATTTTACATTCCCTGTGGTAATGATCCTGACTCACCATATCTGCAAGTTTTAATGTGCAGAGTTAGGTAAATTTTGTAGTGCACTCGACACGCGTTGTCAAATTTTGGCATCATTGTCGGGGAATGTGGTGTTTTAGCTTTTGTTCTTGATTTTAGTTGGTGTTTTATACATATTTGTTTGCAATTTATTTCTTTTTAGTTATTTCATGATCTTTTCATTTTTTGTTTAGTTTTGGTTATGCAAATATATATATATATATTTATGGAAAAAAGTAATTTTTCTAAAACTCATATTCTCAATCTTGTAACCAAGTTTGGACTGATCAACCTAACTTTAGTTATGAATGGGATAATCAACATAATTAGTTCCATGATAATTTGTAGGACTATAGCAATTTCATTATAGATCAGAAGCTTCTTATCACGATTCAAGTACATCTGGAAGACTTTATTAATATTATGACTACTAATAATATTCAACTGCAACTAAATTTGTAGTAGTTTCAACAGAATATTCAATAGAGTGTCTAGCATTTCTAGCAAAAAATGATGCAATTCCAATAAGATACGAGGTCAAGATTCCAAAACATCACAAACCAAGGGGGTCAAATTGCGGAAGCTCTTGACTGCCTTGAATTACAAAGTGAAGAGAAGCAATCATCTCAACTTAAGGTGTGCCTATAGGACATTAGTGTGGAGACCTTACAAAGTGAAGAGGAGCTTGAGAATATTAGGTGTACTACTCAAGGAATTGTTTGTGTCGAAGAAGTGGTGAAGGGGCTCGAAGCAGAAAAGGATACATCTTTTAGCTTAAAGGTAAATACTGAGTTCCAATTCATTGTTAAGAGTAACTTTTTACCTTTACCTAACAAGATGGAGAAATTAAACAAGGATGAACAAGGTCAGGAGTCATTCGAAATATTTTTGCGAGCATAGACTTAGTAGAGATTGAGATTCTAAAGATAAGGAATGTGTTGTATATGACGAATTATCAACCAAGGCCTTATCCTGAACACTTCATGTCGAAGTGACTCAAACTATGACACCAGAAGATCATAATTTCTTCACGTGAGGAGAAAATAAAGAGTCAAGCCAATGACACTAAACAAAGGTGTTTCATAGGAGGAAACCCAATGGAAGTTAATTTCTTTTCCTTTATATTTTCACATTTATTTCTTATACATATATGTGTTTGTAATTGTTTGATTTTACTTGTTTTTAAGTTTTCAACTAAAAAGGAAAGAGAGAACAAACAAACAAACAAACATTTTCTTGTTTTCTATTTCTTCTCCATGATTAGAGAATGAATTGACTAGAGCATTTCATGGCAATTTTAATATGTACTTTTCTCTTGTGATTGGTCAATATGCATTATTTTAGAAAATTAGTGAGTAGTTGTAGATAAAGCTAGTGAGAATTTGAGTCTTTATAGACTGACACATCTATATTAGTCTCATTGTCTTTTGTTTATGCGTGACCTTTATGACATGTACATCCTAACTTTGCTTTGATTTTCTATTCAAGACCACATTTTTATCACATGCTTTAACATGAAAATGATAAGGCATTCTTTATTTTTCTGAACTATAATATCCAAATAGAATACATATATATGATGTTCCTTTTGATAAGCCCCTTTGAGCTTTATTAGCCTTTCTTTGCATACTAACCACATTACATGCTTTTAAACTTAACCAAATGTCCTACTTAAGCCATAAAGCCAGTGGAGTATTTATGATTGATGAGTTTGTGGATGTACAAAATTCTAAGTGTGGGGGTATGTATATGTATGAGATGGTTATAATTATTGGGATGCCAATTTATTTCTTATCATTTAAATTCCCATGTTGATTTAGTTTCTTTCAATGTTTATATAAAAAAAGGAAAAGAAAAAGGAAAAGAAAAAGAGATCAGAAAAAGGAAAAGAAAAAGGAAAATAAAAAATGTTTGAATAAAATTATCAAGGAAAAAATGCATATGTGTTGAAAATTTATTTATGATTAGTCTTTCCTCCTAAAGTTGTAGTGAATGGTTACTTGAATATGTTGGATATAAGGTGGATGTTGCTTTCAATAATCACTCCTCATGGTTACAAAATCTTATTTATGATTAGTTTTTGTGAGGGATATCTACTTGATGTGGTTTGTGGTGAGAGAGCTTGACTTTAAGCTAGGAAACATGGCTTTTGTATTCATCATAGTTGATGTACACAATTGTGAGTGAATGTTAGTTTTTTCACTTAATGGTATAATGAATGTTTTTCTTGTTTCACTAGCTTTAATGACTTTTATGCTACTTTACCCAAATACATCTCACCTTACGTTTACCCATATTACAACTCTAAAAAATCCTTTGATTCATGATTATGCATGTGAACCTTAGTGTTAGAGAAATTAAATGATATGCAAAGTTGTGGAATGTCATGATTATGAATGGTGTTGAGTGTACCAAAAATGTATCTTATTTAAACATATTATCCAAGTTGTCCATTAGATTGCTCAATTTCTGAAGATGATAAATGTTGATTGATCATAAATAAAAGCGTTGTATGTTAAATTCTTATTATGATTTTTGAAAGTCATTCTTCTTTGCTTATGATTATATATTGTTGGAGCATATAGGAACTGAGTAAATGTTTTTAGGTCTATGATCTTAATTTTGATGTTTTGCCTAATAATATATGCTTAATTGATTGTATAATTGTTCTATAATACTTAGCGATTAATGACTTGAAATTGCTTAAGATATGTACTTTGACTCATGTGTGGTTTTAGGCACAATTCGAAAGAAAAGGCATTAAAATGAGTCAAAAGCACTACATTTGAGTCATTTCCGAAGATTCACAATCCTTTGTCTCCGGAATAAGAAGAAGGATTAGAGCAAGAGGAGACAAGAAAATGCATGATGATGAAGAGAAAAGTCATGACAATGCAAGTCACAGCCATGACACAATATTTCATGACCGTGACTCACCTTATATGGGCGTGACTCAATTAGTCATGCTTATAACTTAGAGTCATGCCCATGACTCAACAAGCCATAGCCATGACTCTCACATATATCCTCCTGAAACACTAGTTTTTAATATAAATAGACATGTGAAAATAGATTGAGGGTGGGGATGAAAGTTTTAGAGTGTTTTCGGGCTAAAGCTTTGGGAGCCTTTGGGAGAGAAGAGATTGTGATGAAACTTTCACATATGGAGAGACTTATGGAGGGGTATCTTTCTTGACATCAGTTTAGAGGTCAAATCGACATCGACAATCTGGTTAAGTGTATTTCTCCTTATATTTGTTGTTTACTATCTCTTATGGATTGATTATGTTATCCTTTGTTTAATGTTTGGGTCTTGTGTAAGAATGATTAAATGCTCGATTTGATTATTTTTTTGTAAAACCCCATTGCTAGAATTGAATACAATACGTACTTGTTGTTTTTTTCGATTAATTTGAAGCGACTGATGGATTGTAACCATTAGTGTTAGCCCAAGTCTTGGTACTTGTTACAACATTATGTGAAGATTAGGTAAGGTTCATGAGAAGAAAGTTGAGAGCTTCCATTTGTAAGGAAAAACTTTCATGTCAGCAGTGGCAGTTTCACCACAGTGAAGTCTCCTCTTATGTAGTTCATCGTGGTGAAGTCCCAACACCTAGCGCACGCATCCTTCGGGATAAATACGCCATGGTGAACTCTTAGCTTTGCTGCAGTGAAGTTTCTAGATCGAGCACAATCACCTTTCTAGAAAGGTTTGCCACGGTGAAACCTCTGGACAAAACCCGGACAACCATAAACCAAGAACAAAACATACACACAACCTTAATTCTATCTCCAACCACAACTATTACTAGCCCAATCACAAGAGATAATATGAACATACACCAAAAAATCTTCATCAAATCCAAATTTCATTACTAAATCAAAGGGTTTGAGCAACTTTAGTTACATATCAAAAGCCACACCATTGGCTTAATACAAAATACAAAATACAACAAATGTCCATGCTGATATGCTTATAAAGCTATCTAAAAGTCACTAACTTAGTTACAAAAGTCTCTATCCTTGGAGTTTGCCACACTTGCAAGGATCACCGATTCTTTTGTTCTGTACCTGAAGGGAGAGAAGTAGTGGGTTGAGCTACACAGCTCAGTGGCTAATATATTTATAGATAATGATAACGAGTCATATGTCAAGCATATTACATATTCATATATGTATACATCTCATGCATTTAGCAATCCAATTATCCACAGTTCTACTTTCAATCGCATAGTTCAACGTATTCTCACATAAATCATTTCATGTAACTCACAATCATCAACATAACACTCACTATGCATCATGCTTACAGATTCAAATAGAATGCACAAACAAATGACTCGAGGGTCCCATGGAACAAAATAGAGAAACCGAAGTTTACATCGTGAACAAAACGAGTCCGATTCTTAAGATCTCGTATGCCATAAGTGGGTAGTCGGGAGAAGGCTTTAGTCAACGTGCACGTGACGGATGAAATAGTTCCTCTCTTGCCTAATCACAAGCAAATTCCTATGCTTAAGTCCATTTGATCATAAAATCATATTTTCATATTTATTATGCTTTTCCCTCTTTTGATCCATACAAAATGTGATAACATCATTTAATGCATAATCATAGTAATAAATCATCATGAATTTCATAACAATCACATCAATTCAATTCAAGCAATTTAAACACTCAAGTAAACAAGAATTGACTCATTATCACAATAGCCATAAACATATTACCTAACTAAATTAGTTGAAATTCCAAATTCAATTGTGCCCTTCCTCTTATTTTTGCCTTGGGTTTTCTTGGTTTCCTTCAATAAACCAAGTTTTCCATTCAATCCAATATATAAAAAGAAAACCCATAAGGTTTTGATAATCAAGAACAAAATTAAACTTAAACTTATTCCACCCATGGATTATCTAGGCTAGAAAAACCGAAACCTAGTTGAAAATCCTTAAACATCCAACTAGGGTTCCATGATTCTCTTTTTATTCCTTTACCCTCGACATAAAATCTTATTCTCTTCTTAACTCTTTTTGTTTTTCTACCAAAGCAAGAAGAAAAATGATGAAGCTTACCTCTAACAAGCTTGGTTTCTCTTCCTTCTTTTTCTTTCTCCTTTTTCCCTAGCTTCCATGAACTCTTCTCTTCTTTTTCTTCTCTCCATAATTCCCGTCTCTTTTCTAACTCCCACGATTTTCCTCTTCTTCCTTCTTTTAATTCAAGAGAATATTTTGTCTTTTTTTTCCCAAAATTACCCCTAATTTGTTTTATCCTTCCAACTTTACCCTCCTTTTATCTCTTATAACCATTACGCTAACTTAATACTAATATCTCTATTTAACAACTCTAATTTCTATTCATGCTTGCTAATTTAATGGACCAAATTAGAAAAGTAAATAATAAAATAAATAAAAATTAAAGAAAAATTTGGGGCCAACAATTCTCCCCCCTTAAAGAATTTCATCCTCGAAATTCTTATATTAGCTTACAAAAAGGTGGGGGTACTTTTCCTCCATTGCTCCAAAGGCTTCCATGTTGGCTCCTCTTTTGCATGATTCTTCCATAAGACTTTAACTAGCTTCACAGTCTTGTTTCTCAAGACCTTTTTCTTCGAATCTAGAATCTCCACTATCGTTCTTCATAAGTGAAATCATCTCTTAATTGAACCTTTAAAGGTTGGACTATGCGCAAAGGATTTGATCTATAACTTCTCAACATCGACATATGGAAAACATTGTGGATCTTAGACAATTCCGGTGGTAAAACTAACTTGTAGGATAAAGGCCCAATCTTGTCAATGATCTCATAAAGGCCTATGTATCTTGGACTGAGCTTGCCCTTTTTGCCAATCTTAAGACTCCTTTCCATGGAGAAGCTCTAAGAAACACTTTGTTTCCAACTTTAAATTCCATCTCTTTTCTGTGTGCATCCGTATAGCTCTTCATCCTGTCTTGAGCTCCTTTGAATCTCTGTTTCACCAATTTAATCTTATCAACTGTGACTTGTATTAATTTAGGTCCTACAAGTCTCCTCTCACCTTCCTTATCCCAACAAATGTAAGCCAACCCTTTATATTCTCCTTTTTAGCCCAAAAAGTCCATTTTACCCTTCCTTATAAGCTTAGGTTCTTTTAATCTTAAGTGGTCTTCCAAAAATGCCCTTCATGCAATCTTACCACCTTAACACTTTTATTCAACTAACCTATGTTATAAAATCTTACTCACATTAACATGCTAATTAACTCCAAAATAAATTAATTTATCAAGACCTCAAAATTAATTTAAATTATGCTTATTCATCAAGAAAACAATTTTCGAGGGCCAACATATGATCTGTTAATAGCCTAGTGGTGACTCCATATAAGTAATGTCTCCATATTTTCAACACAAAAATTATGGTAGCTAACTCCAATTCATCTGTAGGATAATTCATCTCATAAGGTTTTAATTTCCTAGAAGCATAGGCAATCACTTTATCTCCTTGCATCAACATGCATCCCAATCTTTTCCTTGAGGCATCACTATATACTATATACCCATCACTACTAAAAGGCAAAGTCAAAATTGGTCAATTTCTCAAAGCTTTTCTGACATTCTTCTGTCCACAAAAATTTTTGATTTTTTCTTGTCAATTTGGTGAGTGGGACAGTTATCATGGAAAAGCCCTATACAAATCTTCTATAGTAACTAGCTAAACCCAAGAAACTCCTCACTTCTGCTACATTCTTAGGTGCTTCCTATTTCACATTTGCTTCTATTTTTCTCAGATCCACATGCACTCCTTTTTTTGAAATTACATGTACAAGGAACACCACTTCCCTTAGCTGAAATTCACATTTATCGAATTTGGCATACAAATTTTCCGTCCTTAATATCTCCAAGGTAATCCTCAAGTATTCCTTGTGCTCCTTATCACTCATAGAATAAACCAATATGTCATCAATAAAGACTATGACAAATCGGTCTAAGAATGACTTGGTCCATGAAGGCTACAGGTGCATTCGTTAGCCCAAAGGGTATAACAAAGACCTCAAAATGGCCTTACCATGTTCTAAAAGCAGTCTTTGACACATCAGACTCCTTTATCCTCAACTGGTGATAACCTGATCTTAAGTCTATCTTAGAAACCCTTTTCCCTTACAATTGGTCAAACAAATCATCTATATGTGGGAGCTAATATCTATTCTTAATAGTGACATGATTAAGCTTCCTGTGATCCACACATATCCTTAACAATCCATCTTACTTCTTCACAAAAAGAACCGGAGCTCCCCAAGGTGAAGAGCTAGGCCTAATATACCCCTTCTCTAATAACTCTTCTAACTGCTCTTTAAGTTCCTTCAATTTTGCCGGAGCCATTTGGTAAAGTGGAATTGAGATCGGTGTAGTACCTGGATAGGGAATTCAATTTTCCTAGGTGGTCGTAGTCCTGGTAATTCTTCTGGAAAAACATCTGAAAATTCCATGAACATCAGAATATCTTCCAACTTCCCTCTATCTACCTTCATGTCTACCACATATGTCAAGAATGCTTCACATCCTTTCCTCATCATTTTCTCTACTGTTAGAGCCAAAATAACTCTAGGTGGACTTACTTTCCTGTCCCCTATAAACACCACCTTTCTGCCTTCGTCCAACTCAAACTCTACCATCTTCTGTTTGTAATCTAAATTGGCATTATACTTCTCTAATGTATTCATGCCCAAAATCACATCTAATCCTCCCATCTTCAATGGTATTAAATCCACCACTAATTTTCTCCACCAATATATATCTCACAATCTCTATAAACTTGACTAATAATGATATATTGTCTAATAGGGTACGAACCATCAAAGGGCCATCTAATAGGCTCAAAATTGTAGCATTCATTGTTGCAATCTAAATAAAATAATTAAATTCTATCTAGACCAATTAGAGGCAAGCGCACCCTATCGACAAGTAGCATAAAATGTAAGAATCGGATATTGTACCCAAGGGAAATCCAACACGTAAGACAATTAAATTAAATGATGAAAAATTACTCAGACGATCAAGAACTGGTTCATTTGAAAATAAAATAAAATAAAGTAAGCAAATTAAGAAAATATGAAAAATGCAACGTATGAATTAAAACGACTAGATTTAATCAAATGACAAAAATCAGTTAAGGTATTAGATTTCAATTGGATTAGACGCTAAAAATTGTAACGGTGGATTGATCCAAGAATTACTTCACTTAAGCAAGTCGAACCCAATGTTCATGGGATTTCCCTTCTCTTCTAAATCCAAGTTACCCACTTGGTTCATAGATAATTCGGAATAAAAGCGTTAAATATAAAAAGCCTAAAACTAAGTTAGTTAATTCTAGGTATCGTCACACAAGATCCTAAGGTTGGTCTACACTTAGTCTCAAGTATGTCGTTTGATTAATTTTCTGACAAGTTAAATCATATTGGTTATGACATTTAATCATCTAAGGCCTTAATCTAGGTGATCAAGCTAAATTAGGACTATATATGCATTCAATCAAGCATAAATTAATACCGAAAAAATTATCCTAATCCAATATCAATATTAACCTTAACCAAAAAGAAAAACTTACTCATACATATTCATCAACGTAACATAAATTATGGTCATAATATATGGTTGCATTGATTAAATCCAGATAATTAAAATAAATACAGAATTTAAAAAAATAAAAAACAACCAATATTTATTTTTCTCTTGCAGCTGTATTTTTTTCGCGTTACTAGCTTCGGTATGCCTTGGCCAAGGCCCTCTGGTCTCTCCATGCTAGTTTTTTAAAAGTCCACCTTGTTGTAACGTTTTCTCCTAAGACACCAGCTCAACGAGTTTTGATCTATGCCCAATGTTATGTGAGTGGAGAGTCTCCTAGCTAATGTGTGTCTTTACCACCAACTCCTTCCTTCGTTGCTTGCCACCTCCTGCTTAATTATTATTTTTATCTCCACGCAGCTACTTGAATTTGGTCACCATGCTGTTGTAATATGTTTTGATATATGCCCAACGTTATGTGGGTGGAGAGTTTTTTGAGTGGGCTTGTGCGTTAATGAGGGATTGGTTACTTTAACTCTTCTCCAACAGCTAATGTGTGTCTTCACCACCAGCTACCAATCTCATTTGTCTCCACCAGCTCACGTTTTTTCCACCAATTCAACGTTCTCTCCATCTAGTCCAGCTGCCAACATCTTAAGCCTTCTCTTCTCCCCAGCTATCTTCATGTGGTGGAGAGCATGTGTGTGAGGGCTGTTGTTTTTGTGGAGGTTAGTTGCCAACTTCAACGTGAGTTTTCCATCAGCTGCTTCATCAACATACTCATGCCACCAGCTGCTTCATCAACGTGAGTGGAGAGTATATGAGTGGTATGTAATATGAGTAATATCCATCTACCGTGTATGTTGTTTAGCTTATGTATGTTTATTGGGTGGTTTGTAACATAGAAGCTTTTGGTTGGTGGTGTATGCATGTTTTATGGAGGTAGCATTGGGAGTGTTTTTCTTACTTTGGAGGCTGTGTTGTTATGCGTAATTGGAGGCCTTGGAGAGTGGAAGTAGCATGATTTTTGCTAGAGAGTGGACGTGAATGTATGGACGCTACGGTTGGCGTGGAGGCGTGGGTGTGCTGGTCTATAAAAACTACATTATCTCTTATGCGTGAATCAAGGTTGCTGTATGTGTTGTGAGTGAATGGAGGGTTGTGTTTGAGTGGGGGCTGTCGAGATTGCTAGAGAGTGGAGACTCTTTTTGTCTTCTTTTCAGTGGCAACCCTCTCTTCTTTTGCTATTAATGCATCAAATAAAAGCTTATCAATATCTCTATCATAGCTGATGCTATTTTTTTTATGCACATTTCTCATTCTTCTCTTGGCCAAAACGTTAGCATTTTTGACCACTAAAAAACGTTAACTTTTTTTCTTCTTTTTTAAACATGTGCCTGAAATTACAACAAATAACTCTTAGTTAGTGCAATTAAACATTAAATGAATAAGAATTTAGTAAATTATATATCTAAAATCAATACAAAATGTCCATTAACATGCACATTTCTAATTGATGAAACAAATGAATGGGTAGACTCTGGATCAATCAAAATAATAACATCATTATCAAATAATTTATCCATACTAGTCACAACTTCCAGAGTGGTTTCTGCGTCCTCCCTTGTCATTGCAAACACTCTAGCCGGTGCTTGTCTGATCAGTCTTCCTAGAGGATTTACTTTCTTACTTGCACTAGAGCTTCCTACTTCAGTTGCACTCTTGGGTCCCATAGCCTCAACCCTCTTTGAAGCTTGCATCTGATTTCCATCTCGTTTAGAATACTGCAGGCACTCTCTAGTCGTATGCCCCTTCTACCCATAATTAAAACATGCTCCCGTCAGTTGATAACATTTCCCTTTATGGAATTTCCCTCAATGATCACATTTAGGGATGGATGACTTATCCCCTGCTCTCCTACTACTACCTCCTGGCATTGAGGCTTGATGAAAAATAGTTCTCATCTATCTAGGCTTGCTCACACCACTACTTCTCTCCTCGGACTGTATAGGGAAAGTCTCAGCACTCCTCTCTGACATAGGAGTACCACCTCCCCTCTAAAACTGTTCTCTCCCTTTCCTCTTTCCATTCATTGTACTCTTTATATTTTCTATATTCTCAACCTTTAGTGCAGCTTCAACCAACTGTTGGAAGTCACAAAAATTCTACACCACCACTTTTTCTCTGATGGCCAAGTGCAGTCCCGTTTCAAACCTTCAACACCTATCCAATTCGCTCATCATCAACTCAGCTGCATATCAGGCCAGCTTTGTGAATCTACGCTCGTGTTCACTCACAGTCATCTCCTTCTAGGTGAGACTCAAACTGCTGACTTTACAACTCAGATAAATATTTCTTCTTATAAGCAGTCAAAAAGTCCTTCCATGTCAACACTAAAGGCTTTATTTGATTCTTTGGGACACTTTCCCACCAATGCAGAGCATCCCTTTATAGTAAACTTGCAGCATATTCAACATTCTCATCATCCTCACAATCCATCTGTTCTAATATCCGTTCTGTCTTCCTTATCCATGTCTCAGCTTCTTCCAAGTTAGTGGTCCCATAGAAGTCCACTGCCCCATACTTCCTCAACTTATCAAACTATTTCCCTTTCTTAGCTAGGGCTGGAGCAGAAGTCTGCGACATCTGGCCCATAGCTTGGACAAAAGCCTGAGTAAAGGCTTGTAATAGCCTAGGATCCAAAGGAGTAGGTACTTGCTCTTGCGAAAGAGGTGCCTCTTGTGTCTGTAAGTGAAAGGGTTCACTACCTTGCCCTACTGAAGCCTCAACATTCTCTAGGGCTCTAGACTCATCGATGCTCTCCTCTCTTGGTGTAGGCTCAGGTGTAACAGATCTTTGCAAAATCCCTCATGTCCCTCTATGAGGTGGCATCGTACTCATTCAATTAAAACAATAATGATTAGCTTACATTTCATTTTAATCTTATTTCCTACAAGTATGTATGATATCCATGTGACTCAATGCAATCAATCAATCAATGCAAACAATTTATCACACATCAAAATAATTTATAACACTACGCAATCTAAGTCCAGGAATCCTTAAAAATCCTAAGCTCTGATACCAAAAATTATTGGCGCCCTGGTCTCGGTACTTATTACGAGGCAACATTACGCAAGTAAGGACCATGAGAAGAAAGTTGAGAGCTTTAATTTGTAAGGAGAAACTTTTGCATCAGTAGTGGTAGGTTCACTGCGGTGAAATTCTAGCTTCGTCGCGGTGAATTCTTCTCTCGTGTAGTTCACCGCGGTAAAATCCCAACATCTAGTGTACGCACCCTTCGGGACAAATACGCCACGACAAACTCCTGACTTTGCCGTGATTAAGTCTCCAGATCGAGCACAATCACCCTTCTAGAAAGGTTCACTGAGGTGAAACCTTTGGACAAAACCCGGATAACTAACATCTAAAAACAAAACATACACACAACCTTAATTCTATCTCCAACCACAACTATTACTAGCTCAATCATAAGAGATAATATGAACATACACCAAAAAATCTTCATCAAATCCAAATGTCATTACTAAATCAAATCCTTAGTTATATATCAAAAGCCACACCATTGGCTTAATACAAAATACAATGAATGTTCATGCTGATATGCTTATAAAGCTATCCAAACGTCACTAACTTAGTTACAAAAGTTTCTATTTTTGGAATTTGCCAAACTTGCAAGGATCACCAGTTCTCTTGTTCTACACCTGATGGTAGAGAAGTAGTAGGTTGAGCTATACAACTTAGTGGCTAATATATTTATAGCTAGTGACAACGAGTCACTTGTCAAGCATATTACTTATTCATATATGTATACATCTCATGCATTTAGTAATCCAATTATCTATAGTTCTACTTTCAATTTCATAGTTCAATACATTCTCACATAAATCATATCATGTAACTCACAATCATTAACATAACACTCAACTATGCATCATGCTTACAGATCAAAATGCAATGCACAAACAAATGGCTTAAGGGTCCCATGGAACGAAACGAAGAAACTTAAGTTACACCGTGAATAAAACAAGTTCAATTTTTCAGATCTCGTATGCCATAAGCGGGCAGATGGGAGAAGGATTTAGTCAATGTGCATGTAACGAACAAATTGGTTCCTCTCTTGCCCAATCATAAGCAAATTCTTATGCTCAAATCCATTTCATCATTTCATCATATTTTCATATTTATTATGCTTTTCCCTCTTTTGATCTATACAAAATGTCATAACATCAGTTAATGCATAATCATAGTAATAAATCATCATGCATTTCATAACAATCACATCAATTCAATTCAAGCAATTTAAACACTCTGGCAAACAAGAATTGACTCTTTATCATGATAACCCTAGTGGTTGAAATTCCAAATTCAATTGTGACCTTCCTCTTGTTCTTGCCTTGGGTTTTCTTAGTTTCCTTCAATAAACCAAGTTTTCCATTCAATCCAATATACAAAAAGAAAACCCATAAGGTTTTGACAATCAAGAACAAAATTGAACTTAAACTTAATCCAACCATAGATTATCTAGGTTAGAAAAACCAAAACCTATTTGAAAATCCTTAAACATCCAACTATCCATGATTCTCTTTTTCTTCCTTTAGCCCCAACACAAAATCCTGTTCTTTTCCTAACTCTTTTTGTTTTTCTACCAAAGCAAGAAGAAAAATGACGAAGCCTACCTCTAACAAGCTTGTTTTCTCTTGCTTCTTCTTCTTTCTCCTTTTTCCCTAGCTTCCATGCACTCTTCTTTTCTTTTTGTTCTCTCCACTATTTCCCTTCTCTTTTCTAACTCCTATGATTTTCCTCTTCTTCCTTCTTTTAATTCAAGACAATAATTTGTCTTTTTTTTTCCCAAAATTACCCTCATTTGTTTTATCCTTCCAATTTTACCCTCCTTTTATCTCTTATAACCATTACACTAACTTAATACTAATATCTCTATTTAACAACTCTAATTTCTATTCATGCTTGCTAATTTAATGAACTAAATTCTAAGAAAAGTAAATAATAAAATAAAGAAAAATTAATGAAAAATTTGGGGTTCAACAATTAGGGATAACATGACCTAGGTTAAATAATCCGAGCTTGTGTGATTATTGCTTAGATTGGTCTGTTTTACTCATTCATTAGGCGACTTTCCTATTAAAATTAGCTAGCATCTCCTAGGTTATTCGATAGCTAGAGTCAATTAACGAGCTCTTCTTAATTAACTATGACTTAAGGAAAAACTAGGATTAACAGAGCGTGTTATTAATCTAGGACCAATAGTTCAAAGAGAGGTAAAAGAACAAAAAATCAAAGAAATATGTTTAATTAGGGTGTACATCAAGATAAAACCAAAGAATCGGGTCCTTAAAGAATTCATCAGTTTCATAATTTGTTAATGTTTCTTTAATTTGCTTTTATTAGGATAATTTTACTTTATTTTCTTATTTTAAACTAACCAAACCCCCCGAACCTAAACACCTATTGATTTCATTTCAAATGCTAATCGAACATTCATTGTGGGATCAACCTAGAGTTGTCACTACTATAGTAGTAATAGGTCTAGTTTATTTTGACTAGCCTCACGATGCGCTGTTAATTTTGGCACCATTGTTGGGTTGTTTATGATTTTAATTAGTGTTTTGTATATATTTGTTTAATTAGTTTTTTAAGTATTTCTTGAACTTTTCAATTTTTTTGGTGTTTATGATTAAAAATTTATTGATATGGATAGAAGTAATTTCTTTTATAACTCTTATTCTCAATCCTATAACCAAGGTTAGACTAATCAATCCAACTTTAGTTATGGATGGGATAACCCATAAAATTACTTCCTTGATAGTATGCAGGATGCACAAGTTCCTGTATAAACTAGAAGTTTCTTATCACAACTTAGGTACATCTCTAGAAGATTTGCTTAATATTATGACTGCTAACAATATTCAACTTCAACAGAGTGTACAGGAGTTCTAGTAGCAAGTAAGGCAATTTTCGCATGATACAAGATCTAGCGTCCTATATTTGGACGGCCAATAAAACTCAGGTACTTCTTTGGAGGAATTAGTTAATGTTTATGTTTCTAGTATTTTGTGATTACGACAACAAAGGATGCAATTCCAGCAAGAAATAGGTTCTACGATCCAGAACTTGGCAAGCCAAATGGGTCAGTTAATGAAAGCTCTCGATTGCCTAGTATCACAAGGTGAAGAAACACAACTATCTCAAGTTGAGGTGTACCCAAGGGATGTTAGCACAAAGGTTTTACAAAGTGATGAGGAGCTTAAGAATCTTGAGTGTACTACTTAAGGAATTTCTTGTGCCAAAGAAGTGGAGAAGGATATTGAAGTAAAAAGGGATATATCTTTTAGCTTGGAGATAAATACTGAGTTTCAATTTATTATTAAGACTAGCTCTTTTCTTTTAGCTATTGAGAGAAACTGAATGAGAATGAAAAAGGTGAAGAGACGTTCAAGATCTTTCAAGAAGGCATGGAATCAGTAGAGATTGAAAGTCTAAGGATAAGGAGGACGCTAAATGGGAATGATGATCACGTAAGGCTCTATCCAGAAAAACCTCGCGAGGAAGTGACTCTAACTGTAATACCTAAAGATCATAATTTTGTCATGGGAGGAAAGTGTGGAGTCAAGCCAGCAACCCTAAACAAAGGCACTTCTTAGGAGGCAACTCAAGGCAAGTAAATTTCTTTTCTTTAAATTTTCACATTTATTTTTTATGCATGTGTATTTTTAGTTGTTTGTTTTTAGTTTTTAGTTGTTTTTTTACTTCTTTTAAGTTTTAAATCAAAATAAGAGAAAGAATAAAATAAACAAACAAATATTTGCTCATTTTCTATTGCTTCTAGGACTATATAGTTATGAGTAGAGAATGAATTGACTAGAGAATTTCATGGCATCTTTAGCATGTACTTTTACTTTTGAGATTGGTCGATTTGCATTATCTTTGGAAGAGTAGACACTAGTGGTTGACAAACCTAGTGAGAACTTGAGCCTTATTAGACTGACACATCCATATCAATCTCGTAGTCCTTTGATAATGTGTGCCCTTCATGATATGTACATTATAACTTTGCTTTGATTTTCTATTTAAGACCACATTTTTATCACATGCATTAACATGAAAATGATTAGGCATTCTTTGTTTTTCCAAGCTACATTAGCCAAATAACCTACCCATTATATGATTTTCCTTTTGATAAGCCCCTTTGAGCTTTATACCTTTCTTTAGGATGAAGCTTTAGGATCCTTCGGGAGAGAAAAGAGTGTGATGAAGCTCTCATATATGGAGAGAACCATGAAGGGGTAGCTTTCCCAATGTCGGGTTAGAGGTGAAATCGATGCCGACGACCCATTTAAGTGTATTTCTCCTTGTAGTAGTTGTTTTCTTTCTCTTATGGATTGATTATGTTATCCTTTGTTCAATGTTTGGGTCTTATGTAAGAATGATTGAATGCTCTATTTGATTGTTTTTATGTAAAAACCTATTGCTAGAATCAAGTACAATATATAATCATTGTTTTTTCGATTCATTTGTAGCAACTAATGGTTCGTGACCATTAGGGATAACAAAACCTAGGTTAAATAATCTGAGCTTGTGTGATTATTGCTTAGATTGGTCTGTTTTACTCATTCGTTAGGCGACTTTCCTATTAAAATTAGTGAGCGTCTCCTAGGTTATTCGATAGCTAGAGTTAATTAATGAGCTCTTCTTAATTAATTGTGAACTAAAGAAAAATTGGGATTAACAGAGCTTGTTATTAATCTATGACCAATAGTTCAAGGAGAGGTAAAAGAACAACAAATCAAAGAAATATGTTTAATTAGGGTGTAGATCAAGATAAAACCAAAGAATTGGGTCCTTAAAGAATTCATCACTTTCATCATTTTTAATTATTTCTTTAATTTACTTTCATTAGGATAGTTTTACATTATTTTCTTATTTTAAGCCAACTAAACCCCGCTAAACCTAAACACCGGTTGATTTCATTTTAAAAGCCAACCGAACACTCTCTGTGGGATCAACTTAGACTTGCCACTACTATAGTAGTAATAGGTCTAGTTTATTTTTTTGGTAAATTATAAGAATTTATACGATATATAAAAGTTATGTACATGCTTGAGGCTACTTGAACAATAGTCACTCTGCTATAAAAGGAACAGAAAATTAATACATTTGGAACTTGTGCATATCCTACATCAGTAAAAACTAGTTGAGCAAAAGCTCCTTTGCTACACAAGGCAACTACCTTCAGAAGTTACATAACTTCCTTACATCTCACACAAACTGATAAAACCATAATCATCCCTCCAACCTAAACCTACCTGAATACCCCTTCTTGCCTTAATGCATTTTAATCCTCAAGCAACCAAAACCATACAATCCTACCAACTGTATGACAACATAAAAGAAAAAATGGGTACATTCCTGCTGTGGATTTCTTGTGGTTGCATCATTGCTTTCTTTGAATTTGCATTCCTTTCTTCTTGCCTAAGAATCAAGGAGAAGTGACTGTCTGTAACATCCCACCCCCTACTAGAAGGGTAAAATAGGAAATTTGGCATAGGATGAAATTGATAGGGATTTCTTAGTATTGTCCAAGCATACTGGTGCTAGTGAATACCGAAATCTGTGCACATGAAATAACTGTACATGCATACATGATAATCCCGGTTTGTGAGCCTAAGACAATTTTATT
>JANZLD010000008.1:16268999-16280712 GCA_026413575.1 Erythroxylum carthagenense | reverse complement strand
CTGTCACGTTTTTCTCTCCTCTATTTTCTACTCTCCACAATTTCTTCCTCTTCTTCTAATTCAAGGCACATTTTCTTCTTACTCTTCCCATTATACCCCTCATTTATCTTGTCCTTTCAATTATGCCCTTCTTTTAATGTATTACCTATTAACTCCTTAGTCTATTAAATATAATACATTACTATATTCTCATTAAATTCTAACATTCTCTATTTAATAACTCTAATTTCTATTCATGCTTGCTAATTTACTGGACTACATTCTAAATAATAATAATAAAACAAATAAAAATAAAGAAAATTTTGAGATCTAACAATTCTCCCCCTTTAAAGAATTTCATCCTCAAAATTCTTACCTGAGCTTACAAAAGGTGTAAATACTTCTTCTTCACGACTTCCAAAGGTTCCCATGTTGCCTCGTCTTTTGCATGATTCTTCTATAAGACTTTAACCAACTTCGCAGTCTTGTTTCTCAAGACCTTTTCCTTCGAATTTAGAATTTTCACTAGTTGTTCTTCATAAGTCAAATCCTCTATTAATTGAACCTCTGAAGGTTGGACTATATGTGAAGCATCTGATCTATACCTTCTCAACATCGACACATGGAAAACATTGTGGATCTTAGACAATTCTGGTGGCAAAGCAAACTTGTAGGCTAAAGGCCTAATATTCTTAATAATCTCATAAAGACCTATATATCTCGGACTGAGCTTGCCATTCTTACCAAATCTCAAAACTCCTTTCCATGGAGAAGCTCTAAGAGACACTTTGTCTCTAACTTCAAATTTCATCTCCTTTCTATGCGCATCCGTATAGCTCTTCATTTTGTCTTGAGCTACATTGAATCTCTATTTCACCAATTTAATTTAGCGACTATGACTTGCACCAATTCAAGTCCTATAAGTCTCCTCTCACCTTCCTCATCCTAACAAATAGGAGTTCTGCACCTCCTACTATACAAAGCCTCATAAAGTGTCATTTGAATTCCTGAGTGGTAGGAATTATTATAAGCAAATTCGATTAAAGGAAGATGATTATCCCATGAGCCTTTGGAATCCATAACACAAGCTCTTAACATTGCCTCCAAAGTTCAAATTATTCTCTCTGATTGTCCATTAGTCTATGGATAGAAAGTTATGCTAAAATGCAACTTAGTTCTCAAAGCCTCTTGTAAGCTTTCCCAGAATCTGAAAGTGAACCTAGGATCTCTATCTAAAACTATAGAACTCGGAATCCCGTGAAGTCTAATTATTTCATCTATGTATTTCTTAGCCAAAACATTCAAAGAATCGGTTTGTATGATTGGCAAGAAATATGCGAACTTGGTTAGCCTATTAATAATCACCCATATTGCATCATGCTTCCTGCTATTCCTTGACAATCCCGTTAAGAAATCACTTTATCTCCTTGCATCAACACACATCCCAATCCATTCCTTGAGGCATCATTAGATACTATATACCCATCACTACTAGAAGGCAAAGTCAAAATTAGTGTAGTTGTGAGCCTATTCTTCAATTCTTCAAAGCTTTTCTGACATTTTTTTGTCCACACAAATTTGTTATTTTTGCTTGTCAATTTGGTGAGTGGGGTGGCTATCATGGAAAAGCCTTCTACAAACCTTCTCTAATAGCTAGCTAAACCCAAGAAACTCCTCACTTCTGCTATATTATTAGGTGTTTCCTATTTAACTACAACATCTAGTTTTCTCGGATCCACATGTACTCCTTTTTCTGAAATTAGATGTCTAAGAAACACTATTTTCCTTAGCCAAAATTCACATTTATCAAATTTGACGTGCAAATCTTTCTTCCTCAGTGTCTCTAAGGTAATCCTCAAATGTTCCACATGCTCCTTGTCACTCTTGGAATAAACCAATATATCATCAATAAAGACTATGATAAATTGGTTTAAGAAAGACTTGAAGACTTTATTCATTAAGTCCATGAAAGCTGCAGGGGCATTCGTTAATCCAAATGGCATGATTAAGAATTCAAAATGCTCATACTATGTTCTAAAGGCAGTCTTTGACACATCGGACTCCCTTATTCTCAAGTGGTGGTAACATGATCTCAAATCTATCTTGAAGAAGACCTTTGCCCCTTACAATTGATCAAACAAATCATTTATGTGTGGGGAGCGGATATCTATTCTTAATAGTGGCATGGTTAAGCTTCCTGTAATCTACACACATTCTCAAGGATTCATCTTTTTTCTTCATAAAAAAAAACTGGAGCTCCCTAAGGTGAAGAGCTAGGTCTAATGTACCATTTCTCCAACAACTCTTCTAACTGCTCTTTAAGTTACTTCAATTCTATCGAAGCCATTTTATAAGGTGGAATTGATATCGGTGTTGTGCCTGGAAGAAGCTTTACGAGAAACTCAATTTTCCTAAGTAGTGGTATTCCTAGTAATTCCTCAGTAAAGACATCTAGGGATTCTATGACCACAGGAATATCTTCTAACTTCCCTTCATCCACCTTTATGTCTACCACATATGCTAAGAATGTTTCACATCCTTTCCTCATCATCTTTTTCTACTGTTAGAGTCGAAATAACTCTAGGCCGCCTTGCTTTCTTATCTCTCATAAACACCACCTTTCTACCTTCATCCAACTGAAACTCTATAATATTTTGTTTGCAATCCAAACTAGCATTATATTTTTCTAACTTATCTATGCCCAAAATCACATCTAATCCTCTCATCTTCAATGGCATTAAATCCACCACTAATTTTTCTCCACCAATATATAGTTCACAATCTTTATAAACTTAACTAATAATGATATATTGTCCAATTAGGGTACTAACCATCAAAGGACTATCTAATGGGCTCAAACTTCTACTATGCACAATTCTACTTGACGAAATAAATGAATAGGTGGACCTTGGATCAATCAAAACAATAATATCATCATCGAATAATTTAACCATTCCAGTTAACTTCCTGAGTGGTTTCTGCATCCTCTCTTGTCATTGCAAACACTCTAGCTGGTGCTTGTCCCCTTGGTCTTCTTGGAGGATTCACTTTCTCACTTGCACTAGATCTTCCTACCTCAGTTGCACTCTTAGGTCCCACAGTCTCAGCCTTCTTTGAAGCTTGCATCTGATTTCCATCTCGTTTGGAATACTACGAGCACTCTCTAGCCATGTGCCCTTTCTCTGCACAATTAAAACAAGCTTCAGTCAGCCTATAGCACTCTCCTTTATATAACTTGCCACAATGATCACATTTAGGGAAGATGATCTATCCCCTTCCCTCCTACTACTGCCTCCCACCGTTGAGGCTTAATGAGAAATAGTTCTCATCTGTCTAGAATTGCTTGCACTACTGCTCCTCTTCTCGGAATGTACAAGGAAAGTCTTGCTATTCCTCTTTGGCATAGGAGCACCATCTCCCCTCTTGAACTACTCTCTCCCTTTCCTCCTTCCATTGATTGCATTCTTTATGTTCTCCACAGTCTCAACCCTTAGTGCAGCTTCTACCAGTTGTTGGAAATCATAGAAATTATGTGTCACCGCTTTCTCTCTAATAGCCAAATGTAGTCCCGCTTTAAACCTTCGATACCTAGCTGCTTCAGTCATCATTAACTCAGCTGCATATCAGGCCAACTGCATGAATCTGATCTCGTATTCACTCATAGTCATCTCTCTCTAGGTGGGACTCAGAAATTCTCTCTGCTTCTGTTGAATATATGCCTCAAATAAATATTTCTCCTTATAAGTAGTCAAAAGGTCCTTTCATGTCAGCACTGGAGGCTTTATTTGACTCTCTGGCACACTTTCCCACCAATGCAGGGCATCTCCTTGTAGCAAACTTGCAGCATATTCAACCTTTTCATCATCCTCATAATCCATCTGTTTTAATATCCATTCCGTCTTCTGCATCCATGTTTTTGTTTCTTCTAGATCAGTGGTCCCATAGAAATCCACTAGCCCATACTTCCTCAGCTTATCAAACAGTTTCCCGTTCTTCGTTGGGGTCAAAGCAAGAGTCTACTGCATTTGGCCTATGGCTTGG
Source organism: Erythroxylum carthagenense (assembly GCA_026413575.1). Lineage (NCBI taxonomy): Eukaryota > Viridiplantae > Streptophyta > Magnoliopsida > Malpighiales > Erythroxylaceae > Erythroxylum > Erythroxylum carthagenense. Next base: position 16,276,692 of record JANZLD010000008.1, on the reverse strand, counting down.
ACAAAAGATTGAGCAAAGACTTGGAATGGCCTCGGATCCAAAGTACTTGCCAATTGCTCTTGCGAAAGAGATGCCTCTTGGAACTGTGAGTGAAAGGGTTCATTATCCTGCCCTACTAAAACACTAATGATTAGCTTACGTTTCATTTTAATCTTATTTCTTACATGTATGCATGATATGCATGTCACTTAACACAATCAATCAATGCAAACAATTCATCATACGACAAAATAACTTATATCACTATACATTCTAAGCCTAGGAATTCTTAAAAATAGCCTAAGCTTTGATACTAGAAAATGTTGAGCCCGGGTCTCGATCCCAGTCCAGAGGTTCGATTCGAGGCGGTCGGGTGAGCATGGTGTGAAAGGAAAGTTAAGAGCATTCAATTTGTAAGAAATTTCAATATGGCAGCAGTAGCGGGTTCGTCGCAGCCAACTATGAAGGTCATGCGCAACGAACTTTCAAGAAAAGTTCGCCGTAGTGAAGTTCCAAATTCATTCTAAGTACCTCTCGAGAAAAATACACTGCAGTGAACTTTGGCTTCGTCACGGCGAACTCCCGAGGCCCAGCGAGAAAAACACCTAAAAGATATTACGCCGCATAGAAAGCCTAGCTTCGTCGTGGCGAAGATACAAAATTTAACATAAATCACCCTTCTAAAAAGTTTCATCGTAGTGAACTCTGAGCCTCATTGCAGCAAAACCCTCGGACAAAACCTGGACAACCCAATATCCTTCGACAACATACATATAACTCTCATCACAATAGCCTAATCCATCAGTAACAACAATTTCCAATCTCAGTAAAGAAGTTAACTATGAACATACACAAAAGATCTTCAACAAATCCAAATTTTATTACTAAATCAAAGAGTTTGAACAACTTTAATTACACATCAAAAGCTACACCATTGGCTTAATACAAAATACAAAATACAAAATACAAAAATGCTCATGTTAATATGCTAATAAAGCTATTCCAAAAGTTATAGTTACTAACTTAGTTACAAAAGTTACTATCTTGGAGTATGCCAAAACCTTCGTAAGGATCAACGATCTTCTCGTTCAACACCTGAGGAGTGGAAAATAGTGGGATGAGCTATGAAACTCAGTGACTAATACATTTATAGCCAGTGACAATGAGCCATGCATCGAACATACATATATGTATAAATATATCTCATTCATTTAATAATCAATTTCTCCACAGTTCAATTTCAAAGATTCATAGTTTAACAAATTTTCACACAAAGCTTATCATGTATCACATAATCATCAACTTAACATTTCATTGTGCGTCATGTTCAACAAATCAAAATGCAATGTACAAACAAATGGCTCGATGGTTCCATGAAACGAAATCAAGAAATCGAAGTTTACACTATGACCAAAACGAGTCTGATTCTTAGGATCTGGTAAGCCATCAGCGGGCAATCGGGAGAAGGCTTTAGTTACCGTACATGTGACGAACGAAATGGTTTCTCTCTTGTCCAATTATAAACAAATTCTTATGATTAAATCCATTTCATACAAAAATCGTATTCTCACACTTCTTATGCTTTTTCCTCTTTTGATTCATGCAAAATGTCATAACATAATCTAATGTATAATCATGGTAATAAATCATCATGCATTTCATAACAATCACAAAAATTCAATTCAAGCAATTTAAACACTCAAGCAAAAAAGAATTGACTCATTATCACGATAACCATAAACATATTACCTACCTAAATTGCTTGAAAATTCAAGTTCAATTGTGCGCTTCCTTTTGTTTTTGAGTGAGATTTTCTTAGTTTCCTAAAACAAACCAACTTGTTATTCAATCATGTGCTCAAATAGAAGACCCATAAAACTTCAAAAATCAAAAGCCAAATTGAGCTTAACTCAACCTACCCATAGTTTATCTGGGTTAGAAAACTCAAAACCTAATTGAAAATCCACAATATCCATCTAGGGTTTCTCTTTTTTCTTCATTCACAAACCTATTTCACTCTCTAATCCCTTTTCTAACCAAACAAGAAGAAAAGTAATGGAGTTTACCTTAACAAGATGATTTCCTCTTCTTTTTCTTCTCTTTTCTTCTTCTTCCCTAGCTCTCCCACGATTTCTTCCTCTTTTCTCTTCTCTCATATTTTTCTCTCCTCTCGTTTTTTCTCTCCACTATTTCTTCCTCTTCTTCTAATTCAAGATACATTTTCTTCTTGCTCTTCCCATTTTACCCCTCATTTATCTTGTCCTTCCAATTATGCCCTTCTTTTAATGTACTACCTATTAACTCTTTAGTCTGTTAAATCTAATGCCTTACTATACTCTAATTAAATTCTAACATTCTCTGTTTAATAACTCTAATTTCTATTCATGCTTGCTAATTTAATGGACTAAATTCTAAGAAAAATAAAATATTAAAACAAATAAATATAAAGAAAAATTTGGGTCCAACAATTTGTAATATAAATGATCGGTAAAAATTAACAAGTGATAATCACTCAAAACTTTTTCTATATTAATATCGATAGATGAAAATCCTTTATATAGTTATCAAATTCCTAGTCAACAAATTTTATATCTATTATTGACCTTGTTCTATCTACTGTTTATTTATATGGACAAGTAGTTGCTATGTTACCAAGATTCGTTAGGTTTGTTGAAGTTTAATTAGTCATCATCTTGCACATTAGTGACCACACTTGATCATTATGAGGCGCTGATTAGAAAATGACCACTAAAGTTGTTAAGAGGGCAAGAAATTTTATGGTACTAAAGCATTGAGTTTTGGTAATACTAGGAAAAAATATAAAATAATAAATTTAGTGCCTCCAACTATAGTAATTGTATATACACAGAGAGGAGGTAATTATTTAGTTTGGTTCTTCACTAACTTTTGCAAGTTGATTGCTCAGACTTTTCTAGGTTACAGCAAGTCAGGTTCTCTTCGGATAGGCCATGTCTTGCCATGCCTAAATTCGAAGGTTCAATGCTATCACTTCCTCAAGCCAACTTTCTTCGTGGACATTCAGCTGATGGGAGGTCTTTGATGTTCAAGAACAGATTTCACTTCAGTATCTCATTGGATTGCCTTTACTGGGATTGAGAATTTGTTAATTAAGGTTTCCCATTTAGATTTTAGCTTCTTAGGTATTATCTGGTTGAGTATAGGTGATTCTGTTGTTGAGTGGTTGTAGGATTGTTCCATCCTTAATTGTAGATATCCCTAATAAGTGTTTTTCTCTTGGATTGTACTGTAGCTAGTTGCTATGTATTAGCTAGTTGTGCCTTCTGTGACACTTGTGCGTGAACTATTTTGTACATATCTTTGTTTCATTTATTAATTTTTCTGACTTACAAAAAAAACTATAGTAATTGTATTTTAGTAAAATTTGTTTTTAATTAGTTCCTACAAGGAAAATTTATTTTCAAAATATCTACGTTTGCAAATTAAATAGTTTATGAATATTTATTTTGTACAAAAGTTGATTTCAACTCATTCATAAATACTTTTAATGTGTTTTCAGAAACTTAATATCAAATTGATATTCTTTTCCCTTTTGTTCACCTTTTCTGTATTAAGAATATGAATCAAATTCTATCACATGAATGGCCAGACAACTTCAAGAGTGTTTTAAATGTGGAGCGCGAAAAGTTTGCTTTAAGCCTCCATCGAAATTTACCGTAAATATCTAAATTCAACGATTCGCCATTTCCAAGTAATCCTCTCCTCTACGTATGATTTTCTTCTTTTCAAACAGCTTCTCAAGTTGCAGGTGGAAAAAGCTTGCTAGGAATGATGGTCAACTATCTTCTCACTTACGCAATTACTTGTCTATGTCTGCGTGGAAACTTACACCATGAATCATTACTTGTGAATTCGTACATAGTAATTTCTGCATGCAGTCACATTGCCTGATTGTCCACAAGTTCATATTTGTTATGTTATAATTTTATTATTATACGAATATGCACTATGATGTAAATGGAGATCGGAGCGATTAGAAATTTATATAAAAGTGAACTTTAAATCCCTTCATTTAAATAATAAAAATTTCAAAATAAATATTATCCTTTTGATAAAGAAATTCAATTGACAAAATCATTTTCCATTAAAGTTAGTTTAAAACTCAACAATTGATATATATCTTAGATCAATTTAGTAAAATGTATTTTCAAGACTGTGTTGTTTTCCTTAATTTACGTAGAGTTACAAAAATAATTTGATAATTATTAATTCCATTCTAGAAGCATTCATATCAAATTACTGCTCAATTTCAATATTTTAGCAACTCATTATCACTTGTTCAACGAGTTTTATTTATTTTTAATAACAACACTTTACTGTAATTAAGTATACTACAACTTATTTTCTTATCATATTCACGCAAATTTAGAGGTAACTTTGTTACACTCACATGAAGTTAAATATCTTTACAAATAGTCATAACATGTTGAATAAACGAATTCCCTACTTCTTCAAAATGTTTCTTGATTGTTAACAATTTATTACTGCTCACAGAATTTGGTGACATGAGTTAAGGGCTTATTCAAATCTTCATTTGATATATATTAGCCTAGATGCATGCCTTAAATGTATTATTATGTGACTCATAATCAATCTCTATTTTTTAATGCTCTATTTTCAACCCTCGCGGCACCAAGTACCATCGGGATCTGAGTTTCATTGACCTCAAATAATTGGTCCCGATTTTCTCAGTCGACATCATCCGTTTGAAATGAAACTCAATATCAAAACATATATTGACCTTGTTAGCCGACTGTTTGGGTTTTTTATATCTCATCCAATGGTAAAATTATCTACGGTGAGCATGTGAATTATGAATTGCGTATTTCTTTAACATTATGATTGTTTGATAGATCGATGAGTTTCGAGAGCTTATTTTATATTCTGCCCGTTGTGCCTCATGAGTTGCCACCCCTTAAGACACTACGGAGAATAAGATATTATGTAACACCAGAAGTGTCCAAATCCGTCGGGCGGGTGTGGAGGGCCCTTTAGGTTGAGGATTCAACCTTTTGTAACAAAGAAGCGTCCAAATCTTTCTATGAAATTCAATGATATCAAATTGAAATAATAAGTGTTAAGATTTAATTCAAATTGAGTTAAACTAAATTGAGCTATATATTAACATAATAATTAGAATATAAATAATAAAGTATAATTAAACTAAAAGTATTATGAAATAATAAAATGTATTTTTAGATCAAATTGGATTGGAACAATATACAATTTACCAGCTTCTGGTTCGATAGAAAAAATTGATTTTTGAACTCAACCAAATTGAATTACTAGTTCGACTTCCCTCACTGTCCAATATGATTATGTAATCTCTGGATTTAACTAATACCTGAGGAAGAAGGCATATCTAATCGCGTAGACTTGCCCGTGGCCATATTAAAAACATTAATTTGTATTGAATTTTTTTATATTATCTATGAGGTAAAGATGAAGCGAGAAACTGTAGTTGAAGGAGAAACTGTAGTTGAAGTTGATGTTTGAAAAGTATTGCGGTCAAAGTATTACTAATGACGAATGTTTGATAAAAGGGTTGGAAAAAATATTGAGTAGAAGTATTCAAGTGTTTAGTAAGATTATTATACAATTAATTAATTAATAGAGATAATATTACTTACAGAAAATATTAATGTCAAAGAATTTTGTACAAAGTAAGAAGTATATTTTTATTTGTATTGAAAAATTCCTTAAAAAATGTAAAATTTTAACTTTTCGATGCTGAAAGATGTGTTTTTCAAAAAATATGTTAACCAAGCATATTACAAACTGTGTTTTTTGTTTTTGTTTTGTAACTTACCTCAAAGTCTATTTACAAATGCCAAAAATACTTTTAAAAGGCAATCCCAAACATCCACCATATGGCAAAGTCACATGGTTTTGTTTTGAAAGTAAAATAAAATAGGTGTCTAAAATACTAACTTTTTCAGACCCAGTATAACCTAGGTGGTGTCAAGATTCATTGTCTATGGTAGTAAAAAATATTAGCAGCCTCTGAGAGAAGCAAACAAGTGATAGGTTTAACATGTCTTTGCACTTTGTTTTTAGTAATCATCAAAAGACACTTAAAAAACAATACTCTTTGGCACCGGTATATAAGGTTATATTAAGAAATAGTTGTCCACATTCATAAGGTTGCGAAGACGTCAAGAAATTTTTTAAGTCTTGCTAGGTGCTAATCAATGACTTTAAGGCCAAGTTGTGAATAGCCTATTGAAATAGGTCAACGATTTTGTTTAGTCATTGAATTGGGGCATTTGAATATTTATATTTGTTTTGTTTTTCAAACATCTCTATATGGAAGAGAAGCGAAAAGAAAAAAAGAAAAACAAGACAATCAATGCAAGAGACTTTCGTTGGCCTATGAGATGTTCTGTTCCCAAATATTTAGCTACCTTGCCTCCTTTAAGTAGGCTGCCTTGTAAACTTCATTTGAAAAACCACAATATGACAATAGTAAAACTCGACTCCCAATACTAAATAGACTCCTAATGCTCGACACTCCTCCCCTTAAATTAACAGGACTTGAATGGAAATCTACACCTGCAAGAGATAATATATCTCTTTCCTACCCTCTCATTCGTCGTTCAAACCCTTCTTCAACAGTTTGAATTACCACTATTCTATTAGAACTAAAATAAGAACTAACAATCCATGTTGCGATTGTTGTATTCAAATAGGTCAATGGTTTGGAATAGGCATAATTAACAAATTGCAACTGAGATTTGAGTTTTACTTGCAACATTACTTCGTCCAATCAGATCCCAAATGAAACTTGCTCATATTGGCATGGGAATTAATTTATAACGAAAAACATTTTAGAAAACATGAAGTAGGAACAAGCAACGAAAGATAGACCTCATGATACCGTCACCAAGTCTGAAACTTGTGTATGTTACGCATTATGAACGTTTGGTGGGAGTGGGAGTAAGGTTTCGGTTGGTCAATTTTGTTTCCAAAATGACTGCTTTATTGTATTATTGCTGTCTGCAAACTGCAAAAGAGTTTTAGACTTTAAGTTAATGGGAAAAACAATTAACACGTAACTTTCTTCTCACTGGTAATTCTAATCGGGATTAAGCAATACTGAATTTACCAAAGGACTTACTAATCGCTAATAACAAATCAATGCCGCAATCCATAGCTTTTCGTGCTCCCAATCTCTAAGCCTGGAATGCTGTAGTTAATGATGGGGAGCCAACTTCTAAGCTTAAACTCAAACGAGAATTCAGCTCTACATCGATAATTTCTCCCGCTGTCTAGCTAGATACTACAAGCTGGTGCTGCTAAGTGAAGTTCCAATTAGTAGGCTTTCCCTAGATAAAAGCCCTACGTTTCTTTCTATCAAGGCTTGTGCTGAAGCACTTTGGTTTGGAGTAGATTTTGGTAACAGAGAAAGACTACTCTTATTCAAGTTCAAAGATTCAAAGACAATATTGAAATGAAAGGAGTCCTAGAATCAAGACCTTGACACTGGAGATGAAAAAATGTTTCTAAAAAAATGGTGTCTAGGTATGTCACTTCATAAAGCCTCTCTAAGATCCATTCCTAACATACTATTAGAGTATTGAACAACACTGGTTATGAGTTATCTTGCAAGTGCTATTGGTAAATCGATTAGATTGGATGAACAAACAACTAGAATGAGAAGGATTGGTTTTGAAAA
>JANZLD010000008.1:16247736-16266316 GCA_026413575.1 Erythroxylum carthagenense | reverse complement strand
GTAAAAACATTCAAAATTCTCAATCAATCCAATTATACCCGGAATTATTCATGAATGCATGTACAATTATTTTTTTCATGTGCAAATAAATTCACTATTCATGTATAAGTGTATGGAATATCATTCATGAACATATGAATGCATCTAACTCTCATTAGTCACTCCCATATACCATTCTATCCTTCCCACTAGAAATGAGATGTTACAAATAAAATCCACTCTTAAGTATCCAAGCTACCATTTTTCTTAATCTCTATAATGATTAGCATATTGCCCTTCATGACATTTCTTTAAGATATCCAACATTTCTTCCTCTTGAACATATCATTGCATTAACCCATCAACATATGTTTTATATAAAATTGGCTCATCCTATATATATTAGGTAGACTCGTGTAGAAATCTCTTTCTATGTTGATAAGAATAATCAGAAGGAAGCTTAACCTTGGCAAACCATGGTGTAGTCAGACTTTGAAATAGCATCAGGGTTTCATCAGGGAAATTCTCATTAATATCTTCGACTGGCTTGCATTCCCCTTTTTCTAATCTTGATAAGTGGTCTGTAAGAGTAACAGTGAATACGATTTTAATGACGTGTTAAAAAGATATTTTAATGACGTGTGATCAGTGAATACGATTACTTGTGATCCTAGGAGGTACGGTCAAAATTTATAATATACGTACACTACTACGAGTAATTCCTTCTCTGTGGTGGTGTAATTAAGCTGAGGTCCTGTAAGGATCTCACTGGTATAGTAGATCGCATGCAACTTTTTATCTTTCCTTTAGCCCAATGCACAACTTATAGCTTTGTCATTTGCATCACACATAACTTCAAATGGAAGTATCCAATCTGGTGGTGATAGAATTGGTGTTGATGTTAATGCCTTCCTTTGTTTGTTGAAGGTAGACATACACTTGTCACTAAACAAAAAAGGCACATCCTTGACTAACAGGTTTGTCAAAGGTCTTGCAATTTGCGAGAAGTCTTTGATAAATTGACGATAAAATCCTGTATGACCTATGAATCCTTGCATACCTTATACATTGCTTGGTGGTGGGAGTTTCTCTATAACTTTTGTTTTTGCTCTATCTAGTTCAAATCCCTGGTGTGAGATTTTATGCCCTAGCACTATCTCCTCTTGCACTATAAAATGGCATTTATCCCAAGTTAGCACTAAATGTGACTTTTCACATCTTTGAAACACTCTGTCCAAATTGGTTAAACACATTTAAAAAGAGTTTTCAAAGACTGAAAAATCATCCATGAACACCTCCATTATATTTTCAATCATATCAATGATGATAGACATCATATATCTTTGAAATATAGCTGGGGCATTACATAGGCCGAAAGACATCCGTCTATATAAGAAGGTACCATAAGGGCAGGTGCATATGATCTTTTCTTGATCATCAAGGTAGATGAAGATCTGATTGTATCCTGAATATCCATCTAAGAAGCAATAAAGCGAATGACCAGCCACCCTTTCTATTATATGGTTTATGAACGGGAGAGGAAAATGATCTTTTTAATCACTGAGTTGAGTTAGCGATAATCTATGTACACTTTCCATCCTGTGACAATTCTTGTTGAAATTACTTCTCCACTCTCACTTTCTATTACCATCATTATACCCTTTTAAGGTAAACATTGTACTGGACTGACCCATTCATTATCGAAAATGGGATAAATTATCCCTACATGTAGGAGCTTGGTGATTTCGTTCTTGACCACCTCCTTCATGTTCGGGTTCAACCTTTGTTAATGTTCCCTCACTGTTCTACATCCTTCCTCAAGGATTATTCAGTGCATGCAAACATTTGGGCTTATACCTTAAATATAAAAAGTTTGTCATCTGTGGCCTTCATTCACTTTCGAACAATTACTACCACCTTACTTTCTTGTTTCTCATTCAATTGATTAGAGATGATTATCGGTAACGTTTGACCTATAGCTAGAAAGGTATACTTGAGATGTGTGCATAAAGGTTTAAGCTCTCTAATGTGGGTGGTTTTTTTGTGGCTGGTGGTATGGGCACTTCGGTCTAGAATAATTTATCTTGATCCATTTGACCATCTCATCATCTCCTTTAGACTCAAAGTTTCTCATATCCATTATCTATCTTTGCTTCCACTGATTGTACTTCTGCGATGTAACCCTCAACTTGTTCTTGCAAAATTTGACCCATAATTTCAACCTTCATGCACACACTACTTGCTGTTAGATTCTTTAAAGCCTTACTCCTATTGAATTTGATATGATCTCCGCCTATTCAAGTTGTTAATTTTCCTTCGTGAACATGAATTATAGCTTTCCCTGTATTCATGAACGGTCGACTAATAATCAGTTGATAGTTCTTATCTTCTTTAAAATTGAGAAACACAAGATCTATAAGAATAATAAACTTGTCCACTTACATCAAAATGTCTTCCACTATTCCAAACGATCTTTTAGTAGATTGATCAGCCAGTTGAATTAACATTGATGTTGGCTTGTGTGATATCCCAAATCGGTTAGAGAGGATAACGAAGTATGCCTTACAATGGTATGGATACCTTTTCCCTATAGACACATTTTCCTTGGAGGAGGAAGAGCAAAACTGTGAGGGTCTTGGCCCAAGGGGCATCCCAAAGCAGACAATATCTATAGGTGGGTGGTTTGGGTTGTTACAAATGGTATTAGAGTTAGTTCCTAACTCGGTATGCCAACGAGGACACTGGGCCCTAAAGGGGGTAGATTGCGAGATCCCACATTGACCGGAGAGGAGAACGAAGTATGCCTTATAAGGGTATGGATAACTCTCTCTTATAGATACATTTTTCTGAGTGAGGGAAGAGTAAAATTGTGAGGTTCTTGGCTCGAGGGACAACCCAAAGTGGACAATGTATATAGGTGGGTGGTTTGGGCTATTACAAATTATATTAGAGCCGGTTCTCGACCCATTGTGCCAGCAAGGATGCTAAGCCCTACGGAGGGTGGTCTACATTGTGAGATCCCATATCTGCTAGAGAGGAGAATGAAGTATGCCTTATAAAGGTACGAATACCTCTTTCCTCCAGACTCATTTTTTTTGGGTGTGGGAAGAGTAAAACCATGAGAGGCTCGGCCCAAATGGCAACCCAATGCGGATAATATCTGTGGGCGGGTGGTCTAGGTTGTTACAAATGGTATTAGAGCCAGTTCCTAATCCGTTGTGCCAGCGAGGGAGTTAGACCCTAAGGGGGTGAATTGTGAGATCCCACATCGGTTAGAGAGGAGAACAAAGTATGCCTTAGAAGAGTATGGATACTGCTCCCCCTAAGATGCGTCTAGGTCAACCTGAAGTGGACAATATCCATGAGCAGATGGTTTAGGCTGTTACAAATGGTATCAAAGTTGGTTCCCAACCCGTTATGCTAGCAAGGATGCTGGGCCTTGAGAGGGGTAGATTGTGAGATCCCACATCAGTTGGAGAAGAGAACGAATTACGCCTCATAAAGGTATGGATACCTCTCTCCCCAAGATGCATTTTCTCAAGGGGGAAGAGCAAAACCGTGAGGGTCTTGGCTCGAGGGGCAACCCAAAGTAGACAATATCTGTAAGTGGGTGGTCTAGGCTATTACAAATGGTATCAGAGCCGATTCCTGACCCGTTGTGCCAACGAGGATGATGGGCCTTAAGGGGGTGGATTGTGAGATCCCACATCTGTTGGAGAGGAGAACGAAGTATGCCTTATAAGGGTATGAATACCCCTCCCCCTAAGACGCATTTTTTCGGGAGGAGGAAGAGCAAAATTATGAGGAGCTTGGCCCAAGAGCAACCCAAAGAAGACAACATCTGTGGGCGGGTGGTTTGGGTTGTTACTAATGGTATCAAAGATAATTCCAGACCCATTGTGCCAGCAAGAACTCTGGGCCCTAAAGGGGGGTGGATTGTGATATCCCACATCGGTTAGAGAGGAGAAAGAAGTACACCTTATAAGGGTATAGATACCTCTTCCCTCATAGACACATTTCCCGAGAGGCAACCCAAAGTGGGCAATATCTATTGGCGGGTGGTCTGGGTTATTACAGCTTGACCTCACCTAACCCCAGTTTCTTGAATATCAATAAAGGCATAAGATTAATAGTTTCTCCTCAATTATACAAGAACTTTGTGAATTCAAATTCACCAACAATACAGGGTATTGTGAAACTCCCTGGATCCTTCAATTTAGATGGCTTCTGGCTATGACTATGGAACTACAAGTGCCACTTAAAGCTACCATCTAGTTATCTTCCCAACTATGCTTCTTTGATAATATGTCCTTCAAAATTTTGGCATATTTAGGCATGTGTTCTAAAACCTCTACAAATGAGAAATTTATCTGTAACGTCTTTAATTTTTTAACTAATTTTGTAAATTGCATATCCAACTTCTTTTTGTAACAATTGAGAAAAAGGAATCTTGGGTTGCATATGGTGTAGGGGCCACATAAGGAGGTTATTCGCTCATATTCATTTCTTTCTCCTTTTCTTGATCTTTCCCAACTAGAGGGAAATGCTCCTCTATTGTCTTTGTGGGTGGTTCAAGTTCCTACCCACTTCAAAGTGTAATCGCTTTCAATTGCTCCCTCGATTTTGTTCCCAAAGTGATAGGAAGAATTCCCACATTTTGTGTAGAAGAGAAAGCATTTGACAAATAGGTTACTTGGACCTCTAGATTATGAATAGAAGAGTCATAATTCTTTGTTACTTGTTCGAATTTGCCTTCTAGACTCTTTTATGCATTGTCTAGGCCAAGCTTGTCTAAGATTTTGTCCAGTTTGGATTCCATTGAACTTGATTTATCTTGCTGGAAATCTGGTGGTCTTTAAGGTTTGAACTATCCTCTAGCGTTGTTTGACCAAGAGAAGTTTGGGTGATTTTTCCACCCAGGATTGTATGTGTTGGAGTAGGGATTGTTTCCCTATTCCTCGACCGTATTAGGTTCCCATGTAGGTTACTTGCTCTAAGCCATTATCCTTCGTCAAGAAGCAATCGATTGTATCATAATCCATTTGCCCACAAAGCTCACACTTAAGCTAAACAGCTTTTACTATACTTAAGGATGAAGACTTCATATTGTATAGCTATCGAGTTAAGTTATCAATTTTAACCTAGATTTCTGTCATTTGATCAATAGCTATAACTCCTTTTTGTTCACAAAGAGTTGTGGGTTGTCTACTCCACTCATTCATTTAAAAGCAGCTATTACTTGCCATTTCTTCTAGAAACTCTTTTGCTTCGTCTACCGTCTTCTTCATAAGTGATTCTACTAAAGTCGCATCAATTATGCCTTTCTTATGTGGGCTTTATTCTGTTATGGAATGTTTGTAAAAGAAATTACTTAGGTAGGTTATAGTGTGTACATTTTCTTTATAAGTCTTTGTATCACTCCTACGCCTGCTGAAAGTTTGTGATCTCTTTGATAATCTTCATAGTCTTGGTAAAGGAAAAATACTTATCTAAGAAGGCACGAACTAATTGATCCTAAGTGGTGAAATTATTTAGGTTAAGGGAATAGTACCAAGCTTTTGCTCTATCCCATAAGGTAAAAGGGAAAAGTTTAATTCTGACAGCATCTTTAGACATTTGATGATAATGGAAGGTATCATAGATTTTAAGGAAATTGACAATATGTGCATTTGGGTCTTCATTCGTTAATCCATAAAATTGCACATTTTGTTGAAGCATACTCAAGAGAGCTAGTTTGATTTCAAAGGAAGCTACTTACACAGGTGGCCTAACCACACCTTGATTGGCTGCATTGAAGCCTAGACTCATAAAGTCCATAAGGGTTCTCGGTTGATTCCCTTGGTTTGCTCCTTGATCCAACTGTTGCTGAAACTCCTCTGCCATTTTTGTTTTTGTGGTTTCTTCTTATTCTTCACATCGAGCTCTTCTAATTGAATGTTCTAAATGAGTGATGTCAAGCCCAATATTTTTAGCTATACGACTCAAACTCCTTGTAACTCTTATATTCATGCAAGAGCACGAACAAACATGAAAAGAATGGGAAGAATAGAAAAACTTAAAACTATGGGACTCGAACTACTTGTAACTCTTATATTCATGCAAAGGAACGAACAAACATGGAAAGAATGGGAAGAGCATATAAAAACTTAAAACTAACTAAAACACCTTAGACTAAGTGAACTAAACTAATCTTCACCCTACTCAATAACGGTGCCAGAAACTTAATCATGTCATTCTAGCTTGCCCTCAAATATTGCAAGCGCACGGGTTGCGATTGTAGTATAAGAAATGTCAATCTTAAGAGGAGGGGAACTAATGTAATCATAAAATCTAAGGCCAACAATATATGAAACTAAAAATAATGATGCAACAAAAAGTAATCACGAGAATTGAATTCAAGCCCTTAAATCAAAAATTAAACACGAAAGAATTAACAATTGAGCAATATACAATCACAATAGGAATTAACCTAAGGAATTTACCAATTATGATTATCATTAATGCTAACCTAATCGATTATGTATCAATGGAGTGTCGATTCTAGACTTTCGTAAGGTCAATTACTCTCTCTCGAGTTATAACTATTAAACCCTAAATTATAAACCCTAATGGGATTATAGAATTTGCAATTTCTCAATGCACAAATTATCCAAAACCTAATTAGACCTAAAGCACTCCAATAAACTATTGGAACATCACATGGGATCTCTCTCTACACAATTACCAATATGATTTATTACAGTTTCTATTAAATCACCTAACTCTCATTAATCTGATTTAATCATTTTTCATTTAGTTCACCCTCTCAATTTATTATCGAATTATGAATGAATGTAATTAAATCACGATATTTGTCTAAATAACACAATTGACTAAATTATCATTAAATTAAAATAAAATCTAAAAAAAAATTTAGAATATCATCAATATTCCAAATCCTATTATCATACTATCCATCTCAATTCTATACATCAATAAAATCGAAACAAAAAGGAAATACAACTTGGAATAGATGATGGCAGGTAGCGATGTTAGAAAGCCTACTGATTTAGAAAGCACGTCGAGTCTTCCTCTTCTTCCTCTTTCTTCTTCTATTTCTCTCTCTTGGTATTCTCACTTTAGGGTTTCAATGGTGGTTGCTGGAAGCTCTTTTCTCTACCTCTTTATGTTCTTTTCATACTACTCTATGTTTTAGGTAAACCTAGGTTATTTTGGGGTCTAAAAGGTCTAAAAAATCCCTTGAAAAAAGAAGTTCGTAAGTGTTTGTGTGTCAGCCTGATATAGGCCATAATCGTGGCTCACATCCAAGCCTTCTGTCAGGATCATGGCATGCAGGCCACGATCGTGGGCCAAATATGGGGCTTCTGTCATTATCGTGGCATATAGGCCATAATTGTGGGCCATACCTGGAGCTTCTGTCACGATGGTGGCAGGATAAGCCACAATTGTGGGCCATTTTTTGGCTTGAATGTCTCTAAAACTCCTTTGTTCTTCGAAGTTGACCCTGAAACACTAGCAAACATATCAAGTTACCTCAAACACATAGCATTTAAGCTCAAAAGTTTATACTATTAAAACATTTAAAACATAAATAGCTAACAAACTAACACAATTCTAACCTAAACACATACTAAATGATTAAGTTAACGGCTAAACTCATATCAAAATATGACCTAAAACATGATGTAGTTTACACTTATCAACCATTAACACAACAAAAAATTGTGTTGAATCGATAACTATTAAAGTCACAAAACAATTTAAGAACAAGTCCTAATCATTAAAACACTGTAATCATAAAAAACATCTTTTGATCCATTTTACACACCAAGTTTAATTAAAATAACAAAAGGGAAGAAAGAAAAACTTGATTTGGAACTCAATCTGGAAAGCTGGAAAACTCTAATGTACTTTTTGATCCTCCTTTAATCCAATTTAGTAAGATGGTGTTGTCTTTTTTTGGAATGTTTTATGTTCTTTTATAGTGTTTGAGGGTCTTTGGGTTAATTCTGGGTTTTAGCCATATCATTTGGTTCTAAAAACACCTCGTAACTTCAAAATAGAAGAAAATTCTTGTAATGTCAAGATCATGAAATTGGAGAAAAACCTTTTGTCATGATTGTGTCATTACATGCACGATCGTGACTTGGAGAAAAACCTTATGTCACGATCGTGAAATTACATGTATGATCATGACCTTGCCATATAACTCATGCACATTCCAACTTTCTTCATTCTTCACTTATCTAGTTTTCATCAAACACCTCAAAAAGCACATGTTCAAACTCCAAAATCATGCTATAAACCACATAACACTTTAAGCATAAACAAACAATCACGTTAACATAATTCTAAGCCTAAACATGCAATAATGGTTTAATAGAAAACTATAAACACACTAAAAGACCTATCAAAACATAGTATAAACTATACATATCACATAACATAGAGATTGAGAAATCCTGTGTATGAATATATCTACCGTAACTTAAAGGAGTTTATTACAAACCTAGAGATAGGTCGACATAAATCCTCTAGAATAGGGTCAAACTTAATAATGGAATTCAAAATTTGATAAAGTAATCTTAGAAACTTTAACCTGAGTAATTTGGTTGATAAAATTAAGATTAGTTGTTAGTGGTATCGAGTTAGTTATTGACATACGATACGAATTTCCATGGTTTAGCAATCAATAAAAAATTAAATAATATAAGATTAATTTTCGAATGATTTTAGGAAAAACTCCTAAAATGCTTCTATAATATTTTTCATTAGAATATCCCAATTTTTTGTAAAAAATAAGATGGTGACTCCTTCAAGGTCCGTAGCTTTACACTTATCTAGAGAGATTTGATGGCATTTTCAATTAAAAAAGCTAACAATGGTAGAAAAAGAGTTTCGTTGACATTAGCTTCTAAATGTGTTGAACAATAGTCCCTATCAATCTAACAAAAGAAGAATTAGTAAAAGGAGATCCTAGTAATTGAGAAAAATGATTTTTAACCTTAGATAAGAATTCAAATTTAGTATGAAAGATTAGTCCATTTGCTTCCAAAGAGACTATTTTGTTAGAGGAATTTTTGCTTAATACACATCTATAAAACAATGAGCTATTTTTATCTCCATATTATAGCCATCTAATTTTGGATCTTTGCATCCATAGTGAACAATCAAAATTGACAGCCTGAATGAAGTTGCTCAAAGCTAGTTTTTCTGATCTTAGAAAGAGTAGTTATTGGGGTTAAGATATAAATCAGTTTAAGTTTTCTCAAAGTTTAATTTTGCAGTGTTTATGAGATGGTGGAAATTACCAACATTGACTTTGTGAAAAGCTTTGAGCTCATTGTGATGCTCAAAAAAATTATAGCATTGAAATTTCTTGGTGCCTTTACAGTTGTAGCTAATTCCTTTCTTGACTGCTTCTTTAAAGCCTAGTATATTCATCAAGAAGTTGTTAAAGAGGAAAAGATGTCTAATCTAAGATTAGAGAGAGTCAAAATGGACTAAAATTAGAGAGCAATTAGAAATGCTAGTACTAAGAAAGAAAGCACTTGATAAAGTAGCGGTGGAAGATTGGAAATGCCCCTAGCCAGTTTTTTTCCTCAAGAAAGCATTGCCCTTGTGTTTGTTACTTCAAGTAAAAACTTACCCTCACTAGGTAAATCAGTAATGTTAACATTGTTTAATAAATTTTTAAGATCATCACTAAGCGTATTTCTCAAATAATATTCCCCAGTCTCATTAGGATGAATAATGGAGTTAAAGTCCCCAAGTAGTAACCAAGGAGTGTTGATACCTTGTGAGATGTTTGAGGGTTTGGTCCATAGTGATGTTCTTTAGAAATTGTAGTTAAGAGAATATATAATGGAAATTTCTAGTTGTAAGTTTAGATCAGGAACTTTTACCTTCAATTGACCTAATTGATCACTCATATTAATGATGGTTAGTTCCATTTTATCAGACTTGTACAAGATCAAAATTCTCCCATTAGGGTGAAAAGTATGATTGGAAATGGCTTTCTCGGATGAAGATAATATTGAAAGAATGTTGTAATGATTATTCTTCAATCTAGTTTCCAGAATTCCCAATAGGTTGAGTTTATTTTCAGTAATAAAATTTTTGGTTGTTTGTTTCTTGATAGGGGCATACAAGACTTTTTATATTACAAGCTAAGATTGTCATGGTTTTAAAGTAGAAGAAGATAAGTTTTTCTTTCTACTAAATTTCCTCCTTATGACAACTTGGAAATTCTCTTCTAGTGTATCTCATTACTGATTGACAATTTTCCTCTTTGCTAGAAAAGGCATCCTTACTAGCAATTGTTATTGGCATAGCAAGAATTAAGCTTTATCCATTAAGTTGTGACTGCAAGTTTGAGAAATGTATGAGTTCACAATTGTATTGTTAATTTTATTGTTAGGATCTTCAACAGATTTTCTACAAGATTGAGTAGTTATTGAATTCTACTTTGTGGGAGTAGAATTAATGATTTATGGGATTCGATTAGAATTTAAAGGAATTGAACTACCATTCCAGGGTGCAGATGGTTTATGCTATTGATCCAAATGATACTCATCTTACTTGAGTTCCCAGTAGCTACCTGTTTCAAAAATTTGTCCTGTTGATTTCCAAATCTCTATATGTTTCAGAATAGGAGCCTTCCAAGCATATGATATTTTAGCCTCATCCTTGACATGCTATAGGTTTTCATTGAATTTCATTATGGAAACTTCCTCAGGCAGGTCTACAATGCATCAATAGCTATACAAATCTTATAAAAGTAAATCTGTTTAGTTTCAATAGCTTGATCAAGACTTAATGGTCTTCCAATGGAGCTATTAGGGTAACTTAGGCCATTTGTTGTCCATTATTCAAGGGGAATATCATGGAACAAATCTATAAGTGTATGTTGGTGAGCTTAATTTCTATAAACTTCACTCTTGGTCTCCAAGGTTAATCCATAAATGGTTTATTATTAATATGATAAGTTCCTTCTCTGATGACTTCTAAAATTGATTTGGGATAATTGAATTTAAAGAAAAATATGTCATCATTGTTCAAGATAATATGAAGGAGACCAAATTTCTTCAAGTTAGTCATCAACCAAATTTCCATAACTAGAATAAGGAACTCTTTTTTCAAAGAAGAAGCCGACAATTGTGTTTCAATTTTTAAACTCCTGCTTGAAGCATATAGATAAGTAGGGAGAAACATATAACATTCCAAGTTGAGATTAGGAAGGCATAATGAAGGTTTGGATTTAAGATTGTAGTTTCCAGTAACCTACCCATAAATTTGTTTGGTTAGAGGAGTTGTAGCAATAGTAGCATCTATGCTCTGGAAGTAAAGGAGGTGGAACCAGGAGATAACAGGATGGGGGAAGGATGGAGGAAAATGGGATGATTTAGAGAGGGGGAACAAAAGTGAACCAAGGGTAAGAAAGGTTTTAAAGTTGAAATCATAGCGAATGCCTAATGATTAATGCAAGTGATTACTGGATAAAATAGTTAGAGGGAGATGGAATGAAGTGAATCAAAATGCAGAGAAACGAAAGGAAGGAAGAGAGAAACCAAAGGTAAACAAAAGAGAGGCAAATTGGACGAATAGCAGAAGTAGTAGCAAGCTAAGACGAGGGAAGAAGGAAGAAGAAAGAGTTATTGAAGGAAGTTACATTACATAGAAATAAGCCAATCTCCTTACAGAAACAAAGATACAACTCACTATAAACTTACAGTCTACTTACCAGAAGTAGAAACACTCACCAACAGTAGATCACGACACTTAAGGGAAGGCATACTAGGGATAATATCCTACTTACAAATAGTTCATGGATAAAAAATTGATGAACTTTGCAATTCAATGAATAATGGAAAAATATTGATTGACATGATAGATTTATTGAATTTTCTTGAATTTGCCACCTATTTGAGTTAAAAGTGATGAAATTGATTTTCTTAAGATTAAGAAAATGCTTAAGTTTAGTGAAATTTGATATATGCTAATTAACTTATGTTTTTAGCATGATTTTGAGAGCACTTTGCTTATTTTTAAATGATTTCTATAGGATTTGGTGCATAATTGTATTTTGTTTACAATCCATGTTTTATCTCTCCAATAAAGAATGAGCAAATTTGGATAAGTTTAAGCTAAGTTAGGGAAGTTTTGGCATGATTTTAGAGAAATATGGGTCCAACATAGACACTAACATGGTATGTCATGTAACATAGGTCAACAAGGACTCATATTGGTAGTGATTTTTATACAAAATATGATTTTTTTATAGATGTTAAAAACTTAGGACCATTTTGAGTTTGTGTTAGACCGGTGATAGTTAAGACAAAATTTTTAAGGATTCAGGAGAATAAAAAGGAAGTTTTTAAGAGGAGAAGCAAAAACATCACCGGGAAGACAATTTAAAGTCTCTTGAGACAAGAAAGAAGCAATTTTATAAAGAAAAAAAAGTATTTCCATCAAGATTCATGTGAAGACATAATGATTTCATAATCCATTAGACCAATTTTTTTATACTCTTTTTTGGTTGTTGTTGGTTTCCTTTATCTTAACAAAAACTAAATTCGGATAGATCTAGATGGGATGAACACAAAAACTATGTGTTTGTATTTATTGTTTAATTTAATGAATGACATATGTTTTAATACAAATTATTTATGATTATTTATTTATAATTGAATTAAGATAAGCTAACAAATCAAGTTCATAATCATATATAAGGATTAAGAAATCATATTTATGTATAGCTTATAGCATGAATAATAAAAGTTACATGGAATCCTAGAGATAGGACCACATAAATCTTTTGGGTTAGATTAAAATATAGTAAGGGAACTCATAAAATAAGTTAGTGTATTCTTAATGTTTTCAATTAGAAAGAGATTTTGATTAATCAACTTAAAAGTGGGGGTTGTATGTCTATAGAAAGAATATGGTCATAAACTTTGAAATTTCTATTAGTCTAAAAAAATTAATTATTGTATCATGATAATTTAATCATTGAAAGATTCTATATTTGGGTTTTATTTATCAATTGGTTGTTTCAATATTTTATGCTACCTTATTTTTTATTTTATAATAGCTATTTTAGTTTATCTAATCATTCCTTTTTAAATGAGTCATGTTTTTGTTACATTAGAAAGTACAAAGATGGTTATTAATTGTACTCATAGTCCTCATGGGTTCAACACTCATATTTAGCTAGACTATACTATAAGAACGATAGTTGCATTTTAGTATTGTTCATAAAGTACCACAATCATTTTAAATCTCTTCAAACTTCTTCTTCCTAATCATAGGCTCATTAGCTTCCAAATATGCCACATGCTCTATTAGAATTGGGTTATTACCTTCCTTTCTCCTTGCATGGCATAAGTCTCTAATAGATCATGTATAATTATTTCCTATATAGTATAACAAAATTCATTATTAATAACACACATATATATCAACAAATATCATCTTTATCAATGAGATGTCTCATGGCTTCAGATATGTTCAAATCCTACTTCATTGTCCTTTGCCTTAAGATTAATTTCCCATCATGCACATCTACAATAGCTTTAGCAATAGCTAAGAAAGGTCGTCCTAACCTCTATATCTGTTGGACCCCGATCTTTTAGTGGAATTTAGGAATTCTTAAATGAAAGGAAAAGAGTGTTTTTGTATATGGATGTTTTGTGAGTGTTTTGAGCTAAAGGAAATTGATGTGAAAGAGATTTATGTTAGGTTTTTGATGAATTTGAGATTTCAGTAGATTTGTATGGTTTATGAAAGTAAAGTGTATGGGTTGATTGAAATGAATGATGAAAGTGTTAAATTTTTTGAGAATTAAGAAAGTTGACTTTTTGGGGATAGGGAGTTGACTTTTTGATTTAGGTAGAATTTGAGAAATTGATCTCCATGAAACTTGTAGAATATGTTGAAAGCTTTCTGTCGATATAAAGTTTGATACTTTTCAATATCGGGATTGAAAGTTATGATTTTCCGAAGTTAAGGTTATTTTACTTTGTCTTTGAAAATGCTTTCAAGTATAGGATTGTGTATGTTGTATTTTGAGGCGAATTCTAGATTGATATGTTTTGAATTGAGTTAAGCGGTCTACATGAAAGTTATAGAGAAATTTCATATCTTTACAATGATGTATAATATGTTATTTTTATTGTGAAAATTGGAAGATATGAAATTTTGAAGTCTGAATGTGGTATAGGATGACCAATTTATTTGGCAGAATCTTTGACTAGAAAATTAACTTAGTTAGAGGTTGAAATTGCCTTTAAGTGCTTCATGAAAGTTGAAGTTTGTGTTTTGATCTATGTATATATGTCATTTGAGCATGTTCACCGCGGTGAACTTCTGCCCTCACCACGGCGAGCTTCAACACTTTCGCCATGGCGAGCTCCAACATCTTCGTCATGGCGAGCTTCTGATTTCGCCACGGCAAGTTTCAACATCTTCGCCACGGTGAGTTTCTGATTTTCGCCGCAGCAAAATCCTATTCTCTAGCACTAATATGAAGTTTTCAATTACCTCCCTTAGAGACTAAATTGATCCTTGCATTCTTCATGGACGTTGTAGAGCCTCCTTTTAGCTTTCTTTTGAAACCAAGTTTGTAAATTTTGTACTATTGAGTCACAAGTTATGTATTTTGTGATTTTTGTGACTTTTTTCCTAATCCGACCCTTACCCGTTCTTTTGCTTCTAACTTTTCTGTCTGACATCCGATTGACTTAATTTTTGAAGCATTGGATTCCTAAGACAATTATCTACATCTTCATAGGAAATTTATGATTTTTGAGATTAAATTGAAAGAGATTGATTTAATAAAAGTGAGTTGGAAAATTTTCTGAACATGGTTCAGTCTGATGAGAAATTTGTGATATATAGAGATCCGATTGATATAATTCTTGTTGCAAAATAAACTAGAGACATGGATCTACAAGTTATCAAAAGGAATTGAATTTCAATTCAGTCCCTAAGATTTTCAATTTTTGAATTGAAGTATTAGAGTTATAAGAATATCTATAAGGGCAAATTGGGCATGACACTTAAGATTATGAGACTTAAGGCTTAAAGGAATGGGCAAAATGGACATTGCACACTCAACAAGGGTATAAAAAAGAAGAAGAAGAAACGATTGTTTTGATTAAAAATGAAGAAGATATCGTGGAAGGGAGGAGAAGAAGAGGAAAGCTAGGGTTTTGAGAATTTTGGAAGATTTTGAAGATTTGAAGACAAATCAAGTAAGTATAAGCATCATTCCTCTTGATTAGATGAATAAAACATGTTTTGATGTTAGTTAAGAGAGGATTATGTGTGAGAAGTTATAAAATGGGTTAAAGCTTGTGCTTGGTTTTTAGGGTTTATGATCAAGATTGATTTTAATGTTTTTGTGAATGATATTGTGTTGAAATAAGTTTGAAAATGAAGTAGAAGAGATGGTTTTAGGTTAGATGAGTTATGTTTTAAAAGATGTGAAGATTATAACTGAAGATTGTCAAAAAAATCAAGTTTCGGGAAGTTTTTGGGCTCGCACGTCGCGACGTGTTCATAAGCACGTTGCAGCACGCGCAAGCATGCCCGTTGCGGCGCGTGTAGGCGCCCACGTCGCGGCACGCGGAAGTGCCCTCGTCACAACGAGCTGCACCTTCGCCGCGACGAGCTGCATCTTCGCCGCGGCGAGGACCCATTTTCCTACACATACATGCTTTGGTATTTTGGCCATAACTTTTGATGTAGATGTCAAAATAAGGTGATTTTTGATTCTTTGTAAACTAGAGACAAAGGGACACAAGTTTTGGGAAGAAATAAAATTGAAATTTAGTCTTTAAAGATCTCAAATTTTGGATGGAAATTGAGTATATATTATAGTGTCAGCATAAGGTTAGTCCCAACATGTTTGGGGTATAACTTCCATGTTTCTAAAATAAATTGAATGATTTTGGTGTTATTAGAAACTTAAGACAATGGGGAACATTTTCTATAAGAGAATATTATCCGATTTTGTCACTTGCTTGATCAGAGTGATCATGGAAAATTGACCCGAATGTTTAGACTTTTGGAAGAGTTGAGTTTTAGAATTTATCTAAGTAAATATGCAATATATGGGTCCTCAAATTGTATTCCTATTTAATGGGAATTTTTTCATTTTGATTAAGGGAATCAAGTGAGGCAAGAGGAAAGACATTCCTAAGCAAGTTTATAAGCATGGATATGAGGTGGGTACCGGTTTATAATTGAGTAAATAAGTCACTTCTGCTTTATTCAAATCAAGAAAATTTTATGGTTTAAAATTGCATCATAAGTGTTGCATGAATTGTGTTTTGAATGAATTGTGAAATATGTTATATGTTTGCTACATGAATTGAGTGATGTTTTATGAAAATGTTTTTTGTTTGGAAAGAACGCACGTTTATACAATCATGTTTTCAAGAATGATTTTCAAGACTTATGTCAAGTATATGAAAAGAAAGTTTTCAAGAAAATGTGCCATTTGGGCAACAAGTGTTCAAGTTTATGAAAAGCAAGTTTACAAGAAAGTGCCATTTTGACAACAAGTTTACAAGATTTTGAACTATGTGTGTTATGTAGGTTTGTGGTAGTCCCTAAAAAACCGTCACGTGCATGTTGACCTAAGAATAGGCTTCTTCCGCTTGCCTGCTAGTGGCACGGAGCTCCTTCAAGGACTCCCTCAAGATTACGGCTACACGAAACCATTATATGGGAATGTGTAGTGCGTCATGAATTTGGACTTGCCCAAACCATCTTGATGTGTTATGTGCTTATGACATGTGAACAAGTTGATGCATACATATTTTGTGATTTGCAAATGTGACTACATGATGAAAATTTGAGAAACAAGTGTTTAATGGATTTTTCAACAAGGATTTTATATGACAATAAACTTTTGAACAGTTTTGCTTATTTTTCTGTTATAAGCTGTTACCCACGAGCTATAAGCTCACCCCCCTTCATTCGCATCCAAAGGTGATGAGAAGAAGATCGGGTGAAAGAAAGTGAAGGTTTTTGTTGTCTATATGTGTATTATTGTATTCTTGGATTTTGGTATTTGTGTTGTATATGGCTTGGAAATGCCATTAATATGTTGTAAGCACGTATTTCATGATGTAAGTGACTTCTGGACTTGTGTATGGAATTGGGATATAAATTTGTGTAGGGTTATGATATATGAATGGGATTGATCAAATTATGGATTGTATACGAAGTAGAATAGTGAATTATGGTTGTATAATGAATTGATATATGAATATGACTTGGATATGATTACTGATGAGGTAAGAATGAATGTTAAGAAGATTTTATGAATTGAGGTTTGTATGAAGTTGAATTTCCTAAGGGGAAATTAAGATTGCTTGTATGAGATTGAGTAAAATGATAATGATGAAAAAGAAAAGAAAATTTTATTTCCAATTTGGATTAGTTTAGAACAAGATAGTCTTATAGGTTTCCAACGCTGAGCGTCTGTCTTGTCCAAAAAAAGAAGAAGTTTGCATTTGCGGATGTCGGAATTCTCCCTTAAGTTTTGATTGAACCGTTTGGTTTTTGTTGATTCTGAGCCTTCAATTTACTTTCGATTTCCTTCGCTTTTGATCCGACTTTGATTTCATGGATTCCGTTTTTGATTTGTTTATGCCTCTTTGTTTAAGTATAAGTCTGCTCATGATTGGTACACGTTTTTGATTTATGTTTCCGAGGTTGGGCTTCGGATTGCAAAAATCGGGTCCTAACATCTGTGGTATCAAAATAAGAAGAGATTTCAAGGAACCACGCTTTAGAGGTTTGATGATGGTTTGCTTCAGGGTTGGGTTCCGGAAACGGGATCCAACAATATCATGCTTCATATCAACAATCACAAAATTAACATGAAAGATAAATTTATCAGCCTTAACCAAAAAAAGAAAATCTTCTCTAACTCCCCTAGGATACTTAAATTGACATATCTGCTAAATGAATGCTTATCCTAATTGTCTTAGTTTCACACAATAAAAAAATTTCAAATATATCATATGGAATCAAGTTAATACTTGCTCCTAAATCCACTAATTCCCCTAATTAATGAATTACTAGTAATAAAAGGGATAGTAAAACTCTTTAGTTTTTTATTTTCTAGGATAGCTTGTTTTGTAAGATGGTAGAGTATTTGTAACATCCTGTTACCGATGTGAGGGCATATCGTATTTGGATGGATCGAGCAGTGAGTGCATTCATAATTGAATTGCACATATAGATTGCCTCTACATAAGTGATTAATGAGTTAATTGCACATGCACACTTAGTGACATGCATTCATGATTGTTCCAACATTTTAATTGTGTTTATGAGTTGAATTGTAAATTTTGAGATAATCGTGTTAGATATGATTTTGATAGAAAATTGAGTTTGAGATTGAGTATTTTGCATTTTTGCGGAATTATGAGAATTTTTCGGGAATTTTTAGAGTTAAGTGACCGGACCGGGAAAATGACCTACAGACTGATAGATAGTTTCCGGTCCTGAAAGTGAGTGGCAAATGGCTTGAAAATTTAGAGTTATGAGTTTAAGAATTTTTGTGACAACCGTTGAAATTAGA
>JANZLD010000008.1:16212797-16224234 GCA_026413575.1 Erythroxylum carthagenense | reverse complement strand
AAATCTGGACTCAATTGAGGCCAAATTAGTTAAAGTTGTCTTCTATAAAGTTGTAGCTTATCCTTCTAGCTTTCCAACGATATATAGTACGAAATTTTTGGACTTCTAGACTAAAAGTTATGGTCCTTATAAGGGGAGATGTATCTTCTGTGTTTTGCTTCTTTTATGTTTTGCTTCTTCTGTGATAATGAGTCATCTGTGATGACGTGTCATCTGTGTTTTGCTTACGTGTCATCTGTGCTTTGCTTACGTGTCGTCTGTGTTTTACTTACGTGTCATCTGTGATGACGTGTCTTCTGTGATGATGTGTTGTCTGTGATGATGTTTTGTTTGTGATGATGTGTCTTTTGTGATGACGTGTCATCTGTCTTTTGCTATCTTCTGCCTTCTGCTTCTTTTATATTTGACCTGTATCTATCTTCTGCTCCATTTTTGACCTTTCAGATGATAGAATATATCTTTAAGTTCTTCATGAAAGTTGTAGATCTTGAAGTCCTCTTTCAAACCATATAAAGAACATCCCAATCCAATATCTGTAGGGAAAGTTATAGTAATTTTTCTCATTCATCTGTCTTTTTCCATTCGTCTGCTTTTTCCATTGGTTTCGTCTATACCTTTCTTCTGTTCCATTTTTGACCCTTCAGAAGATAGAATCTAACTTTGAGTTCTCATGAAAGTTGTAGATCTTGAAGTCCTGTTTCAAATCATATAAAGAACATCCTGATCCGATATCTGTAGGGAAAGTTATAGCAATTTTTTCCATTCATCTGTCTTTTTCATTCGTCTACTTTTTCCTTTGGTTTCGTCTGTACCCATATTCTATTCCATTTTTCAGAAGATAGAATATGTTTTTGAGGCCTTCATAAAAGTTGTAGATCTTGAAATCTTCTTTCAAACCATATAAAGAACATCCTAATCTGATAGCTGTAGGGAAAGTTATAACAATTTTTCCCATTAGTCTGTCTTTTTTCATTCGTTTGCTTTTTCCTTTGGTTTTGTCTGTACCTATTTTTTGTTCCATTTTTAACCCTTCAAAAGATAGAATATGTCTTTGAGATCTTCATGAAAGTTGTAGATCTTGAAATCCTCTTTCAAACAGTCTAAAGAATACCTTAATTCAAGTTCTCTAGAGGAAGTTTTGCTAAATGTCCTGAAATAGGTATAGTATAGTTGAGGGCAAGTACTGCTTCCGTGTCTGATTTCGAATGCTGGGTTCCGGAAGCGGGGTCTAGCAACACTTCTCTTATCCTTTACACTAATGATATGATAATACCAACGATAGCACTCAAAGTATTTCCACTTTCAAAGCCTTTCTACATTGATTGTTTAAGATGATAGATTTGGAAGTCTTTTTGTCTTATGAGTCGGGATATTAACTTTCATAACAAAATATGTCATCGATCTTAACTCTCATTCAAGGATATTGACATAAAGACTATTAGCACTCTGCACTAATTCAATGTTTATCTTTCTACTACTAATGGGACTCTCCTCAATAATGGTACTCTTTATCGCCAATTAGTTGGCAATGTTATATGCCCTAATGTCTCATGTCTTAATATTGTTCTTGTTTATATTGACAGTCAGTTTATATTAACACCTCGTACTACTCACTTCTCTATTGTTTTTCATATCCTTCAATAATCATAGATACTCTTTTATGTTATTCACGTATATCCTTCATCTTGATTAGATTTACGAGCATACTCTAATGGCAATTGGGTTAAAGATCTAACTGATTGGTGCTCCAATACAGAAACAAATAGTTATCTCTCAATCGATCTTAGAAGCAGAATATCATGCTCTTATAAGTATATCCTCTAAAGTCTTCTAGCTATATTAGTTATCTTATATAACTTATTTGATTTTGTTCATACCATTCACATTGTCAGTTAATTAACATCAACAGCCTGTATCACTCATTTCTATATTGTTTTTTCGTATTCTTCGGTATATTAGAGGTACTCTCTTTCTTGATTTTCATTTATGATATTTGTCTCCATTAAAGTTACCAACATACTCTAATGTTGACTTTGATGGAGATCTAATAGATCGACGCTCTATTACTAACTATATTTACTTCCTAAGCACATACCTCATTTCATGGTACAACAAGAAACAAGTAGTAGTCTCTCGATCTAGTATGGAAATAAAAATACCAAGCTCTAATTAAAGTCCTCTAGCTACATTGGTTACTTCAAGATGTGGGTACTTTCTCCTCTAATGCAACTCCTTTCCTTTGAGAAATTTTCAGTGTTGTACAAATTACTCATGGTGAAGTCTTTCATAGAGTTCATCCCTAATTTAAATTGATTGTCATCTTGTGTGACACCATATTGTTTAAACCACTATCTAACTTGTCCTTACCTCATCACAATTTTAAATTGAAGACATTTTCACTAAGTTCTAACTCCTTGCCACCTTGAATTTGAAGGAGGATATCAATATACGTAACTATAACATAAGATATTAACGTATGTAACAACAACACATTAGTAAGAATATGTATATGTAACAACAACATATAATTAGGAATATGTCTTATGCAACAGCAGCATATATTAAAAAGGGATAAGCTAGGACTTTCTCTTTTTTTTTTTAAGTTGGAGCGTTGCTTGTGATCATGATCTAGGGGCTGTCCTCTTTCATTCAGGGAAAAAAATTACTTGAAAAACATCGGGTTCCTTCCTCCTTTGATTGGCTTGCTTTGTTTTACGCTTCCCTCGTGTTCTTGTCCATGCATTTTTTCTATGGTTTTTTTCCTTCTTTTTTCTTCACGATTCTTGGCTCTAACTTTGGTGCTCCCCTGGTTCTTTCCAGCTGTTGTTTTCTGGTTTCCGTTCCTTGTTTTTTCCTGTGCTTGTTTTTTACATGCTCATTCCTTCTGTTGTGCATCTTTTTTGGGTCTCTTTGCTATATCTCTCATGCCTTTTGTTTATTCTCTGGATTGTGTTTCTTTTACTCTCTTTCTCTTCGTCTTCCAGCCGGTGCTCTCTCTTCCCTTTGTTAGTTTTTCTTTAACTTTTCCCTGTTGCCGAGCTCTTCTCCTAATTTTCTGTTTTATGTCGTAGTCTTTTTTCTGCCTCCATTCTCTCATGTTCGCTCTATTTTCAGCCTTTTTCATACTCCGTCTCTACTGGTTTTTTCAGCATCCTTCCTCATGAATCCTTTGTCTATTTTTCTTCATCTTTCTGTTTACCTTGCCCCACTCACTGCTTTCTCTTTGCCTGCTTCGTTTCTTTAATTGCTCTTGTGGTTTTTTATGTCGTTTGGTTTTTGCCTTCTTGTATGTTCCTCCCGAAAATGAGCTGCTGTTTTCTTGTCCTTTTCTGTCGCTTACCATTTGTGCACGTCTCACGTTTTCACACGCTTCCTTCACAGCTTTTCTTATCTTCTATTTATTCTCTCTCTTTTTTTAAGAAAAATTAAATAAAAAGACTATAAAACTATTTAATCTAAAATTAAACTCCATAACAATATTACAATTTTCAAATTAAAACTAATCAATCAATCTCAAAAAGAAATAATTTTGTTTGATTAAAATTAAATTATACGTGACCAAAATAAATTAAAAACAGGAAATTTTAGTTAAGTCTAATATAATAAAAAATTAAATCAAATTGAAATAGATGAAATTTAAGATAAATATAAAATTAAAACTAAATACGAATTAAAATAAATTGGATGTGATTAAATTAAACAAAGTTAAATAAATATGATTGTGTATTTATCCTTTTTGATATTTTTATCATTTTCTTTTCTCTCAATCATTGCAAAATTAAAAAATAACCATAATCTTTTTGTTTTCCCCCCAACCGAATGTACTATTAATGAATAGCCTTGTTTTTGTGCGTATAAGCTTGCGAGAACCGTACAGACAAGTCATCAGTAAGAGCTGCTGTCCTCTTGGAAGCAAGGCAAAGCAAAGCAAGGCAAGGCAGGCCACGACAATAGCCTTTGAAAACCGGTTAAACGGTTGGGCTGGTTAGTACCAACAGAATAATGTTGGGATATCTGGGAATTTAGAAAGCTCGCAAGAGAAGACCAAATATATCCTTTTTATCACCTGTTACTCGGAAGCGTAACGTTCTTATGTAGAGTACATTATCATCGGACTTAAGGGGATATCCACAGATGTATCCTAAAGATTCTGTCATGTCATCAGAATCCACTTATAAAAGCAACAACCTTTTACAATCGTACCTCCGGCAGTGCAGGTTACCGATTTAGGATGGTTCTTAAAATGTGTGCGTCATCTCTGGGATGCGAGTGAATCAAGCCAACATTATAGAGAATGGAAGTAACGAGAACAGATGATCATGACAAAAAGGTTCACTTTTTAAGTTGCTGTATTTACTCATTGAGCTATGAACCCTTTTCCGGTGCACTTACAACACTCTTTGTCCCCTTTTTACTTTTGCTTTTTATATACAGGAACTATAGAGCGAAAAGATGTTGCTACTGCTTCATGTCCCACTAGAAAAAGGAAAAGAAAAGTCCAAACCAGAAGATCACAGCGAAGGCAAAAGACAACCCTACTCCTCGTCTGCTGACTCAGTGTGCAGTAGCACTGAAACAAGTCAGGTTCACTACTCCAGGATTTTTGGTCCCTTGTACAGTTCACCAATAAAAGTCAAATCCTCAGGTTTCTCCCTTTCCTGAAGCCATGCATGACTGTCCCTCTCCTCTACTGGCACTGACAACCCATCCACTGAATTTTCAGAGGCAAATACCGTGTGAAAAACTTGTGCATTGAATATTTAGAAATTTCCAAAATGTTGAATCAATGGAGAGCCAGACTAGGATGGTACCTGAGAAATTTGCATAAGGGAAGTCCAAGTAGTAAGTGCAATGCCTGCCTTCAGAATCATTGTAAGGAGGACCAAGCACATCAAGCACTGCACATGCTGTCAAAGCTGTGAAGCAGTGCATGTTGCCTCCATCAGCAGGATAAAGGATGGACGTGTTGCAAGGAGCAGTGAAGTCAGAGTCGACCTTGACCTTGGCTAAACGAACTCCAGGCTGCTGGACCTTGGTCTTTTTCGGTTCAGATTGCTCAACTTCAGACTGCTTCACTTCAAGTTCTTGAACTTCCGGTTGTTGCACTTCAGATTCCTGGATTTCAGGATGTTTCACTGCTATAACAAAACTAGTAAGTTTCCTAAAACCTTCCCATCATATTGTAGTCTTACAAAGACTGACATCGAGAACTTATTCAACTCCACCAGCCAAAGCATCATCATGATTTACTATATAACGGCAAGTTTTTAAAAGACAGTCCAGTTGGGTTAACTCTATCAGGATTAATTAGTGCATTCGATTTAGGATTGCAATTCTAAAAATCTTCCGAGTTGTATAGCTTGTAGACTATATTTACTGAAATGTTTCATTAGCTTTCTTTCACACCAGATGTCTAAATATAATTCATATACTACTTTGAATCAATTATACTGATAAACAAAATGAATTCAAATTTCATTATTTCACAGTGGAGTTGTTATCACAGTCAAGAATGCAGCATCCAGCTTTTGAAAGAAGCTTTAGATCCTTGAGCCCGCTCCTTGCTTTCAACAATCCCCTTACAACCTTTTATGATGTAACTGAGAACTCAAAAAGAGAAACAGATAACCCAAGTTTTGTGCTTTTGTTTCCAAGACACTACTTAGTCCAAGTTTTATGCTTTTGTTTCCAAGACACAACTTAGTTCAACCCGCCTTTCGCAATTTTAGTAACCCTCATCGCCTATACAGAGGATAAAGATAAAGCTTACCATCAGAGGGTTTTTCCACAACCCAGTCATAGGATTTAATGTGCATGGTGCCAAAAAGAAGTTTGCTGAATACAGTCATTCCAGGATGGTTATGGAGTGGAATGACACCAGAGGGTGGCAAGCAGAAGATGCCAATCTGTTAGGATTAAGAAATTATCAAGCCCAAATTAAAATCTAACAATAGAAATAATATGAAACAGGATAAGAAAGCAACACTAAGAAGAATACAAACCGAGAATTTGCGGCATTCATAGATGCCTAGGTACCCTATAGCCTGGGTTCTCCAGGTGGAACTGTTACGAAAAAATGGCATATCTGGACTCACATCAAAGTCAGCCGCCTTAATGCCATCTGGACGAAAGAAAACAAGTCTTTATGAATCAACAATAAAGTTTGCTGCAACATGTAACCTATAGCTGCTAATGGCTTTGGAGATATAGTTACGATGAGGCATTTCTGTTACTTTGTGCTTCCGCACTCCAATACTGTATTTGGCCATGTCGATGCATGTAAGAATGTGATAATATAGGCATAGCCGTTTTAACAAAATCGGGTAAGCCACAGAAAATTGGAGGTACAATGATGCAGCAAGTAACAGCCTATGATATTAATCTAAACTACGAATATCACACAAGAAAAGGAATATAACGGTCAAGTGTTTTAGAACTGACTTTTGACTACTTCCTTTCTCCTACAAAACAGCAACCAGGATGTGCAAGAGAAAAGAAAAGACTACCTGCCTTTGCTTTTCTTTAGCTTAGGGAATATAAGAGAAAATAATGATTACCAGCCCCCCAGTTATCATTTGAAAACTTCGTTTGAACAGTAAAGCAAAAAGTTCATATCCGCAGACGAATCAGATGAAAAATGAAAACCAAGACAAACAGAATAGACCGAACCACAAGACCTACGTATCTTAGGTGTCACATGTCAATTCTAGAAGTCAGATACAAGTTGCTGTATAAAGCAAGAATGCCTCATACTGATACATTAATATCCGCCTAAAGAAAGTACCTAACAGCAAAGACTAACTAATAACCATCTGCATTCTAAGGAATTCAACAATTTTGCTACTCTTCCATCCGAAGTCAATTACATTTTCAACATTAAAATCAGACCAGCCCCAATAAAATCGAAACCACAAGAAGCAAAAGCACACACAGACACAGACAAAAAAAAATACCCAAAACAGTCCTCAGCTTTTCGATGCTTTCAGGGGAGGGGATAACCCCAATTCCACCAGAGGTAAAAACGTCCTTGCAGGTGTCATAAAGCGTCTGAACCGGAGGCACTACCAACCCCTTCTTGGGGAGGCGACGCCGGCTCTTTTTTCCCCTGTTACTCGTGTTTACTCTCGTATTGGAGCTCGGGTCCTGAACTTGATTCTTGTTCTTCGCCAGTTCTGAATTTCCCTTTTCCCTCTTGATATTCCCCGCACTTGTTTCAATCCCCATTTACCGCCACAACACACCTCGATTGGGTAATTCTCAAAATTTCGTTTAAAAAACCAGTAATTCAAAGATGGGAATTATCAAAAACGCTAAGACAGAGAAAATTACGATCTGGGTGATAGCAAAGTCGAAAGCTTTACTACTGGAGAGAAACAGAGGAAACTTGGGAGGGTAGAGGAAAACTGAGTTCAATTACAAATAAAAAGGAAAGGTTAGTTGGGGTTGTCTAAAAACAGAGGAATATATCTTTTTTTCAAAAAAAAAAAGGAGGAGGGGGTTAAGAAGGAATAATACAACAGACAGATGGTGGCGATGGGAAGAGATACATCGTTGTGGCAGTGAAGAGCTGTGGATTATAAACGGGAGGGGTATGTGCGACAGGGACGGGGGGGTTTCTAGGGCAAGGCTGAAAGAGAAATAGAGTTGGTTTCCCAGAGGAAAAAGGAAAACCAGGGGCCGTTGCCTGCATTTCCTATGGGCTGTTCCAAATACCAGCTTTTTCTTTTTCAAATGTTTTATTTATCCCTTTGTTGTTGCGAAGTCTTCTTTCTGTTTTTGACCCCATTTTCACTCGTATCTTTGTAAATTCAAGTGTCTAATTTTTTACTTTTCTTTCACTTATCTCCTTATTAATTACAATATAACCCACAGTTTTGGAAACTTGGCTGGTAGAGTAGGATATACGAAAATTTTCAACTTTAGGGTACGTTGTACAGTTTATGATGGAATGGAATGGGATGACAATTAATAGAACAGAATAAAATGGAGTGAAATGGAATGGAATGAAATGGCTCACTCTATTGTTTGGAAGTTTAAATAAAATAAGAGAGCGTTTAAAAGGCAAACCATGTCATTCCACTTCTTAATTTGGAAGGTCACAAAATATTAATTTTTGAATGGTAAAGGATGACTTCTAAAGCCATCAATTGTCATTCCATCTTGTTTCAAAATAGACTCCTAAATAATAACCTGAGTCATTTAAGTCATTCCATTTCATTCTCTTCCATCCTTTTATCCACATCCAAATATACCCTTAAAATCATCCTTTTCTAATTTTTATGAAACAACTGACAATGTGTGCTCTCGTTTTTTTTTTTGATGTGATGTAATTTTAATTAAAAAGTTGTATCCACTAATCTTTTTTTTTAATTAAAATATCTCTTCCCCTGCTTCTTTTGACAATTAAGTTAGAAAAAATCTAAATGTATATCTCGTCAATTAATAGTCCAAGCTAACATAATTTTATCACCTAATATTTTCTTTTAAACTGTACAAGAATACCATACTATGTTTACCATTAAAAAAAATGGAACTAATATTTATGGCAAGTTCCTAATTAGATAATATCTTGCTTTCACCTTAACATGAAAAAGTGTATTTCTTAATTCCCATTAATCATAGGATCAGGAGAAACATACGAGACAACTAGAAACGGTGAAGGCAAGAAGGTAAGGCGGAACTAAAAGTTAAAAAGAGGGTTAACCATGCTTGTTTTTTTTTTTAATACATGTGCTCTGACAAATGCATTAATTTTCACGTGTAACTTTCGTCAATTCAGTATATGCGATGTATAGTAAATCTGAATTGTTGAAGAATTGTCAAATCTATAAAATAATCCATATTTTGAACAATTTTGTTAAAGTAAAATAAAACTGAATAGTAGAGAGATATGGAGATATTAGATACTTGATAGGTATATTATCCATATTAAAATATATGAAAAATGATAGAAATTAAATACTAAAAATAAGTAATAGAAATTCAAAATTTTTAATCA
Source organism: Erythroxylum carthagenense (assembly GCA_026413575.1). Lineage (NCBI taxonomy): Eukaryota > Viridiplantae > Streptophyta > Magnoliopsida > Malpighiales > Erythroxylaceae > Erythroxylum > Erythroxylum carthagenense. The sequence continues at coordinate 16,215,236 of JANZLD010000008.1, read as the reverse complement.
CGTCTTAGGATAATCAAAATTTCAAACAGTATAATTTCCTTATTGCTACAGAATCATAAGTTTACTATACCTAATTGTTTGAATATAACAATAAATTAAGAATAATTATATCATTCTGATTAAAGAATTTATTTAAGACATTCAAAACGCAAACACTTTAGCAAATTATGATGTCAAAATATAAATAAGATAATTGAGTATAAAGTTAGAGAGAAGACTTTTAATTTGGCCAAACTATTTCAAAAGCAAATAATCAAACGAACTGTTTTACACTCTAGCAACCTCTAGTTTTTTTGCAAAAAAGAAAAAAAAAGTCTAAAGCATTGCATAAAGGAGTCAAAGAAATAATGTAAACAATGAACTAATACAAAACAAATACAGAAAGCATTGCATAATAAAGGAGAAAACGGAAGAAATAGAGGATAAGATAAACATGTTTGACTCCTGGAGCAAACTTATCAACAAAAACAAAAAATGCAGATCATTACTTACTAAGTCTTGAGGTATAATGGGAAGGAAAACTTAATCACTATCATCAAGCAATAATAGGAAGTTAAATTATTATGTGAAATTAAATGAAAACATAAATTATTTGATGACAAGCATAATATGAAAATTTTAGCATAAATTGGGCATGAAATGTTAAAGACACTACTATATATGAAGCTAAATGCATACCTTTTACTTTATGATTCAGATAGCATGGGTTTCCACAATCTTCAAAAGTCTTGTCAAGAAATTCACATGCCAAAGCTCTACCTGGTCGTTCTTCATGTTTAACCATAAATAACAATGTTCTTCATATTTAAACACATAAATATATAGAATAAAATGAAAATTAACTCAAACTAAAAATACGTCACACGTGGTGAACATGAATGTTAATAAACGTTTTGCTGACATCATTTTATTTATTTATTTTTAAATTTTAAAATAATAAATTTGAAGGTGATTGCAAAGAATATGAATGCAAGCTTTACTGCTAAAATACAATGTCTTAGACTCAAGGAATGAAAATGGCCATACAGTGAGAAGTCAAAAGGGGGTAAAGTAAAAATCATGTTAATTAATTTTATATTCATCGTTCTATTGACTACATAAGCTGAGCAGAAATAGTCAATATAGCATATTTAATAGAGAAATGTTTGAATTTATAAGACATATTGTACACCTCAAAACTTTATGCAAAAAAAAAAAAAAAGATGATGATATTCATATTTATAATCGATGATTTGAGATCATCTTAACTATTTATATTGCAAGCAAGGGTGATCTTATAGTAGTTATAAAAATTGAAAGTTTCTTAGATATTCATTTATAACTAGTGTTTAGATTGATATGATGTTTTTGTAGCAAAATTTGAAAATTAAATAATTTGATTAAGGTTGTTAAATTGTTTTTCTTTTTTCTTTGAAAATGTGCTTGTGAAACTGAAAACGAAAAGTATAGCTTCCCTTTTGATTAGGCTTACGATCATATAAAATGAAATTGCATTGAGCATTTTTCAATCCTTCTTGGCACAATAATGAACGTGTACATTGGTATCAATCTGGCTACAGCTTGTCAAGATCAATTTTTGCATTTATACTTGGTAAATTTTGATTTCAATGATGGTTGGTCCATGACTTCTTGTATTCATAATATCTATCACTCAAACATGCCACACAAAAATTTAGATTCTTGATATGCTGGTCATAAGTTTATTCTTGTGGCAAAAAAAAAAAATCAATTAATGAAAATAAACAAAGATGATTACGTGCTAACATACAAATCCTACAATATTGAATCAAACATACTCCTCCTGATTGCGTTTAAGTTGGCAATATCTTCATTTACTAACACAAATGTAGCGGCGGTATGTTATTTTAATCGAGGGTATTTATAAAACAATCTCAAATCCTCATTTGTAGGGGAAAAAAAGAATCATGGTGCAATCTGCAAATAGACAAAAGATCAATCACTCTATTAAAAAAAAATTCCTTAACCTGTAGGCGGGAAGGAACAAAATAAGGGTACATAGTCTCTGTTTGATTCATCTTTTGGAGGGTGAATAAGTAATTTTTTCTATCACAAAAGTTATTTTTAAAAAAACTAAATGTTTAACTATAAAATTCAAAAGTGCTTTTTTTATATAGAAATTGCTTTTTTAGAAACTAAAATACAGCTTTTTGAAAAACTTAAATTTGAAACTTTTCAAAATAAACACTTTTTCAGGTAAATTTTTCAAGAGTTTATTTTTAGTTCTTTTTATCTTTATGTTTTACACATAATTTTCACAATACTCACAAATATATCTTCACAATTATTTTGAGATTTATATAATATTATTTGACTTTTTATATATGTTTTAATATTTATTTTTGATATTAGTTTTACTTATATTATAATCCATATAAAAGATTTAGTTAAATATATTTTTATTTATATTTTATATGGTTT